>OZ034805.1:54748915-55342651 GCA_964028335.1 Altica lythri | reverse complement strand
TCCGACGCTTAATCAACTAGGCTACGAACGACATATTTAAAAACTTTCAAGATGATAACATGTATACACAATTTATATCATATTTCATATCAATTCAGTATAAATTTCGAAATTAATGTATATGCCTAAACACACTTGAAACATGCATTGTCATCCAGATCTTAGCTATCCTGAAAATTTCAGAGCTCTAGGTAGTCGGGAAATAGGTTTAAATTCGATTACAAAATTCCGCGGAATGGCAGAGAGACAAAGAACACGGTGAAAATATAAAAATCTTTCTAAAATGTATACAGAAAAGTATATTTCTTCATTAAATAAAAAAAAATATTGTGAATTTGTCTTCCACACTATTTCGGAAACGATTTAATTTTAAAAACTGGGAGATATGGTTAAACTGCACTAATTTGTTCAATTTCCTAACAAAAAAATATATCTATAGAAAAGTCATTTTTGCGCTAAATTTTCTAGAACATATCGAGTAAAGAATAAACGCAATAAATTACTTAAGTAATTAAAAAAGTTTTTAAAAAAATTTAAATTTATTCTGTGACAGTATCAAATTAAAAAAAAAATCAAAAAATATTTTTTTGGATTTCTAAATGATTTCATTTGCTATTTTCAAAAAACAAAAAATAACAAAAATCAAAGAAGATGGGATTGGAAAAAATTATTTTCATGGAATTTATACCAAAATACGTTCGTTTTCTGTATGAAAATCGATTTACAGAATCATTTCACGCATGAGACATTAGCAATGTAAATTTTAGTTCATAAAGTTTTCAAGACCGAATAAAAATCGATAATTAATTTCATGTTTTACCTAAAAATCGATTCAAAGCTGAAATTTCAAAACTGACACTAGAATATGATTTTACAATTCGGAAATTTGGTCAAAAACTTGGAAAGTTGGTGTGTTGTTTCGAAATTTTGCTAAAATATCTCTTACATATCTCAGAAACAAAAAAAAATTAGAAATTTGCGGTCATGATTTTTTAAATCTGTTTTCTGCTGATTTAAATACAATTTTGGATTTTTAAAATAATCTGAAAACTAAAAGGTGAAATTTTTTATTTATATCACAAAATATCTAGAATAAGGTATTACAAATTCTAAAAAAAGGTACAAATTTGATTTTATTTTAATGTAAGTTTTATAGCGATTTAGGGAAAATCGCAATATTCGATATAATAAACATCCCAATTTGTATATTTTAACCTTCAAATTTGGATATTTCAAATAACATAAATAAATAAATTTTTTGCGCAGAATTCAAGTGAATTTATATCAATTAGAAATGCGCGTTTTTTTTGTAACCTCGAAACAGCACCTTTACCACACCGATGATAAAACCAAGTTCCCACGATCAGAGCTTGATAATCTGATATGCGATATTATGTAATAAAATAAATTATTTTACCTGAAACAAACTAGCGGTCAAATCCTCCAATTCCGATTCCACATCCTGTCTAATCCTACTTAATCTGCTTAATTCTTCATCTCTTAATTTCAGTTCCTGATTTGCTTCTTTTAAATCATTTTTTAACCGCAAAAACGAATTGAAATTTATATCCGTTTCGACTTCATCAGCGTATTTTTCACTGTAAACGGAACTATCCGAACTATTTCTGTGTGTTAGATTTAAATGTCGTACTTTATCTGTAATAGTCGAGATATCTGAGAAACAACCGGGGTTTTGATTCGTGAAAAGATTACGAGTTATATGAGTTTTTTTAATGGGGAAATCTGGTTCTTCTGTTTCTTCTTCATCATCGGTCGTGTATGATTCGTCTCCAGTGGTACCTGAAATTTCCAAATGTTTTGTTTCTGTTTCTACTGTAATCCTTACAAAAATGTATAGCAATGTCCTTATTATATTTTAGAATACTAATTTATTAAACTCTCGTTTTTGAAGTTCTCTTGGTTCGTAATGGAAAATGGTCTTGGTAAATTTTTACGATGCGCGCGCACATCGTCAGGAAAACAGTTTAGTTTTTTATACAATTTTTAAATTTCAAACATCCTTAATTTATTATTAAAATCGATTAATAAGCTTTCCTAATGCACATAAGTTTAATCGATATTTTTTTAAAAACTGTTTTTTGGGACGCATGTCAAAAATTTTTCGAGAAATGTAATCTTTATAAAATTTAAGTATTTGCTTATATTTATAACATCCTGTAATAATTTTGCATAAAATACGAATCAAATATTAAATATCAATATCAATTGTTATTTTCTGAAAATAATGCGATTTTTCAATTTTACGTTTGAGAAAATGTAAAAAAATGTATAATTTATAAATCTGATTTAAAAACATCATTTTCTATTATTAGTAAGATTTTCCCTACAAACATAACGCGAAGGACAATTTTTTTTTGCATTTAATTTATTCACTCACATGTTTTTATATTTAATTTATTCTCTTACATGATTTTTACATTTAGTTTTTATTTCCTCTTGATTTATTTCAAATACCATTTTTTTTTTTCGTATTATTCGATTTATTTCCATCTTTTTCAACAATAATTATATTATTTTTCCATATTTTCTGAAAGTTTCACTACATATTTCCATTTAAACATTTTATTTCTTTCGCATTATTACTTTTTTGCTCAGTGGAGTTTTTGCGATTTTTTTACTAATAAATGAATTATATTTTAAATAATAACTTTATTGCACTTTTTACGCCTTATCTAATTTTATTTTATAACATACCTATCTATAATTTTTACGCTTTCTACTTTTATTCACTTTCTCGATTTTTTGTATTTTCTTTTTATTGTTTTTAATTTTTCCATATTTTTTTTTTTTGATTTTTGTTAGTTTGGTTCGTTTTTATCAAATTTTTCTCTACTTTTATCCAATTTCTTGTTTTTTCCTAATATATAAATATATTTTTTTATATAGAGTGTTTTTGGTTTTTTATGTATTTTTAATCTTTTACAATTTTACTATTATTTCTATTTTATCTTTTTTTTCAAGTTATTCATTTTTTTAGTTTTTGATTTTTTTTTAGCATATATTCTAGATTTTTTCTATTTTCTTTATTCTTTTATATTTTTGATTAGTTTTTTAATTTATTATATTATATTTTTTATCTTTTTATTCTGACTACAATTTTACTATTATTTTTATTTTATAACTTTTTTTATTCTTTTGCATTTCAATTATATTTTTTAGTGTATGTTTTATTTTAGTTTCTCTCGTATTTTTAATTTCTTTTTGTTTTCTCGATTTTTAATTTTTTTTCACTGCTTTTAATTTAAGTAGTTTTTTTTCCGAGAGGTTTTAAATTTTTTTTTCTAATTTTGTCATAAACCTCAGATAACTATTTAATTATAAAGTTTTTTATTACCTGTTGATCCTGTTCTTCTATGTTCAGTAACGGAATTTGAATTTTGAACAAAACATCTAACATTATTGGGAAGAATTAATAAACCATCACTAAGTGTACTTTTTTTAGCTGTTGGTGAACTCGAAGGGGATTCATCGTGTTCTTCTTTCATTACTTCAATCTTAAACAAAAATAAACTGTTAGCATCTAAATATACTTTTATACAGAATTCAATATAAAATTAAACTACTTTAGAATTTATTTATATCAGTCTCAGAGTAATCCAGCGTTGAGGGTATAACAAATTCTATTGATTGCTTTAGGTTATCAAATTTATGGTATTAAATAAAACAAAACTCTTAATTTTCTGTATTTAATTAGGAATACTTTGGAAATAATACTATCAATATCCACTTCTGTGAGCAAATCATATTAAGTGTTTATTATATAATGTGAGACCATCAAGATATTCTTGACCCATACTATTCCTGAACTCATTTTTTAAACGGTTTAGGTTTATAAAAGAACGTTCATCATGGCAGTTGCACATTATCAGAGACAAATAAATCCACAAGGCAAGTTCCATGTTTGGAAAAAAACAATTAAATAATTCAATGCGATGCTAAATGAATCTAGGGGGAAAAAGCAGGCAGAACTATATAATATAGGGTTAAGGCGGATCAAATAATGAGTATGCCTCAGGACAGGATAGTTCCCAGATATAACTTTGCGAGGAACTTTCGAGTAGAATTACTGGAAAGGGATTCATGAAACAATGGCCCCCCAATTCAAGGGAAGTCAATCTGGTATACCGATGGCTCAAAGAGTGAGGGAGGCACAGGGTTGGGTGTATATAGTAGAAGACATAGGATACAAGTCCAACTAAACTAAGTCTAGGTGCATATGCTACAGTTTTTAAGGCTGAAGTAATGGTCATACAAGACTCTGCAACGGAGATTGTAAGGTAAAACAGGTAAAACCATATACTAGGACAGCCAAGCAGCTCTAAAGGTCTCGGCACGAATAAGCTCACAGCTGGTGTGGGACTGCGTTAGGGTCGGAAGTTAAGGTTTCGGAACAATGAGAAGGCTGATGAAAAAAAAATCACCGGTCAAGCGACAAGCCAAAGTTTTCATAAAGGGACATTCGGCGAAATTTAATGCATAGCTATTATCACAAAGGCGAAACGATGTCAGAATGATTGTCAGTCTTTTAACAGGACATTGTCGGCTCAGAAAACACATGAGTCAGCTGACCTCAGCAGATGAAGACATCTGTCGATACAGCCAAGTGGAGGAGGAAACCGCATTCCATGTCCTATGTCAATGCGAAGACCTTGCAAGGATAAGGTATCTAGTATTAGGAGATGAGAAACCGGCTGCTCCAAGTTATGTGGAGAGACCACTTTCAAAGCTGTTAAGTCTCAATAAGAGATCAGGGCTAACCATGGTGCTCTAACCTTATTCTAGAGATGATAGGTGTTTACAATAGATTTGTAAAAGTCGCAGTGATACAGGCTAACAGCCAACCCAATGAATATCTAAATATCTAAATGAATGGTAAAAAAAAATATTTTAAACTAAAATAAAAAGAAAAGTAGACAAAGAATAAGTCAAAAGATATAACTAAAATAATAAAAAACAGGAGCAAATAGAAGAAAAAGACAGAGCTAGAAAGTAGTGGGGCAGAAAGAAGGAGACAGTAAGCTGAAGAGGAGACAGTAAGTTAAGGAGCAGAGAGGAGTTAACAAATATAGGAGGAGAAAGAAGACTGACCATACGAAGAAAAAATGATATTAAAAATTTTTGTTGTAATATTGATCGATTTTCTTAGTGCAAAATCCACAATCCTGGAGATTTTATTGGTTGGAAGGTGTCCCAGAGTTATATATCAATATACATAATTATTCCTCTACCTAGGTCTCTAGTCCTTGTATATTCCTTTTTGAACATTTTTTTTTAATCATACCTATAATTTTTTTAACTGTAACGATTTTATTAACATTCTTTTATCTATATATAATTCTTATTTAATCCAAATTCCCCGCTTTTATGACAACATCTCTATTCCTTATATATAAAAAAATAAAAATTTAAACCAAATACCAGAAACAGTTATCTATACTAATATTATAAAGAGGAAAGGTTTGTTTGTTTGAAATGAATAGGCTCCGAAACTACTGGACCGATTTCAAAAATTCTTTCACCGTTGGCAAGCTACACTATTCCCGAGTGACATAGGCTATGTTTCATTTAAAAAAAATGGCCCTTTTGGTAAGCCAGGCGCATCAGTAGGTTTATATTAATTGAATATATTAAAAGTATACGTTTCAGAAAAAAATGTTTTAGACAAAAGTTGTAGGTCTCTTTAAGACAAACAAAAAAGTCCCCTAACATTTTTTTGTACAGGGTGAAGTAAAAAAGTTACGAATTTTTTTCCATTTTGATTTGATGTCACGCCCAAACGGCCGTACCGATTTGGCACATTAACGAACTCGACAGAGATTTTGGGGCGATTGATTTTTGTACCAATTTTCATTTCGATCCGTTAAGAAATGCGACCGCTATCGAGTCCACAGATTTCGTTATATCGGATCTATCCATACATACATATCATAATTACGACAGATATCACAAATTTAGCATGTGCAATGGGGCGAGGCTACTTATAAAGGAATTAAAGGACAATTAAGTTGTAGCAACCAATATAACTGAACCACCAGCTGGTTAACTAGCTCATACACTGAGGATACCGATGATCCCAACTGATCTATCAAATCTATTTAAACCGCTTCAATTTCCTATCAAAACATCTTTCGCTTTTACTAATAATAAGTCTCAAGGTCAAACCTTCCAAATAGTAGGGATCGGTTTTCCTCATGGCCAACCGCCTAAGGCGGGTCGGAGCACCTGAAAATCAATTTATTTTGCTGCCAGAAAATAAAACAACATGTAATATTGTTTACAGGGAAGCGTTGACCCAATAAATTTAATGGCTTTTGTTATTTTTCTTTAATCCCCGTGCAAAGCCGGGGCGGGCTGCTAGTGCTATAATAATATTTATAATTATCTTTGCAAATTCATAAAACATTTTGATGTCTTATTTTAAAAAAAATGTATTTAATGATAAACTTAAATTCATTCTGCCTCATTAGCATTGTAAATATTTTTACATGTTGTTTTTTCGCTGGTAAAACAAAATGAAGAACATATATTTGCTCAGCTACGAATGATTTACGTGAACAAACTGTACACATTTAAAAAAAAAAATTCTATAAGTGTGCTAAAATTTTATATTATATTCATAAATTTTAATAATAAGTCTATTATGATAATTTGTCGAAGTACGTGTATTCGTTTAAAAAAATATTTTCACACATCTATCTAAATTGATTGATAATTACGTGTATAATCCGCCACTGATTTATATCTAACTATAACTAACCAAGAGTATAAAATGCACTAAAGAAAAAAATCTAGAATTATTTTTAAGTTTGACCCCGAAGGTGATTTACACGGTAAAAATGTGTTAAATCTCTTGATAACACCTTGAATTGACAAAATTCAATTGTTGTTAATTACACACACTCATTTAATTCAATTAACGTAATAGTGTTAACGCAACCGTTAAATATACTGTAAAGAAAAATATATCTGTAGGAATTTTTAAAATTTTATTAATTTATAGTAAAGCAAATAATCTAAGAACTTGCAATGAAAATAAAAATATTTTACAAAAAAAACTACCTGTTTTAACCATTTTAAATTAATAAGGAAGTAAATGGACGTAACCATGCAAAAACGGGTAAAAAAATTATAAATTGGACCAACAAGAAATGACATTAACGAAAAAAGAATAAAATGATTTATACGACAGGGCTCGAACCTTTGATGTCTGTCCTTATGCGACAACGTCTCAACCGCATAAGCACAAAGATCACAGGTTCGATTTCTGTTGGATATAACTTTTTTTTAAATTGGTTTCCTATTATCTTTTCATTTAAAAAATTCCTAAATTTCAAAAATTATTAAATTACAATATTGGAAAATGTTATTAACCAAAAAAGGTACCTAATAATTTTGTCTCGAGAAATATTTTTCCAATAATCAGGATTTTTTAATTAGCTTATATGTATGTATATTAACGTTTTTTATTGATTTTATTTAATAGAAACGGCCTTCGTCAAAATTTCCAGAAATATACAAACAACTTAAAATTAATGGAATTAAATATTTATCGAATTAACTTACTTCGAAGAAAAATAAAATCGTGACTGAATAATTCACATTAATAATAAAGTTTTCATTATTAATATAAATTGATTATTCTCAGAGTTACGAACAATTTATATGATTTATAAAGCAATATTAATACCATTTAAAAAGTAGAATGTTTTATGTTTTTATATCATAACAAACACGTATTAAAAATTGTATAAAATATTATAATTTTGTTATTATATGAATATATAGTATTTATTGTATCAGCAGAGATGTTGTGACAGAAAAATCAGCATTAAAATGAGTAACGGAACTTTCCTGGTCTTATCTTTTTCTGGCTATTACTTTCCGTACACCGTACACCAGATATCATAAAAAGCTTCGTATTCTAGTCCAATGAAAAATCTTACAATCTTAAAAAAATTTAGGACCGTAAACCCTTAGGTTCTTTTGTAAATATTAAAGTAACGGCGCTGGATCATTTCGTTATGTATCTTTGACGCTCACCAGCAGTGTTGCCAACATAAAATTTCTGAAATCGGTAAATTGATACAAAAAAAAAATAAGTAGAAATCGGTAGATTAAAAAAAAAATTTAAAGTAAGTGTTTAAAAAGGTAAGTTTAAATAAAGATAAAAAAAGTTAAACAATTATGAAAGAAAATTATAATCGAATATCGGTAGATTCCTTCCTAAATTGGTAGACCTATCGAAAAATTGGTAGAGATGGCACCGATGCTCACCATTTCTTATAAAAACGTCTTCATCCACAGGGAAATATAGATCAGAGTGATTCTATTATTCTTGTCTTTATACGGTAGTTGGATCACTCTGCGCGCCGCCTTTGATTTTCTTTGATCTATATTTTACTGCGGATACCGACGTTTTTGTGGGAACTGGTGAGCAGTGATGCCAACTCTACCGATTTTTCGATACGATAGATCTACCGAATTAGGAAGTAATCTATCGATATGCCGTTATAAGATACTTTCATAACTATTTAACTTTTTTGTATCTTAATTTAAACTTACAGTTTTTTATTAAATAAACATTTTTTTTAATTTGTCGCCATTTTTTTAATCTACCTATTTTTTGTATCAATTTACTGATTTCAGAAATTTTAGGTTGGCAACGGTGCTGGTGAGCGACAAAGATGGATACCGAAGTGGGAGAACGAAATGCTCTAGCGCCGTTACTTCAATATTTACAAAAAAATCATCTTCAGATTCGGATTCCTGAGGGTCGATACCTTTTTTGACGGTTCCATCGGAATTCACAGCTCGACGCGTTTTTTTAATATTCCTATACAGTGAAGAGTAACTATAATAAGAAATTTATATAAAAATAATGAGAATGTTTTATAACCATTATAAATGTTTATGTCTAATATTGAACAGTATCCTAGAATTAGTAATAAACAGTACTTTTATATTTTTAATAATATATTAGAACTTACAGAATAAATGTAGTTCAAATTAAGATATATAGTACCGCCAAAACTATAAGGATATGATCGAAAAATCTTTTTTTTTTGAGTTTGAGATAATTTTTAACTGTATTCAACAACATTCTCTGCTTAAATCTTGTATATAAACTAAATAATAGAGTTAATAGACTATTTAAAAAACCGAATATGTCAGGACAAGTCAAATTAGGTTTTTTTCATTAACGTCTCTATAATCCATTTCACCGATTTTGGCCGATGACAGAAATCATACTCGAAGTAAATTTAGAGTTACATCTCTCTCAGATACAGGCAAGTTAGAAATTTAAATGAGGACGTTTGGTTTTTAATACAACACTTATGTAACTGCATCTTGTTTCACCGGTAGATAAAAAGTATTCAATACGGAAGTCTTTACTTAATTCACATTCCTAGTAACCGTCATGCACGGCTCGTTGTTGAAGGGTTGAATTTAATAATTATTATGTCATATTTTTGTAGATGTCAAACCACACTGATAGTTTCAGAAACATACGACCTAATTTAGAAAAAAATTCTCTCCACCATTGGTAACTTGGATGACAGTTTAATCTTATTTCAGTGGTTTTTAATATCAAATCGGCCAAAAACGATGAAATGGACTATACCTCTTGTATTGATGATTGAAGTGCAAATTATTGGAAGCCTTTTTAGCAATTCTTTAAGTGTTTTAGTTGCGAGATTGTCCCAAACCACTTTCAGACTCTTGATATTGAATTCCATTTTCTTCTGTTTCCTACCTTGGTCCTCTAGTCACGAATGCCCATCCTGCTTATATCTTATCTTAACAGTCTTTATAATGCCGAAAACCATTTCTAGTTTTGAGCCTTTATGTGTCGGACAATTTCTTCTCTCTTTATTTGCGCTATTATTTCATAATCTTCTAAACTCCTTTTTGGATTTTCTTTGGTCCGAAGATTTTTCTAAGAATTTTCCTTTCTAGCATTCTCAATCTATCCTTGTCTCTGCTAACCAGGCACATTTTATACAAAAATATTTAAAAAATCAAAAATATCACGACAAATTAGTTTTTTTTTTATCAATGTGTCTACCTCGTGCTTTGATGATTGTAGTACAAAGTTGAGTAAGCCCATTTTTAAAGTCTTTCAGTTGCGAGATTATCCCAAGCCAAAACTGAATTGTTTTTCACTAGTTACGTATACGTTCTAGTTCATCCCATAATAATTCTGTCGGGTTGGTTTCAGGGAATTGCGAAGGCCAAACTATAATTTTGAGCACACTTTCTCTTCCTTAGATAGTTTAAGCACAGATGGCAGGTGTGCTTAGGCTCATTGTCTTGTAGAAAGATCAATCCGTTGCCGATCAAAGAGAAGCCAGATGGAATGTCACTTCGTTTAAGAATATTGTGATAGTATTCCTTCCATATTATTCCTTCGATTCTAAACAGTTTGCCATTACCATCGTAGCTAAATCATGGCACAATAACGCTCATCTTCATTTCGATGAACATACAGGCGCCGCCTGAAACCAAAGATTTCGAACTTTGATTCATCCGTCCATTACAAAAATTTCCACAGATTTACCGACCAATGTTAATATTATCGAGCAAACATTAATCTTTTTCGCTTGTTTTGTATTCATAGAAGTGTTTTTTTCAGAGCAATGTTACCAAAATATCCCTTAACTCGCAAATGAGGTTTAACAGTATCCTCTGAAAATGGGTTTCATTGGTATCGGCATAAATATCTGGTTGTTAAAGACATTATTGTGCACTTTTGAATAGTTTAAAATAAAATAAGAATTTTTGGTTTCTTCATAATTCTATCATTTTGACTAATAACTATAAAATGCTGTTGAATGCAGTACTTTTGTATGGCAATATATATATAGCAGTATAAAATGATGAAAAAAATGATACAAACGTATCTCCCGCCATGCTGTCAATATATTCCAGATATATAATGTCTCTTTCTTAGAGACTGAAGAGACAACCTATACTGTACTGATGAGCTCTAATAGAGCAAAACACAGTGTCTACAATTTGGTTTTGCCCGTGTATGGACTGATTAATACTTATATCCATTTCGCAGCATTCTGTGCTTAGAGTTAGGAATTCTAACAAACCCAGGTTATGTATCTGGAATATATTGAGTCCTACCTTTAGATATGGGTTGCTAGATTAAGTTAGAATTTTTGTATTATATAAATTTTTGTTTCGTGTTTGCATAACATTTTTTGTGATAAGGGGAAATTAATACAAATATGATTATTATGAAAATATGATAAAAAATTGTCATTAAGTAAGATTGAAATAAATGTAATTGAAATTGAATATAAGATAAAGATTTTTAAATGTAATGGACTGTAAAATATGAATTTGAAGTTGAAGAAAGAAATAATCATCAAACGGCTGAGGCAAAAAGTAGCAGAAGAGGAAGAGGTAAACTCTAGAAAGTAGAGGAACAGAGAAAATAGGTATAAAGCAATGGAAGGAAGGAGTAAACACATATAGAAAGGAGCAGAAAGAAAATAATAAGAAAACTAAAAGAAAAATTGTTTTATATATATTTTTTGTTGGTAGTAATTAACATTTAAAGTACCAAAAATCACAACCCAGAAATTATATTGATTATGGAAGAAATCCACGAAGAGGAGGTCTATATCAATATAGTATTAATGTATTATTACGACAAGGTTTGGCCGATAGTTGTTTTTAATTTAAAAGAAAAATAAAAAATATGATGGAATCCAAGTTTTTATTAATTTTACGTTCAGAGATTCCGACTATCAACAAAAAACACATACTTCAAAATATATGAGTAATTTTAAAACAATTTTATTTTGATTTACTTAAAAAAATGTCTAAAATAAAACAAAATTCTAGAATTATGTAAATTTTAAGTGTTATTTATACTTTGGCTGGTATAAAAAATAACTTGCATAAATACTAACAAAATTTTACTGTTCTATATTTTAACCAACAATAATTTGTACCATACACGTTACCCAATTGAATTACAATTCATTTAACAGATTCCATTTCCTAATAATATGTTATTAATTTTTAAAAACACAATAATCATCACGTACTAATTATTATTTAACTAGGAAGTATTTTATTGTTATGTCGGTACATGTTAAAACCGTAATGAGTGAATAATGAAAATGTATGTTTATATTGAAAATTTTCTTTATAAATGTTTTTAGCATTCAACGCACCCTAAAAATTCCTCTTAGGTATTTACGATTGTTGGGAAAATTGAACTTTTGCACTCACATTTCACATTAGTTTAAAAAGTACCACTTTTTTCAACATTTAAAACAAAGTAAAACTTATAGTCCAGTCACTTCGTACTTTCATAAATGCAAATGAATCTAGACACCTAATTTTTTGATATGTTGTAGAGGATACCTAGAAAAGCTTAACTTGAGTTTGTCGACCGAGGTTAGGGGGGTGGAGAAGCCGCCATCTTGAAAAGAAGGGGTGAAATTTTTTTTTTGCAATAACTCGGCTGTCCGATGAGATTCGAAATTTTTTGCAAGAAACTTTTTGTAGCTTTTTTTGTGCTCTACAATTAAGTCCTGACCAGTTTTAGCGTATCATGCACTGTTATAGAGATATCGATCGAGAAAGTCAAAAATTTAGGACAAAACTTTTGTTTTTTGCTATTCTTTTTTTTGGTCATAAGTATCGAAAAAACAGTTAGATGCAACGTGTAGAGGATATTCAGACCTACAATTTCCTTTATTTTTTATTTTTTTTTGGACAAAAATTCCGAGCTCCAGCACGCCGCAAAGTCAGTTAATGTGGATTCACCGACTCTCAGCGTCGAGCGAGCAGCTCCCTCGGTTGTATTTCCGCGTCGAAACTGATGGAAAGTTGTTCAGGGAATTAATGCGATAGAAAATAAATTGAGAAAGCAACAAATTAAGCATCACAAACAAGAAATTTATTTAACAAATAATTAGTTTATGCATTGCAAAAATGGTAGGTGGATTGAATATTTCGTTAAGGTTGTACACTACATTGCAGCGAAAAAAAAGTATAAAACACACGTGAAAATGAGTACAAGATTGTCTCAAGAAACTTCTGTAATAAAAAGATGCGAACACACTCGTTACAACGGATGACCGGTTTTTCAATACATTTCTTCGATACAAAATAAACGTATATGAAATTTAAAAAATACATGGGATTTTTGTTCTTTTATTGGATCATGAGATTTTTATTCTTTCTTTTATTTCTTTCTTCGCTTTAATGGTCCAGGCTGAAGGTCTTTGTCTTCCGTATACTCTTCGAGTTGTTGCGTCTGTTGAGACGTTCCAAATGATGATGATCCGTTGAAAGCATGGTAGAATTATTTAAAGAAGAAAAGGTCGATCCGGAGGTTCTAACTTGCGCGGGAGAGCAATTCCTTATTGCCCTGTATGGCGGTAATAAGCAGGACAAGTCGATAATTATTTTGCGATTCCATCGCTTCGCAAAGTCAATGACTGCGAATAAAATTAATCACCTCGCATTACTCCCGCCAACGAAAAGCGCTGTGCGTCAACATATATTCCGGACATACCTGCAAGTGCAAACCTGGCTCGGATTTTTCAAAGATCCACAGGGATGGGGTTGGCGACAGACTAATCGAGGTCTCGAACCAATCACCTGTACCGCCGAACCCGCTACACTTGAACTCATGAAACTCATTTCCTGTAAATGCAAAGGAAATTGTGAGGCCGCCTGTGGGTGTAGAAAAGCAGGAATTAGTTGCTCGGTTCTTTGCTTCCACTGCAGTGGGCAAAATGCAGCAACGTTGCCAGAGTCGACGTTTTGCTTAACGACGACGATGTTAGTGACGATGATGATGATGACGATGCTTTCAACGGATCAGCATCATTTGGAACGTCTCAACAGACGCAACAACTCGAAGAGTATACGGAGGACAAAGACCTTCAGCCTGGACCATTAAAGCGAAGAAAGAAATAAAAGAAAGAATAAAAATCTCATGATCCAATAAAAGAACAAAAATCCCATGTATTTTTTAAATTTCATATACGTTTATTTTGTATCGAAGAAATGTATTGAAAAACCGGTCATCCGTTGTAACGAGTGCGTTCGCATCTTTTTATTACAGAAGTTTCTTGAGACAATCTTGTACTCATTTTCACGTGTGTTTTATACTTTTTTTTCGCTGCAATGTAGTGTACAACCTTAACGAAATATTCAATCCACCTACCATTTTTGCAATGCATAAACTAATTATTTGTTAAATAAATTTCTTGTTTGTGATGCTTAATTTGTTGCTTTCTCAATTTATTTTCTATCGCATTAATTCCCTGAACAACTTTCCATCAGTTTCGACGCGGAAATACAACCGAGGGAGCGGCTCGCTCGACGCTGAGCGTCGGTGAATCCACATTAACTGACTTTGCGGCGTGCTGGAGCTCGGAATTTTTGTCCAAAAAAAAATAAAAAAAAGGAAATTGTAGGTCTGAATATCCTCTACACGTTGCATCTAACTGTTTTTTCGATACTTATGACCAAAAAAAAGAATAGCAAAAAACAAAAGTTTTGTCCTAAATTTTTGACTTTCTCGATCGATATCTCGATAACAGTGCATGATACGCTAAAACTGGTCAGGACTTAATTGTAGAGCACAAAAAAAGCTACAAAAAGTTTCTTGCAAAAAATTTCGAATCTCATCGGACAGCCGAGTTATTGCCAAAAAACAAATTTCACCCCTTCTTTTCAAGATGGCGTGTTCTCCACCCCCCCTAACCTCGGTCGACAAACTCAAGTTAAGCTTTTCTAGGTATCCTCCACAACGTATCAAAAAATTAGGTGTCTAGATTCATTTGCTTTTATTTTACTTCGTTTCCGACGAAGTGACTGGACTATTACTGAATTCAGCAATTCGCTATATAGAAATGTTGAAAGATGATTTTTTATTCGACCCTTAGTATATAAGACATGTAAATTCAAGCAGTGCGAACGAATCAGAATTTGAATTATGTCATATAGGTTGTTTAAATAGTAGTGAAAACGAAACAGAATTTAATAGAAACCGAGCATTCGTGTTGCCTTTTCTAAATTACATTTATTTGTTTTCCTTCACATACGAATTAAAGATCATAGGATTTTATATAAACATAAAAAATTAAAGTGAGGAACTCGGTGAGTTGTGATGAGAGCGAAGTTTTTAATATCTGGAGTGCTCGAAAATGTGAGCAGCGAATGGGAAGGAAATAAGGAAAGGCAGAACATTCATTTTGTTGTTCTATTGTATTGAACTTCAAGCTTTTTGCTTATGATGCCACTTCGTATTTTATCCTTTTTCGTAATTACTTTGGCTGCTCTTAGGTTTTTAATTTATTGCTTTCAGATTCTTTGTTAGAAATGAAGTATTTTCTGCTATTTATTTCAGCTTAGCTTCTTTGATTGGTTGTACCTATAGTTTTGAAATTATGTTTCCAAATATTTGTTATTTTTATAGTGGATTTAATGCTCCTTTTTTATTCGACTCGTAATATATACGAAATGGAAAATCATACAGTGCAAACGAGTCAGAATTTGAATTACGTTATAAGTTGTATAAATATCGGCAAAAATGACGCAGTACTCAATATAAACAATACATCAGTGTTGCCTTCCTAAATAACATTTATTTGTTTTTCCTCACTTATGAATTAATGATCGACGGATTTTACATAATTTTTCTCGCTGAATTGCGATGAGAGCGAAGTTTTTAATGATACTTGGAGTATTCGAAAGTGTGAGCAGCGAATGATATGGATAAGGATAGGCAGAAGGAGCATTGGATTAAGTTAAACGCAATATAGAAAGACCAGTAAATGTATTTTTACTTATTTTTGTGGCGATTTCTGTTAAGTATCAAAATATTTAGTTGTAAAGAAACTTTGCCCAACTTTTTTTTTTGACAGTTTTTTCTGATTAAGTGTTTCTCCCACTGCTTAAAGTCTTCGCCACCACATTATTCCAAGTTGTGGGTGGTCTTCTACTGGTTTGATTTTTAATGCTCGTTGCTTGCCAAATTTTATTAATTGTATTCAGTAACGGTCCAACTTTTTTCTTATAATGCCACTTTGTATTTTACCATTTTTCGTCATTCATTTGGCTGCTTTTAGGTTTTTATTTCAGTTTTATTGCCTGAATTTTCTGTTTTTGCAATTATCCAGCTTTCAGATCCATCGTTAAAGTTGCTCTATATAAGTTTGATGATTTCTGCTATTTATTTTCGCTCAGCTTCATTGGTTGCATGCTTTTGACATTATAGTTCCAAATGTTTGGGTTTTCTATGTTTTGTTTTTAGTAATAGACTAAACTAAGGCACTATAAACATAGGTATTATCATCAGCCATGTTTTGTCCAATGTCAACCACAAAACCAGAGAGAATAGAACAGATGTGTTCATGCCTAATATAAAGTTGGCAACAAGTTCTGACATCAGCGCACCATGTTTAAAACTTTACTTCTACACCCTTTTTATGCTTTAAGTACCTTATGTTTATTTTAAACTAAAACCACTAGTACTTACTCTGCCACTAAACCGTTATAAGTACTTTTTCGCTTTTCGCGCTACCAGCTGGTTTAGTTCCCATTTTCACCACTACAAAATACGATTGTACGTCTCTTTAATTTGTCTTTGATCTGACACGTGAATTAAGTGACATTGGAAAAAAAATGGCTGACGATAATACCTATATCTATAGTGCCTTAACTAAACGGCTTGGTATTCTTCAGTGTTTGCAGAATAACTTCCCAGAAAGAGGCAGGTATAAAATGAATCACAAGATAAGTTATACATCATCTCATCCTACAAGTTTAATGAAAATTCCGACATCAACATATTCAAAAAAATCTAAAGTGAATTGAAGATTTAACTTTGATAAATTGACTGCAGTACCTATATCATTTAAATCTTTTATGGAATATGGGATCCGTTATATAGCTAACATTAATAACTTGACCACCGCCTAGCAGGTTAATGCTTCCGATTCTTGTATTATTACTCTCATTTGACACAAGATAGATGTGATTGCCTAATTTTCCGAAATCCCATATCTCAAAGTAATTAGATTATAGTAAGTGACATAAAAAAGAATATGCTTTTCTAGTAATATATTTTTTGTATACCTATATTAGGATAAAAAAATAGTTAATTTTTTTAACCACATTGATAGAATGGTTTTTGTGTTATCGTCTCTTCTTACAAATAAAAAGGAAAGTATGTGATAACTATGTTTTGTAGCTACACTTGCACTTGATTATAGTACAAGACATTGTAATGAGCTGCTTTAATTTGTTTCTCACGCTTGCAGTAAGAAAAGGAGAAAATTTTCAACAACTTAGTAATTTTGATAAGGGGCGAATATTAGGATAACGCGAGTCTGGTTTTTTCTTTTGAATAGCCAGAAAAATGTACAGAAGTGTAAATAGAGTGTTGTTTTGTTGTCATGTATGAAATCAATCCCGTACACGAAAAGCTAAAGGTACAGGGCGTGTCATAACAACTTTACTCCAAGATCGCCGCCTTAGGCTTTTGGTTCTACGGGACCACTTCACGTCCACAAGGTCAATTGCGAACCAATGGTTTCCACAGAATGGCACATCGATTACAATTGGAACTATTTATCGCTGGAGCAGAAGTTTCTTACTTCCGACTTTCTTCAGTTCATTCTACATCTCACTCCTATACACCGAAGTAATCGACTGGCTTGGTACAGAGAAGCAATGAACTGGGACCTTGAATCAAATACTGTGCTAATAGTCTAAGATCCCGATATAGGACGACCTTCACCGAGCTGGTTAATGGACCAAACATATTTTTTATGTAATTTAATATATCAAAAAATATATTGCGTATGAGTTGCCTATCGAATTTCAGTCAAGGATATTTTTAATTAATTTTAAAAATTTTTTTGTGCGACTGAGAGGTCCCTACCAACCGTCCCATGCGATAGAAGGGGACACAACATAACAGCGTTTGTATCCCGTCCTTTTAAAGAGAGAGAGCTCTATGCTCTCTGCTCTTGAAGACAATAAGGATAGCGATAGACGCGTACATTCTGAGCATTATTTTGGGAGTAGTTTCATATTAAAATAAAGGATTAGTTTTTAATTTTTTTTCAATCAATTAAATATATATGTGTATATATTTTGTTACATTAAAGTATATATAAATCTTTAGTTAATAAGAAGGTTATAGCAATACATATATATTTCTACAAATTTTATTTCTTTTTTTTTCCGATTTAAAAATATTAACTGAAATAAATTAAAGCAATTTGCTCTATATAATTAATGTATCTATAGATATATACTGATATATACTGTACGCGTCTATCGCTATCCTTCTTGTCTTCAAGACCAGAGAGCAGAGAGCTCTCTCTCTTTAAAAGGCCGGGATTCAAACGCTGTTATGTTGTGTCCTCTTCTATCGCATGAGACGGTAGGTAGGGACATCTCAGTCGCACAAAAAAATTTTAAAAATTAATTAAAAATATCCTTGACTGAAATTCGATAGGCAACTCATAAGCAATATATTTTTTGATATATTAAATTACATAAAAAATATGTTTGGTCCATTAACCAGCTCGGTGAAGGTCGTCCTATATCGGGATCTTGGACTATAAGATTTACAAAAATGTTCAGTATGAGTCCTGAAACTGTTCGTTTGCATTTTCGTCAGATAGGAAAGACGTGGAAGTAAAGCAAACGGGTACTTCATGAATTGACAAACGATAACAAATTAAGTTATCTCACCATTTGTTGAGCAAATACTTCACGCAAAGATAATGAATCATTTCTCAATCATTTAATAACCTGCGACAAAAAATAGATCTTTATGCAAATTCTGAGCGTTCGTATTAATAGTTGTCGCGTAATGATTCGGTACCACACACGCTAAAAGCTTCTATGTACTCAAGCAAGGCTTCTATAAACTCAAACAAGTCTTCTATGCATTCAAACAAGGTTTTGTTGTGTTTGGTGGAGAGAAATTGAAATTGCCCATTATCAGTTTTTGGAAAAGGGTCAAACCATCACTGCTAAATTGTATTGTGAGCAGCTTCAACAATTAAAAGCAGCACTCATCCAGGAACTGCCTTCTTTGACCAATCAGAAGAAACTTCAGGATAACGTCAAGGCTCATACCGTAAGAGTGAACTGAGAAAAAATTTCTGAACTCGGCTGGAAAACGTTAACTTGCCATATTCTCCCCACATTTCACCAAGCAATTACCTTTGTTTGTTACTTAATTTATTAATACTGGGTACTCTGTTTTCTATGTCACTCAGTATATTGTTTTACATATTTTCATTATTAAAATAAGATGTTAAGAAAATAGGTTATTGGATTTTTTAAAATTATAATTTATTAGCTGCTGTGTTTTGTTTGTTTTTATAAATAAACTTTGTATTTTGTATGTTTGTTTCCGCGTAATAATAAACCTGTATATTTGTATAAGATTAATAATTCCAATATCACTGCATAAATTCATGTAAATTATGACCTTGGAATCTTAAAAGTTCCACGGATACAATTTCAATGAGTTTTTTGTATTTGAAAATTATCACACAAAAGATTTTATATGAACACATAAACAAGTTTTTTCTTCAGAAATAAGATAAAAAAATTTCCATGTAACACATATTTTGATCTCGTCTCAAAAACAGGTTTATTTTTTTAATATTTAATTTATCCTAACATATTAATGGAAAATAATAATATAAAATTTGTATAACTGTGTTTGAATTTAAATTTTATGTAGAAATAACATATGACTTGAATCGTTTTATATAATCAGAAAGAAACGGTAAAATTGAGCATATATCTACGTGTTACTGACATGTGAGAAATTCTTAAGAGCAGCAAATTTCAATTGTATAGGTTCATACTATTATGGTTAAAAGTTGCACGTGTTTTCTAATTCTACTCACGTATATTATATTATTCTTTATTGTTCCATTTACGATTCTGAACTATTTTGAAATATCATGTAGAAATGTGTATTGTTTCTATTACAAGAAAGAGGTATATATTTTGTGCAGTAATAATTTAAACAGGTTTCGTAAACAAAAACAAAAAAGTGACATTTGTTGAAAAAAATAGTATGTATTATATAGGTACACGAGTTTCACAAAACCGTTAAAATTTTACTGTTAAATTTATCCGATCTGGACCAAAATCAATAGGATTCTTCTTTAGGATAATAGGATTCTATATATCAAATTTTATGACCATATAGCCTTCCGTTTAAGAGTTATAGCGCACACAAACAGACGGAAATTTGTATTGTATACACGAGTTTCGGAAAACTATTAACATTTTACCGCTAAGGTTATCCGATCTAAACCTTAGGACATAGGGATTCTATATACCAAATTTCATGACCCTGTAAACATGCGTTCAAGAGTCATAGAGCACACAAACGACGAAAAATATGAATTATCTATATATATAAAAGCGAAAGTTCACTCATCATCGTATCTCAGAAACTATACGACATACAAACTTGAAATTTGGCAGGTAGGTTCCTTATAGGTTCTAGACGACCGCTAAGAAAGGATTTTACGAAACTCTACCCCAAAGGGGGTAAAACGGGGGTTGGAAATTTGTATGAAAGTCCTCTGTTTTTGAAAGAAGGGACTTGAAAATTAAAATGTTTTCTTTAGAGGTTGTGGAGGTGTATAAGTTTCGTTCCAAATTAGTTAGTAATATTTGTTTTTTTCTTCGTTGATTAAAATTATGTTTATTTCAAAGTTTCATGCCAATTAGGTGCTAGCTTAGATTTGTTTATTTTTCATTGATTATACTGACGTTTGTATGAAAGTGTCATATCGATTACTTACTTAAAGAAGTTTGTATTTTTCGTTAAGTAAACTTACGTTTGTTTGAAAAATGGATGGAGAAATTGTAACAGTCACAGTTGAAGGATTAGCAATCCGATGTAGTGTGAAAGAGATACCTGGCGATGGATCGTGTTTATTTTCATCTCTGTCTTATTTGCTTTATGGAAGTATTTCAATGGCTGTTTAAGTTAGAGCTAATATAGTAAGCCACGTGTCCAACGATTAGCAAAGATTTAGGTGTTTTACTAAGGAGCGATCCGGGACCCCTTACGATACAAAACGCCTTTATGTAACCAATATGGGTAGGTTGTATACTTATGGCACAACTTTCGAACTGAAAGCAGCTTGAGAAATATTTCCATTTGAATTCCAACTGTTTCAAGGTAGCAGACTTATTGCCAAATTTAGAGAGTCGATACAAAGGATAAAAAGAATGCGTTTTAAAGGACATTTTAACGAAGGACATTTTGACGTATTGATTTCTACTAATTATAAAAGCGAAAGGTCACTCATCACCATATCTCAGAAACTATAGACCTACAAACTTGAAATTTGGCAGGTAGGTTCCTTAAAGGGGCTAAACGTACGCTAAGAAAGGATTTTACGAAATTCGGCTCCTAAGGGGGTAAAATTGGGGTTGGAAATTTGTATGTTTCTGAAGTAAGGGACTAGAAAATTAAAATGTGTGCCCTTTAGAGGTTGTGGAGGTGTACTTATATTGTATTTTTAAAAATCAACACCCTTCATAAGGATTGAACGGGGGTAGGATACTTTTTATACAACAATCCACACGCCACGCGAACGACGTCGCGGGTACATTGATTTAGAACCAACAAATGTGGTTAGATTTTTTTGTCTGTCTGTCTGTATGTTTGTGCGCGCATCACATGAAAACTACTGATTCGATTCGAATGCGGTTTTCACAGTTGTATTTCTCTTCTTTTAACTTAACATCTGGTATATAAAAAATTTGGCATGATTTTTTATCGGGATAGTAGCAAGCATGAAGAGTGATAGGCTACTTTTTATACAACAATCAACACGCAACGCGAACGACGTCGCGGGTACATCGATATAAAACCTAAAACCCAACAATGTGGTTAGATTTTTTATTGTCTGTCTGTCTGTTTGTTTGTGCGCGCATCACATGAAAACTACTGATTCGATTCAAATGCGATTTTCACAGATGTATTTTTCTTCTTCCCATTTAACATCTGGTGTATAAAAATTTCTCCTCCTCCCCAGTCCTTTAATGGGACAATAGAGGGGTTTTAGATATTGTATGAAAGTATCTCATTGATACCTTTAAAAATACCACTGAAATAATACACAACATGCATACATAAGTGCTAAAATTTAGTTTTGATATTCGAAACAAGATGGCGCTATGAGGTTATTAAAACAAATGACTCACAAATTACTATATCCTACAGATGATTAGGTCCAATGTGGAACTATCATAGATCAATATCAAGATAGTCATAATCGGTGTTGTATGATTTATTATTATCAAAATCTGTTCACTGGTTGCAGCGTGATTGAAAGACAAACATAAAATTTTAAATAAAAAAAAATTAAAAGTAGTTATTCCAGACTTATTTTACTAAGGATATACCTACAAAATGATTAAAATTAAAAATTTATTTGTAAAATAGATAAGTAGTCATTAAATTATTTGTAAATATCCCAATCTCACGCGGGCAAAGCCGCGGGTAAAAGCTAGTATTATATAATGCTATATACGAAATTTCACGACCCCTTTATCTTCCGTTCAACGGCGGAAGGACACGCAAACCAATGTTATAAAGTACCTCGATGGTACATAACAAAACGAGTACTTATGTTTTTAATTAGTTGCCAGGCAACCTATGATCTATACACTTACGCCGCTGCGCCTTAACCGCAGAGTCACCGATATAACTAGTGGTTAGTCGTGTTCATCTAGAACACCTATTCGATTTTTCATTAAAGCATATGCTGTTAATGAGAGTTTGATGTTTTAATTGTCGATTTAATAATAATATCTCTTTCATTCACATCCAATATGTGCTTAATGAAGAATTGAATAGGTGCTGTTGAACTAAGGGATTATGAAAACACCTACTAACCACAGAAATATGGATCTATTTCGCTCTGAAAATTACTGTTATTGTTTAAACCAACAAATTACTTCGTATTCTGATAATTACCACGGAATGTGTTATCAGTTTTAGAGATATTCATTGGACGTAGGCGGATATAAAGTTTAAATATTTTATAAAAAGAACGAGATATATATAAAACGATTTATTTATGTCTTTGTGTTTTTAATATTAACTAATAAAGTAATAACTAGATCTAAATTGTTATCACTTAATTGCCATGCCATAAAATGCTGTAGATTAAATTATATCTTTCTTTGGTTCGACAATTTGTGCTGAAATATTATTCACTTTAGAACCGAAATTACAATTTATGGAGAATTGAGCGATAGCTGTTAAGATTAAATAAAACTAACATCATTTAACTCAGCAAAAAGGATTATTCTTCTATCTCTTCACCTTATCCCAAATCTAGTTGGGATTTTAGCATTTGTTTCCATTTATCTCTGTTTACCGCATTCCCTTTTTTGCATTTCATCTCTTTCATTTATTCTATTCGCAGCCATCTCAACTTCGGTCCTCCACTCTTCCTCTTAACCCCAATCTCACATTCATCTTCTATTTTACTCACATAATTCTAATTTTCTTGCTCACCTGTCCCACTTTCACAGTATCTCTTACTCTCATTTCTTATTCTATATCTCCTCGTTAATCCACACATCCAACGAAATATTTTCATTTCCGCCACTTCTAACTTTCTGTCTTGCATGTTGTTATTGACCTGGTTTCTGAGTTATACATTAACGCTGGTCTTATAGCTGGTCTCTTATACAGTCCTTTTGCACCCACATTCATGTCTCACAAAACTCCACTCATTCTTCTCATTTTGATACATCTCACTCTTTAACCCTTCAGTTTTTTTAGCGCAGTCCCTAAGTACTTAAAGTTTTGGACAGCTGATCCTGCATTTTAATTCTGAGTCCATTCGTTTTATCTGTTGTCATATACCTTCAGTCATAACATTCATCACCATACTAAACAGATAAGTGCTTAGCACCAATCCCTGTTGGACCCCATATATATTCCAAAGCCCTTCGGAACCGCAACACTGCTTTTTATTTCCATTTTTGTTTGTGGAAATTACGCTGCATTTCACGACTTCTCTCCATCATTCTCCTCATAAGAAAACAGTATCAGTTTTTAATTACTTTGGCACAGATCCAAATTGCTACTCGTTTCTTCTCTTGGTTTCCTCTCAACTGTTCTCTCCAAAATTTTCAAAGTATGCGACATCAGTTTGTCGCCTCAATAGTTACCACATTCTTGCACACCCTCTTACCGCTATAGATTGGCGCAAGCACACTTTTCCTCCACCAACTCCGTTTTTTCTCTTGATTCATCACTTTTCTCACCAGGTCCAACAGAATATCTACTACATCCTCACCATACTTCTGGTGTCGCATCCGTTTCCCCCATTTTTCCATCTTCTTTAATGCACTCTTTACTTCCTACCTATATACACCTCTACCCACTCCAAATTTGCAATATAATCTTTAAACAAATCTCACCCATTTTTCTTGTTGGGCAGATTCTCATCTTCCTTTATACTCTCATACGTTTGTAAAACTCAACCTTCGTTGTATGATGATAAGATAAAAACACAAGCTAACATGTTTAGCAAGAAATAAACAAAATATCATGATGAATTGAATAGTTAAGTTAAATGACAATATTTTCCTCACTACAGACGAAAGTTAACGTTGTGTGATTTTTCATCACCAGAGATGAAAAGTGTAATTTTTTGATAGGTACCTACAACAACGTCGAATTTTGCTATTATGTGTATCACTAAAAACAACATCGCAATTATATAATTGACAAAAGGTCAAATATAACTAACGGATTAATTAAAAAACAGCCATTTTAATGTCACGAAATATAAAGCATCCAAATAAATATTTTGTTAATTTTATCATCGCTATATTTATTTTCGAATGAGTCATAGTAATATATGGAGACGAATCCCCCAAGAGGATTTCATGCCAGAGAGGGTGTTTAGATGAACAGAGGGTGGCTATGGATAATGTAATGAAATAATTGTAAAAGCAATCATTTTTCCAATTTAAATCCCTCTCCTTAATTTTAACAACGACCAACCTTTTTTTAATCTTGCTGTTTAAACTAGTACACTATTTTTTTTTAAATAATATAATAAATATTAGCGAAAATAAATGGGTAGGAAATAGTAAACGTCTGTGTAGATTTACATTAAAAAAAATAATTGAAATCAATTTATGACCCATTTAATATTTCCAACATTGACTCTACTTAGCCTTGTTATTCAATTAGATGCTGTTAAACTAATTTTGTCCTTTAAGTGAGTAACTCAATTAGAGTAGAAATTAATGCAGCTAGGAGAACGTTAGAATGTATATTTACCATTCATTTTTCATACAAACTACAACATTTTATAACTGTGTAGGTATACTAATCTGTTTTAATCATCGAGCTTATATTATCTAGAGCACTCTACAATGCTCTGAGTGCGAAAGAGAGTAAAATGAAACTATATGCTTTCCCTCTTTTTTGGTTTACGGAATGGAGGATACACTTGTACCAACTATCCACCAATCAGGGCGAGCTGCGATATTCTTTATATATCCGTCGTTATTCTTCTTCGTCGGTTATGGTATTAAAAATTAAAAGCTGCCTGATTGGTATATGCGCTAAGGTTTTAATAAAACATTGTTTTATATAAACAAGAGAGAAAAGAGTGCTGTTTAGGCTATTTTCAAATTGTCTCTTGAGAAACTGAAAAATTGTTTAATAGACACTTAAAATTTGGTGATATTGCTATATATTTAATTGTAGACAAAAAAGTTATGCTTAAAAATGACCATAATTTTAATTCGAATTTTCCTTTCAAGACGCTAAATATCCATTGTTCTCGGGAGGTCATAACGTGGTTTACCGGGTGCGTGCGTTTAAGACCATTTCAGTGGGTTTTATTTTGCATGGAAATGACTTAAGCAACCAGTCGACATTCAGGTAGAAATAGTTGTAATAGTAAGACATTTAAATTATTAAAATTCAACGAGAATGATTCTTTATACCAGCTTAATAAAAAATAGTATACAAAACAATAACTATCACTGAATTCAACTACAATAAATTTGTATTAAATAATGACTTTCTCTTTCTGCTACTATAGTTTTATTTTACGTATTTTTTGTAAAAGCTTACACTCTAAAATGTACGTCCTGATTAAAAGAGATGATCATTTTTCAAGTTTAACAAATCATTATTTCTTGTACACCTGACTAAATTCTGTTTTGTTTGGTTTTGGTTTACGGAGTGGAGGATGCACATGTATCAACTCTCCACCAATCAGATCAAGCTAAGTGAGAGATGGTATAGTTTCTTTTTATCTCTGTCTTTATTCGTTTCGCGTTTAGGGCATTGAAGGCTGCCTCATTGCTATACGACCTAAGGTTTTAATAAAACATTTTTTTACATTACTTTTCAGGAAATTTTGAATTTGTCTCTTAAGAAACTCAAATATTGTTTAATAGAGACTTGAAATTTGGTGATATTCTATAAAATTTAATTGTACACAAAGAAGATTGGCTTGAAAAATGTTTGTTTAAAAGATATTTACGATTTAAAATAGATTTAAGAACTATGTAATAAAAGAGATAGAAAATTAGTGAAATTAACTAAAACAATAACTATCACCGAATTCAACTAAGTACAATAAAATTGTATTAAATAATAACTTTCTCTTTCTGCTACTAAACAGTTTAATTTCACGTATTTGTTGTAAAAGCTTACACTATAAAATGTACGTCCCTGATTAAAAGAGATGATCATTTTTCAAGTTAAATCATTATTTCTTGTAGGTACACCTGACTAGAAACGTGACTAAAATCAATTTCTTAAGAATGAGAGGTGTGTAAAGCAAAATTAATAAAAGATTGTAGTAGAAGGTGTGTTATTAAAACAGAATGTGTTTTACAGTGCAATACTAGAAGGTCATTAAATGATAAAGCGGATTTTGATTAGGTATATAGCCCCCTTTGTAAATTTTTAATTATAAATTATTTATGAATAAAAGAATTTTTCAAAAATTGATTATGAATGAAGTTATTAATACTATAGCTACAAAAACAAATTTACATTTCGATTATGTTGCATAAAATGGGTGTTCGATTGGTATTCAATGAACACTTATATTCTTTGTATTAAATTCAGTAAAAAAAGAATTCAAGGATAATGTATTAATAACAAATTAAAAAATGTTATAAATATACACCAATCCTGTAGTGTGGTAAGAGAAAAACTCGCACTTATACAATTCATCGCATCTTGTTATATAAATATATTTGCGCACAAATACCTATAGTTATATAGAATTACAAGCATTGGGTTTGTATCATTTTTGAAGTTATGTTTTATATGCTTCCTTTCTGACGATCTTACTGAACGTTAAAAACAACGCTTAAAATAGTTTATTATTTTTGTTATCTATAATAACACTTAACTTTGTGAAAACCTTAGAAAATTGGAAAAAACCTTGAAAAATCAGGAAAATCATAAAACATTTAATAAATTATGAAAAACTGGAAAAAATTATTATTTACTTTACGAAAAACCTAAAAATAAATTAAATTTTAAATATTGGAAAAAACGTAAAAACAATCCAATAATATAAACTAAATATTTTTATGGTTTTAGATTGTTAGTCAAATAAAACATTTATCAGTTATTTTAATGAATCATTTTGTGATGCAAATTAAAAAACCAACATCTACACACCTACAACCTACAAGTAAGTGGTATTAGGTACTCAACTTTTTGACAACACCAAAATATAGATTGTTTACCTCGTTATTTTCTATATTTTCCATTAAAAAATCATATAGTTTTAAAACCATGAAATAGTTTCCACAATAAATATTATATATACAAATAAACATACCTTAAATTTTCTATTTCTGTAATACTATTAAAAATAGTACGTGATTCACACAAATTAAAAACGAAAAATTTATCGGTAAAACAATTTACTCTACTAGTCAATACATCATTGTTACTTTCATTTTACATTAATTTTTTGATAAATCAATTATTATTATATTTATTATTTATAAATAGTCGCGATGAGTAAAAACTATCATATACACTTGTATTGACCTCGGCGCAAACTGAGCGATTTCTCCTCCGGTAAAAACGATGCTCGCTGCGGATTCCAACATTTTTTCTTGCATTCCTGCTGCGCAATGTTGCCAATAGTTCTAAAATTATCACAAAACACAGAACTTTATATTTATTATAGAACACTTGCTTCATGTGCAGTGTTGCTAATGCTATTTTAAAACATAGCATAACCAAATCAAATAATGTTTATACAGTAAATGTACAACCTTCTAAACTTGAATATTTTTTATGTATTCAAGTATGTTATCAACAGTTTTATTATTTTAAAATGCATTTATATCCATTTACTAAATATTTGAAATCAGTTGCGCCATCTATATTAATTAATATATACGAACCCTTTGTGTAAATCACAGATTAATGTAAATTTTTTTATTAAAAATGTTTTTTTTTATTTATTACATTTTAAACAAATTTGGGCATACGATATCAATGTTAATTAAGCACTAGCTAGATGAGAAAAAACGTGTCTAACTTTGCGAATTCCCATGTTAGCATAGCTTTTAATATTTTTGATGCAAAGGGTGAACTGAAAAAAAATTGAATTGAGGAAGGCTTTTATTTGACGAAAATCCATTATTATATAAAAATCATTAAATTCAAATTTATTCTTGACAAAACTTTGGTAGGTATATATTCTCTTTAAGATGACATATGTCTTATCTTCAGATAATTAAATATAAAAATAACTACTTATTCCTAAAAGATAAACCATGGGAGTAAAGAAATAAGAAAATTAATTCCAGTGGCGGATTAAAACATTTACCACCAGTAGGATATTCAAATTTAATATTATTATTTTATAAAAATGTAATTATTTAAATAATAAAATTTTATTTTTAATGAAATGCGTGTAACCTTTACGCGCGATTGAAGTAAAACTTATTTGACGTATCATCGCAAAATAAGTTTTACTTCAATCGCGCGTAAAGGTTACACGCACACTCTTTTTTTTAAATATATTTGCAATATTAATTATACGACAAATACATGATATATTACAAATTATCAGCGAATGAAACAGACAATGAAGGGGTGGGCGAGCTTTGGTTTACTCGAAGGGGTAGAAATAAGAAATTAAGAGGCCGATGGAACTTCTGTAACTCATTCCTGTGGCAATTTTTTTAGCCCAACACCCTTTCCAGACCTAATACTAAAAGCTTTGCTTTAAAAAAGAAACTTGTGGTTTGTCAATAGCAGTTTTTTTATTTAAACTTTTATTAAAAGATATCAGTTTAAGATGTTTACAATTAATTAGGATAATTCCAATGTGTGGTGACAAACGATCCGGGTGCTACATTGATTACTCAGATTACTGTGTTCCACGTAAAAATGCGGGTAAACTGAATATTGGAGATTGAAAGTTATTCATTAAATGACAAATGTGTGGTAAGATATAAATGTTGTGTTCATTAAATAGAAACAAATTAACGCATTCTCCCATATGAGCTACTTTAATATTTAATTGTTTCGACAATTCAGATAACTGCCAAAGGAACATAATTGTTACCTTGAACTTTCCAAGCATTGGACTCAATCTAATAAAATCTTTTCCAATCTGTATACGCTCCTTTCGTGTCACATGGCAACCTTTTATTTATTTTCTTTAAATGATTTTTCACTTCTCTTACCATCACAACAAAACTTGTCCAACAAAATATAAGTGCTGTCTTTCAATAGGATTTAAAAAAACTTTACCGGTACTTTTTGTCGTAATCTAGATGTTCACAATTTATGATGCTGTTCATTTATATTATCATTTTGTGTATGGAGGGTAGAGGTACCCTCCATAATTTTGTGACACAAGTACATATGGAAAACCGATCGTAAAAGTCTTTGTTTGTAATAAATTTATGATGTAAAAAATTCAAATTGAATGAAAATTTCTATCCGCCATAGAAAACAAAATACGACGGAAGTGGATAGCAGGTATTTTTTAAAATGCCATATCCTTTCACTGATATTGCTTTTATAATGTCCTCGTTTGATCAAACACATGGTGATCCAATAACACTTTTCAGTTGAACTGATTCGCCTAGTTTTTTATCTTCTCTACGAAATTTCAGATTTTACATAAAATTGATAAAATACATAATCAACGTTGTAAAATTAATATTATAATAACCCCGGCTCCACACTTGCGTTGTTCGTCAACGAATAATCGGTGTTTGCGAAAAATACCGCATATGTGGATACAATATTCGTGTTCGTTGACGAATATTCAGCGTATTTCTCCGAACACGAATGTTTTCCGTCTTGAGCCGGTACTTGATACACATCAAAGCACACGAATATTCGTATTGTCTGTGTTCGCACTACCGTCCACACATTCGTCTTGAATGTCAACACATTTTTTAAGTTAGATTTGTTTCTTATTGTGATAGAATTGCTAAAAATAGTGATAGTTGACATGGTGTGGACAAATGAAGCAGTTATAAATTTTTTAGAAGGCTATCAAGCTAAACCGTGCCTTTGGGATCCCCACCATCCTGACCATAGGAATAGAAATATTGCAATATACCTTGTATGTTTAAAGTTGTTTCAATGTATCTAAATAAATGTTTTTGCTTTTAAAGATAAAACGTCATCCAATTCATATAAACAAGTAGAATCTCCGAATCCGAATATTTTCCATATTTTTATTCGAATACAAATATTCGCTTTTTAAAGTAATATGTGTGGATGGTAGACAAAAGCAAATATTCAGACACGATTATTTGCTCCAAATATTCGTACAATTGGCGAATATTCGTATACGCATGTGTGGAGCCGGCTTAATAATAATAATAATATAACTTTATTAAATCAAAATAAACAATAGTAAAAACAGCAATGAATTAAATAATAAAGTTTACCTACGACGATAAGTCAGTGACTTGTTTCGTCAATTAATATATCTTTTATAACAAAAGAAAAATAGCTAACATATTAATTACAAGTTTAAATTTAGTTAATTATCATACAATAAAAATTACCAATTTTTTTTTTACAAACATACACACGTATAATACCATATTTCCCTTACTTATTAAACAAATAATTCTAGAATATCGTTTCTTTTCTTAAATAATAGGTATTTTTTCAATTCTTTTTTAAATAATTTTGGGTTGCTTAATATTTTTATATTTTCTGGAATTGCATTGTAAATCTTAGGAGAAAAATAGGCATACGATCTTTGTGAAATCTGCTTTAGCATAAACGGAACAACAAACAACCCCTTTTGACGAGTTTCATACCGATGACTAGATAATAATGCCGTATTTTTATTCACGTGGTATTTGACACTGGTACAAAGGACATACATTTGTCTTATATTCAAAATTTGAGCATCATTATAGAGCAAATCAGATGGATATGTATTCTTTTTATGGAGAATGAGTTTTAAAAAGCGTCTTTGCATAACCTCCAACGAATAAATATGTGTTTTTAAAACCCCACCCCATACCACTATTCCATAACGAATATGGCTTTCTACAAGAGAATAATAAACGGTTTTTAAATGGGATATACTTAAAATTTGTTTTAGTTTTTTAAACCTAAATAAAATTGTTCTAAGTTTATTGACAATATATAGTATGTGTGAATCCCATTTAAAGTGGGAGTCAATAAATATACCTAAATATTTTATTTTCTTTACAGAATTGATCTTAAAAGTAATATTAGTTTTTATAGTAAGGTGATCAAAAGGAGGCATTCCAGAAATGTTACAAGAAAAGGGTATATATTGTGTTATTTATTGCTATACTCACATCGCAAAATAAAGATCTATTATATTATTGTTGCTATAAGATATTCAAAATCAATACCAAAATGTAAGTTTGCTACAAAAAATAAGATTACTATTTTTTCGAATCTTTTACCACTTACTTTGCATAAGTTGAACTTCAGCATGGGCTCTTCTTTAAAAGAGTTGTGTGAATTTTAGTTTTTTTGAGCGTTCGTACATAAAAGAACAAATATGAAAGCGAAGTTTTTAATGTTAGGTTCGGAAGAGATGTTGTGATTAAAAAATCGTCACTTCCCTGGCTTGTATATCTCTCGTTAGTCCCATTTTCCAGTAATCCAACAATTCCTGCGTCTCCTTGCCCCTTTCATTCGCTTGTAACATTTTCAGGACTCATTAAAAGCTTCCCTCTCTCGGAATTCACCCAGTTCAATACGATTTTTATTTTTTCTTAAAAAGAGTGTTACCATAGTTTTTAACAAATGTTAAAATACCGTTTCCGTATCTGTTTATGTTCACAGACTGAATTGGATAACTATGCAAGCGCGGAAAATGCGCTTACAATTCAAGTCAAATGAATAATATACTTTTTAGGGTTCTGTAGCCAAATGGCAAAAAACGGAACCCTTATGGATTCGTCACTTCTGTCTGTTTGTCCGTATGTCACAGCCACTTTTTTCCTAAACTTTAAGAACTATACTGTTGAAACTTGGTAAGTTGATGTATTCTGTGAACCACCCTAAAAAGTAGAAAAAAAATTTGGGGGTCCCCATACTTAAAACTAATACTCAACAATTTTTTTTCATCAAACCCATACCTATGGGGTATCTATAGATAGGTCTTCAAAAATGATCTTTAGGTTTCTATCATTTTTTTCTAAACTGAATAGTTTGCTCCAGAGAAACTTCCAAAGTGGTAAAATGAGTGCTCCCCCCCCCCCTATAACTTCTATAATAAGTTATTTATAAAACTAAAAAAATATATGATGTAGATTACCATGTAAACTTCCACCGAAAATTGGTTTTTTTAAACACCGATCAAAGGTACAATAAACTATAAGACCTTTTATATTGTTACTTGGTGCAACGGAACCAGAGATAATTTGTCTATGAACGGAACCCTTCATGGGTGAGTCCGACTCGCACTTTGCCGTTTTTTTTAAGTTCTAGGAAGATTATATAGAAAACTAATTAAATCTAAGTTTTTCTCCCGCTTACCGGAGATTTATACCTCTTAACGAGGGTTTTGAACTTCCTCAAATAAACTCTCAAAAAAGTACCTTCACATCTTTTTATATGAATGCATAGTTTTATTTTATAAGATCAAGTATCCCTTACCTTACAAAAAAAAACAGAATTTGGAAACGGTATACATTTGTCACTTTGTTGTATATTATGTATTTTCCATATCGTGTCTCTTAAACTTGGAAATCGGTAAATGGCATTTTTTCATTCTATTTGTACAATGTACAATTCACCAACTACCGAACAAAACATTTTACAAAATTTGTCGGTAATATTGCTAAATTTCACCTAGAATTTTTAGAGAAATGCTGTTATGGTCACATCGAGTGCTAATAAAAACATTATACAATTTATAAACCATTATTAAAATAATAATAAAAAACAACAAACACAATTTTCAGTTAGCTTTTGTATTGCAAAAATAACCAAAACAGATCTAAAAATAGTACATGGGTGTTGCTGAAATTAATATGTATCGATAAACAATTTTTATATAATTACTTTTTATAAGACAGTTTCACTTCAAAAAAACTGATAATAAAAATGATTTCTGATTAAACCTGTTATAAAACTAACTCATCGCAGCACAACAGCCATCAAAGTGTTCTGTCTTCCTTGGGTGATCAGCTATTTGTAAAAATTTTAAAATTAAATAAAAAATTTTAGTGAAACAATATAGGTCATCCTATTATATATTCAAAATCATTATTATTTTATTAAGGCACTATATTTTATACTTTATAATATTGTGTGTACGACGATGTGGACTTTGGTCTAGCCTGTCAATAGGACAATTTATTAAAAATGAAGAAGATCAGAAAACAGTAAGGAGTAAGCAAAGACAATTATTATCTCTGGGAGTAAGGAGCAACGTGAAAAACGAAGAAGATAACCTATAATTTTGGGTAGCGTCGGTTTTCGTTTTCGTTGTTGAATGTAATTTGATTTTATTGTATTAACTGAATAATTCTTTTTTAAGCATTTATATATTATAGAATACAAAGTAAGTGTATACGCTCGGAATATTAAACATTTTTAATGTGAAAATTCTAACAAAATTGTTTTTTTTTCAGATGGATATTCGTCCCAATAATACAATTTACATAAACAATTTGAATGAGAAAGTGAAGAAAGATGAACTAAAAAAATCTTTGTATGCCATATTTTCTCAATTCGGTCAAATCCTAGATATAGTTGCTTTAAAAACTTTAAAAATGAGAGGTCAGGCTTTTGTCATTTTCAAAGAAATACAAAGTTCTACAAACGCTTTAAGGTCAATGCAAGGTTTTCCATTCTACGACAAACCCATGGTAAGAGAATTTTCATTGTCTATAATTTAATATATTAATTGTTATTTCTGTGCATTGCACCAGGCACATTTTAATGTTTATTTTTAGCGCATCCAGTACGCCAAGCAAGATTCAGATATAATTTCTAAGCTTAAAGGTACATTTCAAGAAAGACCCAAAAAAGTTAAACCAGTGGCGTCCAGAGATGAGGACGCTCCAAGGAAGAAAAAGAAAAACAAGGATCCTAATAGAGTTCCTGGTGGAGCTAATGCTGAGCAACCTCCAAATCAAATTCTTTTCCTTACCAACCTTCCTGATGAAACTAGTGAGATGATGTTATCTATGTTATTTAACCAGTAAGTATTTTTAAAGTCTTGGAACCGGACGAACACGCTTATAAATTGGGTATGATATTTCACGTCAAATCATCGTGCCTTATTTTGAAAAACATTGTTGAGCTAACTGATCTTTGAGAACGTAAATCTATGAGTCATGGATCATTAGGTCTGGCAACATCAATTTGCTTTTACAAAAAACCATCCTTTTTACTCGTCTTAAAGTTTCTGGCAGTTAATAATAATTGTCAGACGGTTTCCTTTTTTGTACATTAAAGTCACTGAAATTCCTTAGGCTTTTAACATCATTTTTATTTTATTTTTTCATTTTCCCAACAAAAATCTTCATCTTTCCGATTGCTATATAAAAAATAAATGATAAATATATTTTGTTATGCTTCTTCTGCACCGTAACTAAATATTTTGTTAACATTTTTTTTCTTTTACATTCAAATCCATTTTAATGACATATTAGTCCCTTATATATCAAATTTAAAAAACAAATTCCATCATCCTCTTCTTAGCAACCTGTGACCTCTTCATTTCTTTTCAACCAATCAAAATAATACTTTTAAACTCAATATCAGAAACAGTGATGATATCTATTTGCAAGTCCCTATCCCTATGATCTACCCTTTTAAATAGTTGAAAAGGTCTGGTATTTAAAAAGTGTAAAGTATTTATTAATATGTCTATTTTGAAGGATTTTTGATGTATAAGGAAATTGATTTTCCAAAATTTCGATAAAGGTTACCCATTATTTTCATCAAATAATAATTTACCTTTCCTAGACCTCAAATTGCCAGACATAAATCACTGACACTAAATCCCACGATTTTTTTTTACTTTATTCATAATTAAATCTGAAAAAGTTAAAAATTAAAGAATATTCTTTACCTAATGGGACCACCCAAGTTATTTTAAAAACAAAAAAATGGCATGTGATAAACTTTGATCCGATAATTAAAACTTATCTAAATAATTATCAAACAATTTTCATACTAAATAAAAGTAAATATTCTCAGTGGCAGATTATTCTAGAAACTCTGCTCTATTTTCCCTGGTGGTCCCTTCATGAAATCAAAATTTGTACTTCTCAATATTTGGCAACAAGATTCGCAATATCCAACATCTTTTAAAAGCGCACTGCCACGTGCGACCACTCCTGAAATTTTCCCCAGTCAAAATGCATAAAACCAAGAAATTTATCATTTAATTAAATCTTTTTTCTAGGTTTCCTGGTTTTAAAGAAGTACGATTGGTTCCAAATCGTCATGATATTGCTTTCGTTGAATTTGAAAACGAATTACAATCAGGAGCAGCTAAAGATGCTCTTCAAGGATTTAAAATCACTCCGACGCATGCAATGAAGATCTCTTTCGCTAAGAAATAATTTTTTATAAGGAACACTAGAATTACAATTAATAAGGATAATAAAAAAATTAAGAACAAATGTTGTATACGTTATTAAAATATACACAAATAAAACTATTAAAACAAAGTATTCTTGGACGGAATAAAAGTGTTACAAATGCTTCAGGATGATCGGTAGATCTACAGCAATTTTGGGTGCTTTTTTCCTAGTGCAATGGCTAGCTGGGACAACGTGGCGTTTTTAATTCTAATGGGACCACCCAAGTTTTTTTAAACAAAAAAACTTTGCTTCAACATACCCAAATGAGCTTTCTAAAGTCTCATTTTAATGCTGAGATTGTAGGCTTTCAAACAAAATTTCCTAAAAAAGTTGAAAGTTATTTTTTTAATAAACATTCATACTTGAGTAAAAAGTAATTTTAGAGAAATTTAAAATGAACATTTTGAGCTTTAGAAAAAGTTTGCTGGTTTATTTTTAGCGGTCTCTAAGTCTCAAGATCAACCTCTCAGGGGTGTCAGGTACACCTGCGACTTATAAGATCTATTGTGTTCCCCTTTTCTTGCTTTCTCTGACTTATAGCAGCTCTTCTAGTCCTCCTCCACACAGGCTTTCTGAGTATTTGGCTCTAGGCATAAAAACTTCTGCTCTGGTTTCTTTATCTGCCTTGGAGCCGACCGTATATCACTTAATGGCGTTTTGGTTTGTCCCCAATATGACTTCTTTGTTACATACATATTTACTATCCAGTTTTGTGTTTTTTCTCACAAAGTTAAATTTCTTTGGCACGTTATCTTGTGGCATTTCTCGAGTTTGATCAAATTCAAGTGATCGAGGTTTTTCCTTGATTATTCCGTCTTTGACCATTCTACATATTGTTTCCTTCCTTACATTTCCTACTTGAATGTGTAGTAAGATTTAAGATTACTTCCAATGCAAGAGTGGGGAAGTTCCCATTGCTCCACTGATGCATGTACAGGTTAGTCTCTGAATCTTCTAGAGGTTTGCCTTCGTAGTAGTTAGATTAGCCTTCGTGCCCAAGTTAATGTCCTGTAAGTGATGATTGGTTTCACTATTGCCGTGTACATCCATTGCAGTATACTTGGGTTACATACCCAATTTTTTCCTACAATGCTTTTGCATGTATTATTTCGCTTTCGTGTGTTTTCCAGAGTGGCCTATTATCTAGGATTAACCCTAGACATTTAACCTCTCTTTTCCATTTAACGATGTTCTTGCCCACTTTGACGGTTTCTTTTTTCTTGTAAAGGCTACTAAAGTGATGTTGGTAGGGTTGATGTCTTAACAAACTGCACCATTGCTTTATTTCGTTTAGCCATCCCTGTACTATTTCGCATAAGACATTTTCATACTTTCCTCTTGCGAGGATCACCACATCATCGAAATACCTTTGGTAAGGAATACCTAGTTCGGTCAGTTGACAGAATAAGCAGTCCGCATGAGTGGTGATGAAACCCCCCTCCTGCGGACTTCCTTCGATCGTATTGATGGAGATAGTGTCTTGGCCTACCTTCATTTCCGCAGTTCTTATAGACAGCAACTGCGACAACCAGGTAGGAGTCGTTCTATCTATTCCTGTTTTTTTGACAGCCTCATGTAAATTATTGTCAAGGCCCCTTCTATCTCTAGAAAGGCACATACCACGTTTCTTTCTTGTTTCCAGCGTTTTGGATTTCGTCAGTTAATTGTTTCCGTGGATTTGCCCCTTTGGTACGCATGGTGGCGAGGGTGCAGTTGAACTTGTTCCAGGACTTATGTTTTAATGCAATTGTCTACTGCTTTTTCCATCGTTTTAAGAACAAAAGATGTATGGCTGATTGGGGATTTGGGGTGTGTAGTTTGACATTACTCTGATTTTGGAATAAAGGTGATTCTGGACCTCTTCTATACTTCGACTGATTCGGATCATGTGAGAAATAATTGCCTCTTTTTGTAGTACGGTAAATACCCTGTCAGTTCCAGTGGTTTTGAATGGTTGAAAGGTGTTCATAGCCCATTTCATCCATTCTTCACTGCATGTGTGTATTGCAATGTTTTCCCTGGTCGGTCTTTATTTGATAACTCAAACTTCCTGGAGAGTGAGTTTCTAACAAGAGTATATCTGCTTTTTTTCACTTTCTGTAAAGCGTCCCATGTGGCTTTCGCAATTATATTGCATCTACTCTTCCTTTTTCCGGGACTTGCAACAGAAGGTGTGGAATCTATTTCTTCACAGAATTTCCTGAAGCTATCTCTCAGCTAAACAAATTAATTTACAATTTTTTATGAAAGATATTCAGATTTGTTTTCTTAAACAAAAAATGTTATAGCAATAAATATATATATATAAACCATTAGCATATGTTATAGACAAACATGTTCTTTTTAGTTAAATATGAAAGAAATGAATAATAAAAAAATATTCCTAAATAATAAATAAACAAATTCAGCAAATGCGTGTATTTAGAAAAAAATCAAAAATTTTCAAAAAATATATATTTAATTTATATTTTTCAATCTGTCAACTCGAATCCTACAATAGAATAAACAATTTTATACGTATTCTATTGACTAAAAATTCGACCAATATCTATTGCTGAAATTACGTCACAGATTCAAAAATAACTTTTTAGTAACGACGCTGACGCTCGGCGTCTTAGCTGGGGTCATTCAGTAACAATTTTGGCGACGTCGTGTAAAAAAAAAAGTACATTTATCATTTAGTGTTATAACATAACAAAAAAACTCTACAAGATCGTTTATTCTTTAATTGTTCATCCAAAGTGCTAGTGTCACTTTGTTATTTAAAACTTTATTAATTTAATAAAGAGAAGTAACAGGTGGGTAGTTTTTGCGGTGAGTTTATATAATTTTAATTTTATTTATTTTATTACTTTTGTGGCTTAATTTTTTTCGTTTTATTTATTTATGGTTTTAGAGAGCTGCTCACCAAATATTAATAAATAAATAACAAGTTTATTCAGTGCTGTGTCTTTATAAAATTTAAATATTTCGTTAAAATGTTATTTGTGTTGCATAATATTGATCTCTATTTTTAATCACAAATTTACTGTATCAGTATTTTGTTAATTATTTAACAATGTAAATCTAAAAAATTATACGTATAAAATTTGTTATGTAAATTTTGTGTCAAATTAGATAGTTGATAATCTATCGTTTGCTTTTATAAAAAAAAATTAAAGATAAACAATATAATTTTTTAGTATCAAGATATCTTATGGGATATTTGAAATTTAGAAATTATACAAACAAGAAAATTAGGAGAAAATTAAAAAAATGCCGCGTCCGGCAGGACTCGAACATGCAATCTTTACCTTTACGCGAAAACGCTTAATCACTTCAGCCACAAATTATTGGTAATTAGTCGTCGTTTTGATCGCCATTAATATTATTATGTTTTACAAAAAAACCATGATCCCGGTCTCTTCTTCTCCTTTCTCCTTCGACTAGGAATACTATCCTGTTTGTCTGCCTCTATTCTGTGTCTGTGGTTGTTGTCTGCCAGCTTTCTTTCCATCTTTCGGGTGCTCTTCCTTGAGGTCTTTTTCTATATGGTCTCTCCTGTTCCATTCTGTCCACGTGTTGATATCCCATTGCTTTCGTCTGTTTTTTATAAATCTAGTGCTGCTTTGTATCCTACATTGTTCTCGTATGATTTTATTTCTATCCCTTAGTGAAATTCCTTTTATTGTTCTTAATAGCACTTTCATTTCAATGTTATTTATTTTTTGTTTTGTTCTTTTTGTGCAGCTCTTGTTTCGGCTGCATACGTTACAATATAGGTCTCACCACTGTTTTGTATATTTTTACTTTACTCTCTACTTTTACTTTTATTGCTGCTTGGCTGTCCGAGTATATGACTACGGTTTTACTAGTGATACCCTGACTAACGATCTCCCTTGCACAGTGTTGTATGTTGTATGGCCATTACTCTCAGCCTGAAACACTGTGGCATACGCACCTAGACTTAGTTGGACCTTTATTCTGTGCCCTCTACTATCTATATATACCCGAACCTGTGCCTTTCTCATTCTTTAAGCTATCGGTTTACCAGATTGACACCTCTTGGATTGGGGGGCCATTGTTCTATGAGCCCCTTTCCAGTATTTCTATTCGAAACTTTCTCGCAAAGTTATACCTGGGGACTATCCTGTTCTGAGGCATGCTCATTTGATTCGCCTTAACCCATTCATATAGCTCTGCTTGCTTTTTCCCTCTTAATAAGGTAATGGGAGCCTGGCCTTGTAGCATCTTGTGAGCAGTTGCCATAGCCTCACCCTGTATATAGATGTGCAATGGTGGTAGGTTGAGCAGAACCTGTCGTGCGTCCGTTGTGGCGGTCCTCATGGACCCTGTAACATTCCATTCAGACATGCCTGCCTTTGAATGCTTTCCAGCTGCCTGATTGCCTTGGACTGCTGCTTTCTACTTCACCACATCACCGAACCATAGGTTAAATTTGGTCTAATGACTTGTGTATATATACAACCAAAGGTTGATTTTGGGGTTCAGGCCCCATTTCTTGCCACACAATTATCTACATCTACCAAGGACTATTGTAGCTTTGCGTGGACATACATACAAACATACGGATATTATCGCAGGAATAGTCAAGATCGCTTCATAGGATCTCAAAACGTGGAGATCAGTTTTATTGACATACCTAAACATGGTAAAAACTCGATTTTCGAAAATCTGAGTGAAACTAATAACGATTTTTCAAAAAATTGTAAATATAATAATGAAAAATTCTCCTACTGGAGTTTATTAAATAAAAGAGTTGAAGTCTAATATCTATAACCTGTATATCCAATAAATGTACTATACATTATTAAAAAAACGTATCATTTCCGTGCTGTATTAACTATTTTTATCTATTTTAAATGTTAACCTACTAAAAAGTACATAATTGAAATTGTTTTTTTGTTGAGTATAATGTTTAATTGTTTTCAAGTTGATTGGAAAAGTAGGTATTGTATTAAGAAATAAAATGTTTTTATATTTTTTTGTTTCAGTTGTAATAAAGAAAAACATTGTTTTCTGATTTCTAACACAACCAAGAATGGATCATGATGAAGAAGAAGGTGTTGGTTTCATCAGACCCAGTCATTATCTTAGAAGCCCGACAATAGCAGAACAACAAGCAATGACCCTTCTGAATGTCCCTAGAACAGGAATGCATAGAGAAGGAAGTATTTCATCTAATGTTAGTGATATGGATATTCCCATTTATTCCTCCGAGAATTTAACTACTTCTCTCAGAAGGGAACCTCATGGGGTAAGTAAAATTGTTACTAGAATAAGTTCTTCTGATTTTGAAGGATTATAGTAAATCTTGTTGTCAAATTTTTTTTATAAACAATTTAATTGTTTATAAGGTTCTAGATCGTATAATAAAAGAGAAGGATTTTAGATAAAATTTGTTTCTTGAAAAAAAAACAAAGAAAATAGCGTGTGATAAACTTTGATCTCATAATTAGTGCAAAAAGTTTGCAAAATAAGTATTTTTTCGAAGCTTATTCCATCCTGAACCGGCTTCAGCGTATACTTGAGTAAACAGTAATGATAGAGGAACTCAAAGCGAACAATTTGAGCTTTGGAAAAGGTTTGTGGGTTTATTTTTGATCAAGATATCGATACCTATTTTGATAAGGTGCTATGAGGCGCAATATCGACTCGCTGTGAAAGGTAGCTTTTTTACACTTACTTAAGTTTTTAGAGCAATTTGTACATTACGAAATGTGGTATTAATTTTGTGCGTGGAGACTTTAAAATTAAAACTTCAAAACCTATTATCCATGTGATACCCATATAGAACTGGATCAAGTTTTTTTTTCCAGAAAGATCAAGGCACATCGTTTGTGTATGCACCACAGAAAATGTTCGTTTTATGTGCAATTGCATTGAGTTAGATCTTGGAGGCATATTTTTAACAAGACAAACATCTCGATGGTCATATAAACTTTAGCATATTACCTACATAAAAAAATTTAATATTTTCTGAGTTATTTTAGAACGTATAATAAAAATTCTTGCGTTAGTTTAAGATTTTTTGAGTAGATAGCCCCTAGCAATCTGTACATCAAATTTGTAAAAATGATATTAAATAATAAAAACGTATTAATTTCATAATAGTATATTGTAATACAAGTGTTACAATGACAGAGGTTTCGTAGTACGAGTTCAGTTTGCGAAACGAACCGCGAAGCGGTGAGTTTCGCAAAGAACGAGTACTACAAACCGTCATTGTAACTCGAGTGTTACATACTATTTTTTATAATGAACTTTTAAAAGTATAAAAAAAAGTAAAATGAGTGTTTTTCGAAATATTTATTTATGTTGGCAATCTTGACAGTTTTGACACTTGTCAGTTTTAATGATTTTAAATTAGAATGTTTGTCAAATTTGTATAAATTATTCCGAATTTAGCAATATCGCTAATAATGTAGTTAATAATTTACTACAACATACTTTTTGATTTACTACCTGAACTCTTTCGTTGAAAATCAGTGCAGTGCAACCAATTGTGTAAAACAAAAAGTTACCAAAAACAGTGTTACAATGAATCTATTTCGATACTGTTTTTAGTATCGAAATAGAAACTTTGTGAACGTGAATTATAAAAAATACTTTCTCAAAACGTACTGTTGATATTGAAATTGGATTAAAATGGCAGAAGATTGAGTACACAGAGCTCCAAAATTTATATATTTCAATGTAATTATCAGAAAAAAATGTTATTTAAAACACCTCTTTTGACAGCCAAAGTTTTAGTAGGTTCATTGCCTATTTTTACTCTTGCTGTTTAATCCTTATTGACTTGCCATAACATTCTTCTCGTCAATAATATCTATCAGTTGTTCGTGATTATTATTATCAAACGCCTTCCTAAAATCAATAAAGCACAGGTACATATCTTTATTAATATCTCCACACCACTGTGTGTAAGCACCTGTGGAACGAAAACTGCTTCTCTATTTCTAAGCACTTTCCGAAAGCCAAACTGCGATCTATGAATATTGAACTGACAGTATCATAATTATATTCTTCTATGAATAACCTTGGTGAACGCTTTGGTGATATGATTGATCAAAATTATAAGTCAGTCGTTATCACAGAGTTGGGCATTTGGCTTCTTCGGTATTGTAATAAATGCTGACTGCAGCCAGTCTTTCGAGATTTATCCACTGGTATATATATTATTAAAAAGTGCAATAAGATTATCAAGAAAATGTTTATCTGTCTTAAAGAGGATCTTTAGTATTTCGCCTTGGCTTCTCCAATTTTTGTGGATCTGTTCAAGTCAAGAAGTCAAGAATAATCAAGGATAGGTAGGTACATGGGATAATTTGTAGGAGTATGGTAGGTAAGAATACCCTGCTGTAGGACTTATGTCCTTTTCAGGGAGTGAATGGGAGTGTTTGGATGAAGTTAGTATCTCTCACAAACTTCCCCATTTACAGCAAGTTGGGTTGCTTTGACTGTAGCTCTTGTATCTTCTTGCCATCCATGGCACTTGAACGTACCTAAACAGTCTTCTTCTTTTGGTGTGTGTGTGTGTGTGTGTGTGTGTGTGTGTGTGTGTGTGTGTGTGTGTGTGTGTGTGTGTGTGTGTGTGTGTGTGTGTGTGTGTGTGTGTGTGTGTGTGTGTGTGTGTGTGTGTGTGTCTAGGTGTTGTGTTGCAGGGTAACCCATGTTGCAATGTGGGGTTGGAAGATTGACGCTGTGGCGTGTCTCCTTCGTCGTGGAGCTCTTCCATTTGGCAAGGGTAAAGGGAACCACAGAAACCTTCGCCAGGGGCCCATTTTTTTTTCCAGTCCTGTGGGCGCATCATCTACCTGTAAGAAAGGGGGGATTAATCCAGGAGGGTTTCCAGTTCTTCAGGGAGGTCAATGTCTACGGATTGAAGGAGTCTCAGGTTGGGAACGGGAACCTTGTTTTTCGGGACTCTGTATTTTCTTTGGAGTCCTCCATTCCAGTGGGTATGGAAGGTCCTCTGGGCTACGATGTTAGTTTCCTGGAGAGTTCGGACGACGTATCGATGTTGGAGCGTCTGAAAACGAGAACGGGGAGGCAGTATATTTGTGTTGTTGTAGACAAGGTGGCTTGGATAGAGGTAGTGAAAGTTTTTCACTTTACGTAAGATCGCTCTCTCTGTGGCATGGATGGAATGTAAAAGTCTCTGAGGAATAGCAGAGTATGGCACGGCCTTGTAATCGACCAGAGGTCTGATAAAGGTTTTATATGTATGTAGGAGGGTTTTGGTGTCGCTTCTTCCGATTCTACCTCCCAGAGCACCTAGGATTTTGGGTATTTCTCGGTATTTATATTCTTGAATTTGCGCCTTTTATCCATTATATCCATTATCTCGTCGGACATCCCGTTTTATATCTGACAAGTTTCAAGAGAGTAGCGCAAGTTGTTTCTATACTTACTTTTTCTTGCTTTCTTCCATCTTTCTCTTATATCTGACGTGTTCCCAATTAATGTTCTTTATTTTTTTAAGCACGTATGAATTAGAGAGACAAATAGGGAGAGAGAGATTATATGTTAAAACAATAATTGAAACATCAAATTGTAACTCACTTTTTTTGCTCTTTCCGACCAATTACTAATGCATCTGTGACTGAAGTGGTTAGATGCGCTACCGACTATAGGTTCGAGTAATGTCGGATATGACTTTTTTTTTGGACTTCTCCTTAATGTCTTTGTACTTTACTTTTATAAAATAGCATTTCAAACATTGTTCAATACACATAACTCCAAGTTATAAGAATAATATAAATACATTTCTATTGCATAATCCGGTTTATTTAAGTAAATGAAAAGTAACATAGTAAATATTTGCAATAAATACAGTTGAAGTGTTAAACACATATAGTTAATTATATATTTCTAGTTAAACATGAAAATCCTTTTAAGGCAATTTTACGTAGAATTTTTTCGACAAAATTTCTTAATTGCTTTTGGCACCTGCATCAAAATTCCTTGGCAATGTTTTTTCTAAAATAGAAACATTGTTTAAAATATGTATTTTGTTTATTAAATAAATCAAGGGGTCTCTTTAGAATCTTACAGAAATAATAAATTAATCATATTCTGGGAATACCCTAAATAATAATAAGAATAATGAGAAAACCTTTTTTAATTTAATATTTATTTAATTAATCAACTCTATTTTTTTAAGCGTTTCATTCTACAATGGAAATTGTACACAAGATGATTTTCATATTTTACACACATCCTAACTCATTAAACTTAATGGAATAGATAATAAAATAGTTAATTTACCTATGACGCAAGTTTATTCGGAAAATTGTTCATTGTATTATTGGTTTTATTAGTGTAGCCGACATACTGACTCTCCTTCGTCAAACCAATTAAATTTCATATAATGAACAAGCCTCTAATACGCAGTTGAATGTTGGCCAATTTCATTTTATTTTTTGAAATTACGTTTACAAGTATTTTAGGAATGCTACTAAAGTGCATACTCATACTTTAAGTGGTATAAAGTTTATACCAATCAATCAATCAATCTAAATTCATTCAAAGTCTAATCACTTTAATCTGATCTGGAAAACTTATATTTTTACCAATTGTAATACCAAGTACATTTAAACAAATAAAAATAATTAAAAAAACCGACTTCAATTTGGTAGATTAGGTTTGTATCCAGATTCATGTAGGCGGTTCTTCAAAATGTACAATTACAGAGGTTGCACTGTAGGCTGGCATAAGAGTGGGAGGAAGAACAAATCTCGTTTTGGAGAAAAATTTTTAACTGTTGAATGGTATATCGAAAAAATTTTACATCCTGTTTTCTTGTCACAATTCAGCGTTTTGGACTTAGTGTCATTTTAATGCACGATAATGCATGACCACATGTTCCCAGATTAACAATACAATTTTATGAAGAGCAAGATCTAAATCATGCATGCATGCATGTTACCTATATGCTTCAAAAAAGATTTTTTGGGAACAGCAGTTTGAAAACCGTCCTACTTCAAAATCAATTATTTTAAGTATAAATACTTAGAAGATATCGTGCGTTGCTTACCGCAAGAGGAGGTCATTTTGCTTCATCTACCAATCCTACTATCTTCATGTGTGCTTCTAATCGGCAGCGCCCGGTTAATATTTCCGTTATAATACAGGTTGTTTTTTCTGAGGTTTAGACAGCTGAAAGATATCTTTTGGTTATAGTTTTCCAGAAGCGTTTTCGGTTGTCTAAGTCTTTCTAGATCGTTCCAGTACTTGGATTTTCTCTATCCGCTTGTTTCCTTAGTTTTTCTAAGACTGATTGCTGATTTCACAGGCTGGTTCTGGTCCCAAATATGGGGTTTCAGCTCCTTTTTTAGTCAGCTGTTTCGTTTTTTCTATTCTTATATGTCCTGGAACCCATAAGAGAGAAACAGTGTTATTTTGTCCTAGTTCATTTAGTTTGCCTAGGCATTCTCAGACAATCTTTAAACTGGAGTTCAGAGCTTTGATGGTTGCTTGCCTATTTGTCATGATTAGATTACAATCTTTTGTCTTCTCGATATTATATTCTACAAAACTTTGGCACAGATCTCCGCTTACAAATTGCTTTCAGAGTATTTGGCTCTAGGACCAAGAACTCTTTGTCTATCTGGCATGATTTTAATCTTTTGTCTACGATAGTTCCCTTCGATATTAAATTCTATACAACTTTGGCACAGATTTCCGCTTGAAAATTGCTTTCTGAGTATTTGGCTCCAGGACCAAGAACCCCTGCTCCTGTTCCTTCATCTGTCTTGGTGCCTTCGGCTTACCATCTTATGGCATTTTGGTTTTGCCCCAATATGGTGTTTTTGTCCTATTCAGATTTACTACCCAGTTTTGTGATGAATTTTCACACAAAGTTACATTTCTTTGGCATGTCATCTAGGGCATTTCTCAAGTTTGACCAAATTGAAGTGATCGAGTTTTTTTTTATTATTCCTTCTTTGATGATTCTATACATATATTGTTTTATTCCTACTTGAAAATGTAATATTACATGGGGCAAGTGGAGCAAGATCCCATTGATCTAGTGATGCATGCCAAGGCTAGTTTCTGAATCTTCGAGAGTCGGATTAGCCCTCGTTCCCCAAACAACTGTCCCGTAGGTGATGATTGGTTTTACTATTGCTGTGTACATCCATTTCGGTTTACTTGGGTTACATCCCCAATTTTTTCCTGCAATGTTTCTGCTTTTCATAAGGGCCTTTATAGCTTTGTGAATAATTCGTTACACTACGTCTGTATGTAGACGTTTTCCCTAATCCCCACATGCTTTCAGTTCGTGTGTTTAGAGGACTACCCCAATCAAAGGTTGCGTGATACAGGTATATTTGGGAAACAGTCCCTCTAGGAAAGTTATTGTAATTTTTTAGATATAAATGAATACGTCGGTATAAAATAACAACTTTCCTCTACCAAACAAGCTTTTGTTCTCTAAAATCGCTTTCCCCACGCTTATTAACGTCGGTAACACTAATAAACCTTAGATCAAATTGATGCAGAATTCTCTCAGCTTTTTAATAATGTTACCAAAATTATACCTTTAACATTACGGAATTACGGAACTTAAATAATTTCCAAGATTTTCCTATAATAATATATTTTTCTTAATTTTCTATCTCCAGTAGTTTCTGAGAATTCTGAGATAGCTAGCCTTAATGAAATACCCTGTATATACGTATTTTAGTTACTTAGCAACTAACCTCTTTTGTTGTTGTGTAATATTTTAAAGAGAAAAATAGAATTGCAAAAGTCCCCCACATAAATACCATTTGCCAACACCAACATTACCCACAGACACACCCGTTTTATCGACCAATCAGAAACAAGTCAGACAGCTGGTCACATGCTTGCATGCTTGTAATTATTGATTTTAAAATAGCCGAACTTGTTTTTAGATATCCTTGACTTTTGTTGAAGTTTATTTTATTCCAAATTTATTGACGTGGGTTACTGAAAAATTTCTAAGTGTGACTTACCCAAACTCATAAATTTCATTTTTTAAATTCGTTTTTTTTATTGTATAACATGATTATAGTATAGGTACTTCTTTAAAAATTTCATCTTCATCGACTTTCTATTGATTGATATTTTTATGCTTGATGAATATTTAATATGTTCAATTTAATTTTAATTCCTGTTTATTATGTTGTTTTTTTGCTGTGACATCACCTTTTATGAGATAACCATACTTCTTATTATTTATTGACAATATTTTCAGCAATAATAATAAACGTTATGTAAAATTCTACTTTGTGCAACTCGGATTTGATGATAAATTGACATACAAACTAACGGCATTGATAAATTTTAATGTAAGGAATATTAATATGCAGAGTGATTCAGTTAGAAAGTCCAATCTCTAGTCTATTCCTTAAAATGTGATGTTTCTTCCCAATATGCCTTACAGCAGTGGTTCCCAAAGTTGACTTATCCAAACAACACTCTAACTTTTAGGTGTAGTGGTATTATTGTTCTATAGGTATACAAATTTTGCACATTCCTTTTTAGTTTTGGTTCTTGTTTTTGCTTGTTCCTTTTTTGATAATACTGCTGATATTTCCTTATTCGATGTTTTTTTCGGTCTTCCTCTTTTCTTATTTTTTTTGGGCTTTTCTTCCTCTTTTTGTCCATTCCTTGTAAGTGTCCCCACAAGCTCAATTGTCGCTGTTCAATAAATTCTGAGAGCGTTTACGTCTAACCCTTCTCTATCTTGTATGTTGTATGCATCTTATTCTATCTCTCCTCGACACTCTTTTAAGATATTTCTTCGCTGTTTCTTAGAAATTTGCTCTTCTGTCTTTGTGTTCAGGTTCAGGTTTCACATCCATATGTCAATATTGGTCTGTATATGGCTTTATACACATTTAATTAAGTACTTCTTGATATTTCTCTCTTGCTGATAAAACTCTTATTTAAAAATAAAATTTCTAAAAGGCTTTGTTGATTCTCTTATTAATATCTACATCTTCTGTTCTCGTATGTTTTATTTCTACTCTCAGGTATTGAAATACATCTACTTGCTCTATATTTTGCCCTTTTATTTCTATGTTTAATTGTTGTTGGTCTCTTATTCTCTTCGTTTTTAATTTTCCTTTATTTGTTTTTATATCACATTGTTTGCAAAAATCATTCCATACTTCTAGATTTTTTGGTAAATCTCGTTTGTTTTTTGTCATCACTACTATATCATTTGCAAATAGGTACTCCTTCTGATATTTGTACTTCCTCTAGGTTTCCATATCTAATTTGCAGTTTTTTAACCTTTTCTGTACGATGAATTGGAGCTAATGTAGGGGCTTTAGCTCCAAAATTCGCGTTCTTGTAGCTTCTAGAAAGCGATTTTGCAGTGTTCAATTGCACAAAATCGTAATTTTCTCTGGGTTTTGGCCCTTTGTCGGTTAGGACAAGGGGTTCTATTTACTATGCCGTAAATTTGGTAGCGATTCCAAGTTCTGCGATAACATTATCGTTTAAAATAGTGTCCCGTTTTTCATTTTGAGTAGTTTATATTAGCAATTCAATTTATATGTATGTGTGACGGATTATTAAAGAAATTAAGCCGATTATGTCGAATAGGTATATGAATCATTTCTGCAAATATTTAATTCTTTTTTCTACCCCTGTAATCGCAGAAGGGAACAAACAGGTGGGCAGAATGTGGCGCATGCTTTTTGAACATTTTAGTGTTTAATGGTTCCCTAACCCTAACCCAAGAACAACGATAAATCGAGTTTAGTGCGATTATATCAAAATATCAATTGCTTATTGTGCAAACAGTGATTTACAGAAAAATAAATATCAGGTATGTTTACTGATAAATTCTGATCACCCTCAATCAATATTTTAATAAAAAAGTACAGTTTATTCATAATTTCTAGAAAAAAATTATTAAATGTTATATTGAAATACGTTACAACATATTACATCATCCATTTACCCAAATTAAACGTAGGTTTAACTCGAAGTAATATACTTACATTTGACAGCATTGAATACAAAATAAATTTGTCTTACACCGACCTAAGTAATTATGTAACTATAGAAGATTTATAGAAGAGATTTAAATTTAATTTATTGTTTTTATAAGTAAAGATAATTAGTATCAATTATTCCTATTAGTCAGTTGTATTTGTATAATCTCAAAAACTAGTTTATGATGGTGGCCATGTGGAAAATGATATCCATGCTTGCACACACACACCCTCTTCTACTTATATCTTGCGCAATTTGATGTAACGATGTAACACGAATTTTATCCTTACATAAATCAGAGGTTTCCAAACTTTTTCTCTCGTAGACCACTTTCAGATATTGCTCGTTTCGGTGAACCCCATTTTGCTACATTTCTTCTGTATTTACAAAACAAAAAAATGTGACGATTAGACCTAACGAAGTTTTTATTTTAAATAAGCACATTTTTGTCTTCTGTCTTCTATTTGTTAAATTTGTTATGATAATAGTTTTAATAGAATTATAATTAAACGTTAATAACATAATTTGCATTGCAACTAAACAATTAAAAAAGGTAGTCATATTTTTATACGGGGAGATGTAATTGATAGTTTGATGAAAAAAATGATACAAACGTGTCTCGCGCCATGCTCTTAATATATTCCAAAATACACAACCTGGATTTGTGCCTGGTTAGAATTCCTAATAACTCTAAACACAGAATGCTGCAAACATAGATACAAGTCCATACAAGGGCAAATTGCAGTCACTGTGTTTCGCTCTATTAGAGCTCATCAGTGCAGTACAGGTTTGCTCTTCAGACTTATACTTTTGTATCAGTTTCTTCATCATTTTATGTATCAGACTGTGAAAAAGTGCTCCGTTCTTTAATATATAACTTTGGAAGAGTCTGTTTGTTATTCGGCTTTAACGCGACAACTAACTTTTTTGTTGAATATAGGCTATATTTATAATTTCTCAATTTTTATTGTAATTTAAAACGACAATTTAATTTTTCAATGCAAAGTGTGTATTTATTATTTAGTTCTATGAATTCCTAATAGATGGCAGTGTAAGTTAATTTATCAAAAAAAAATCTAAAGCATCGTTTATTATCTAGATTGCGAAGAAATAAATAAATGGCGATATACTGCGATTTCTAAATAATACAGTTAGAAAGATTATTTGGATTTGTCTTTCTCTGCATAGAATAATGAATATTGAAATATGATTTTCGAAAAATTATTGACAGTCTTGAAAAATTGTTAAAAATCGTAAAAAATGAACGAAAATCCTAAAAAAATGTTGTAAATCCAGTAAGATTTTTGGAAATCGAAAAATTTGAAAATTTGATCTTAAAAAGTTGTTGAAAATCATGAAAAGTTGTTAAAAATTGTTGATAGTTTTGAAAAATGGTTGGAAATGATTAAAAAAATGTCGAAATCATAAAAAAGGGGAAAAATCGTATTTGTGAAACATTGTTGGAAAAAGCAGAAATAATATGTAAAATATTGTTGAGTATAGTGAAGAAACTGTTTAAAATGTTAAGAAAATTATTGATAATTGAGAAAAATTGTCGAAAATCCAAAAAAATAAATGAAATAAAAAAAGTGGCTAAATAAAAAAAAACCGTGTCTATATAAAAAAAAACGAAAAAAACAAGAAAAAACAGAAATGGAGGAAAAACTAACAAAATTAAAAAAAAAATCAAAAAACCGATCAAAATAAATGCAAAATAGAAGAACAGAGAAAATAGCTTATACAAAAAACAGGAAAAGAGAAGAAAAAATCACAAAAAGGAAAAAAAGTGTACATGAATTCCGAATAGATAAAATAATAGAATAATAGAAAAGAGAATATATAAAACGAAATTGTACAAAATTGAATATAGAGAGATTAAAAATCAAGAAAAAAATATAAAAAAAAGTGAGAAACCAACATCAACTGAAAAATAAGAAATAGGAGAAAAGAAACCCGAAAAAATTGTATATAAACGAAAAAAAAGTAAAAACCTGGAAACAGAAAAAAAATTCTTCCATCTTCCTACTACAATCCACTTCTTGGTTCTTAATTTGTCTGATGGCAGTTATTTCTTTTGAAGCTTTATTGTTTTTTCTAGCTATCCTTAATAATTATTTTTCTACTTTATTATTCTCAAAATTCTCAAATGTCTTTTCCATTGCCTCTGATTTCGCTTTTGCCACTGCATGCTTTGCATTCTTCGTTGCTACGTGATATTCTCCCTTATCACTTGCATTCCCTGATGAATCCCTCCTTTTTCGTTTTCACTATGTTCTGTACCTTCTTATTTCACCACTATGCCTCTATTTTTTGGTGCGCGGCCTTTTTCTTCTTCTACTGTCTGCTAAATGGCGAGAGTTGCATACTCTCTTAGCTGTAGACTGTGATATAGACGTAACAGAGAAACCAAAAGAAAAATAGAAGGGACGAGAGGAAGGTAAAGTGGTGGATTTTGGATTTTTGGAAGTAAGTTTAAGAAAAGAGTGATAAGAGATATTAATATAAAAGATGAGAAATGGTGGACTAGCAATAGTAACATTCACATAGGGTGAATAATTTTTTTTGCCAAATAGTATTTAAAGTGTGAATTTCTATAGTTACATAATATTTAAGATCTCTGATTTTTTACGCATTTAATATTAATTTTCCACATTGTATTATGATATAAAATTAAAATAAAATCAGTTTCATAGTTGATTTATGATTGTATAATTATTAATAGCTTTAAATAAAAACATCCTTGATACAAGAGAAAAATATCAATTACCAGCAATAAAAATGTAACCGTTATTGGGTTAATTTATTTTAAATAAATCATAATTTTGAGAAAAATTTCATAACAATTTTTATTAAATTGTTTGTTAGAATATTCCATATACTTTTTACCTTTTTTCCAATGTATAATTTTTTAAATATTTACTTCTTTATCTTTTGGTTTTATGCAGCTTTAACCATGGAAGCAGAGGTGAGGGGGAAAGTTTTTAAAAGTAATTATTAATAAAATACGCATAAAAATGGTAAATGTGTATTAAAAAAAACTTTTCTATATGTTTCCAGATCTGGTAAAATAATGGCAATCAGTAAATTTATTTATTATTTACTTATAAAAGCATAATATTTTCGATTTTAAAATTAATAATAACATTTAAGGTGGCACGATTATGACCTTAGTTAAAATTTACATGATGCAATGATAAATACGACTGTCCTACATATTTCATAGTTTAATACAAAACAAGCAAAATATTTTGCATATATGAATGAAACCATTATGCAACAAAGTCTGCCAATACCTTTCGAACTACTAAGTGACTAATTCTCTGTAAACAAAAATCATATCAACAGAAAAATATATTAGGTACTGAGGTTATTCTAAAACATGACAAAAACAAGAAAGATTTTTTTGAAAAATATTTTTTCATATAATGTAAAACTATTAATATTTTACAGATTGGTTGAAAAGATTTGAATGCAAAAATGAATAATTAGTTCAATTTAGCCATCGTCAACAAATTTGTGTGAACACGTGCATTACCTAAAAAAAAATTATGGCTTTTTTCTGCAAACGGGGTCTTCCAATTGGTCCAAAAGGTTGCAATAATTTTCAGAGTTCATTGTTTTACAACAACAAAACCTCTTTTCTATCCCTAAAAACTGATGCCATAACCTTTTTTGCCGATCATTCTAACTTCACCTGTTTTGGAGCCGAAGAACCAACTCCACTGTAAACTTTCTTGGATCAGTTAAGGATCATGATGGTAGATCCAAGTCTCATCTATAGTTATAAAACGATGCAAAAAATCGGTTTTATTATGGTCACAACGCTCAAATTACGCTGGAAACTTGTGTTCGATTAAAATATGGAGAACTCGTTCGTCTGAGATGCCTATGCTATCAACAATTTCACGCTTTGTCAAACTTGGATCTTTACAAACAATATCATAGACTTGCTCAATGATTTCTGGTGTCGTGGTACTTTTTGGAAGTCCACTTCGAAGCTTGTACGAATACGTTTAAACTCTAAAACCCATCGATGCACAGTTGGAGCAGACTCCTTTAACACTTAACATTTCTGTATAAATTTCTGGTACTAATAAAACCTTTTTTCCGATTGTACCAAATAAACAGACACATTAACTTCAAATGGCTTGCAAACAAAGAATGAATGGATTTTTTTTTATTCTTCCCTATCAAGTCCGGAGTACCTCAGGGTTGTGTACTAGGACCACTGCTGTTTTTAATTTTCACTGCCGATATACCTGAAACCAATAAAACAACTTTTGCTTCCTTTGCCGATGACGTCGGTGCAATTTCCATCGACGAAAATCCTGTGATAGCTACTGAGAATTTACAAAATCATCTCAATCTACTAAATAATTGGTATACAAAATGGCGAACAAAAGTTAATCAAACGAAATCGGTACAGGTTACATTCACTTTAAAGCACGAAGTATGTCCAGCAGTAACGATGAATAATGTGCGAATTCCAGTAGCAACAGAAGTAAAATATCTCGGCCTTCACCTCGACCAGAAGCTAACGTGGAAAAAACACATAGAAACTAAACGAAGACAACTTGATATAAAATTCCGCAAGATGCACTGGCTCCTCGGTAGAAAATCAAAGCTCTCAATCAGCAACAAGTTACTGCTTTACAAAGCTATGTTGAAACCGATATGGTCTTATGGACTCCAACTTTGGGGATGTGCAAAACCTTCTTCGGTTAATATCATTCAAAGATTTCAATCTAAAATGCTGAGAACCATTGTAGACGCTCCGTGGTATGTGAGTAACCAGACCTTACATAATGACCTGAGGATCCCCTTTGTTAAAAACGAAATACTGAGAATGACTAAAAGCTACAACGACCAGATAGCAGACCATGAAAATGAGATGATAGATCAGCTATACAATAATGGCCCAAACATAAGGAGGCTCAATAGATTATGGCCCCAAGATCTCTTGCAACAATAAAATAATAAGCAAGAGAGAAACATTAATGAATGTTTCTCTATCAAGCCTACTACTCACCACACATTTACTTTATACTCTATTATAGATGTAGATTGTAAATATGCAATTGTCAATAAAAAAAAAAAAAATCAAACGGAAGATGAAATATTAATCTAGCGTATGAATTTTGATTTCCTTACTGGTTAATAGGTGTCACTTTCAAAACTTTTCAACCAATCTTTATAAAAATCCTTAACTCATATAATTTGAAGACGAGCCAATAATGAAACTGAAAAAGTCTTGCAATGTCGACATTTTGTACTACCAATCAACAGATAAAATTAATGAATAATGCACATTTCCATTTTTAATGCCGTTTAAATGTAGCTATAAGTTTTGAAAGATTTTTCGACTTTTTTTAATGCATTCAGTCAAAGGAATTGGAGGCTAAAAAGGAAAGTGATCCTTCGAATATTTCTTCTTCTAATTCAGCTACTAAAAGTGACTCCGTAAGTATTTTATTTATTTTAAAAGTTCTAATCAATATCAATGATTCCGCGTTATTGATAACTTTTAATTCTCATTTTATGGGTAGTTTAAGTGATCACGCATATCTGCCATTTTTTTGGAAATATTATTACTTGTAATATAGATTAATACCAAATTTTATATGACTGTATATAAATAATTTGTACACGACTGTTCATTATTCACGTGCTTCTTCAAGAATAATAAAACCTACCTACAAACCTACAGAACATAGGTCTAAACTTAATATGAGAATATTATTTACATTATTATAAGCATGTTAGATTTTGTGTTATATAACTTTTAGATCACATAAAATTTTATATTTTCCTTTGTCACTATATCCAGGCAACACACTGTAAATTTACATCATAGTTAGTGTAAGTCATTTATATTTGAAACTAGCGCAAATTTAAACTTTTAAAGTTGTGTATATAACAATTTTGTTGTGGACAAAGTATAGTATTCTACTGGTATATAATGGCTATTATTCACTTTGTAAATAATAGCTACCACTATACGCTTGTTGTTTATATTACCAGTTTTGTAGATAAGTCATGTTATGGTAATTTAATTATTTTAGACACTTTAGGATTTTTTGAAATTTATAAATTAAACGAACAAGTATTGAAAAAATGATAGATTTGATATATATTGAACCTACGATGTCTATCTATAGGCGATAGCGCTTTTAACCGCTTTGCCACAGATCTATCGAATGGATAATTGGCAGTTTTCATTATCCCTTGATTTAATTCAAATCATCTAAAACACCTATTTAGTTCAACCGTTGTCAAGCGGTTAAAGGCGCTTTCAAGTTCAAGTTCTTTATTTTATCAAATTATAAATCTAACAATAACATATATATTTCCTCGATTATTGAAACCGTTGACACTGAGACCTTATAAGGGCTTATGTGGAATAACTCAAAAAAAAATACATAATAATACTTCCATTTTATAAAAAAAAATAAGTAGAATTCTTTTGTATTTTAATTTTTATTTTAAAGAAAACCAATTATTTAATGTTTTTGCTTATCAAATTGAACCCAGTGCAGCCGACACACTTACAGAAAGAACCCCCCAGAACCAAGATCCCATAGGAGAAACAGGAAATAGATAAAGATAACTGCTTCGATTTCTCGGCTGCACGTTTTTCTTTATTGTCTAAGTTTTAAATTTCAGAAATTTTATTAGAGATGTCTCAAATAAAAATCTTAAACACCATAGGAATTATCATATTTTTCGAATCCTGAATACTTATTCAATACCATCATAGCTGCACCATTGCCTTATCTTCTGAAAACTTCTGAAGTGCACTCAAAAACACTAAAGCGGCAAGTGCTGCTTGAGTGGCACAAGACACAAGATATCACACGTTTTTACGCATGTAGAATACATATCTAACTTCAAATTGGTAATAGCATCATGTGATTTTTGAAAATGAAGAATCATGTGTTCTTCAATTTTCCGAAGATTTTTTGGTTGTTTTTCAAAATTTTAAAGCCAACGTTTCTATTTTGGACCATAGATTCACATTCTGCAAGTATCTACGCAGAAATTGTGAGGAAAATGCAATAAATTAAAATGGAAGAGAAAAACATGAAAATAAACCAAAAAAATGAGTAAAAAAGCTTGGTTGCAAAAATATCCGGTAGAAAGCGTTGTATTTTGATTGCAAAATAATGGAGGTAATCTTTTAATATAAACAAAAAAGTTTTTCTCACTTAGGCACTTCTACAAGAGGGTTTTGCTGATGATCTAATCTTGTTGTATAAACAAAACATAAATATAATAAAATAATATCCATTTCATTATACCGTAAATAAATTTTGAACTTATAGGCATCATTTAGATAATTGGGATTTTGAATAAAAAAAAATTATTGATTTTTTTTATGTATTTTAAAACTTTATTATTAATAATATTGATATTTGATGCAAGAAACTTAAAAAAAAATTTTTCAATTAATTATAACGAATTAAAAATTAATAATATTTAAAAAACAATCACGCGACGATAAACGCGCCATGATCAGTCACCATAGTTGTAACGTCATAATGTTATTGCTATTTAATAACAGTACAGCGTTTACGGCTATTACACGTAACTTCGTAACTATCAACTGCAATGAGTGAAAACATTATGACGTCAAATTCGCTCAGGTTTGTTCGGGAGCTGTCGGCGTGTCTTCGGTACCGGATTCAAAAAATAATTTTTATTTTGAAATAACTTTTGAATTATTGCGAAAAAAAAATAAAAAAATAGTTTTTCTATAAAACTTATATATGATCTTTCCATTTATCACAAAAAAATTTTTTTTTCAAAAACCCAATTACAATAATAATGTTCCATTATATTTTTTAACAGTTACAAATAAGTAAAAAATTGGTAAGAAACGAGAAACTAAATAACTAAAAAAATAATAAAAACCGAGCAAATATAAAAATAAGACGAAGAAAAACAAAAAATGTGGGAAAAACATGGACAACAATCGAAATAACGATAAACATATTAATAAAATTAAAAACGGAAAAGTGAAATTATTGATTGACAGGCGGGTACGAAGTTAGCTGGGTCAGCTAGTACTTACTACTCGTATATATATAAAATATTAATTGACCAAATTGCTGTTGTAAGCAATCTTACATCACTTATTTTTTAACTATTCTAAAAACCGCAAGTATCTAAATTGATTGCAATTTTACCTAGAATTTAGCCTTTAAATAGGTTTTCTTTATCCTATTAAAAATTTGACAGATTCCATTGAATCGAAATTCATCAATTAATCAATTAAATGATAAATAAACTAAAAATGACGCATTCAGTATCAATCAGTGGATCTTATTTCATTCAAAAACTAGTCAATTGTGGTAAATATCGGTTAATTTTTTACGATTATATGTAATCTTAAACAATCTTTAATAGAATTGTTGACAATGATTTTTATCGGTTTAAGTACTAAATTGTGCAAAATTTTGAGTACATACTACAAAAAATGATTGTATATAATTGTATTATATGATTGTATTATAATTACAAATTCAAAGTTTAATTACCCACATCCGATGGCAAAAAATTTATCTGCTATCTTTGATTTAATTTCCTTTGTTTTCGGATGTGACGTCGAAAATTTTTTTGAATCACTACAAAAGCGGAAACTGCATCTTCACGAACCGAGAGTTTTGGGAAGACATCGATTGGTTCTAAACGGAAAATCTTATTATTTTAGTTTATTTATTGGTTGGTCTAAATTTAACATTTATAACACTCAGATAAAACTGTGACAATTCAATAGCTATACATATCCACTTTTTTTAGTAAAATATAAAAAATGAAATATAAAATGATCAGAAATATTTTAATACATATTTATTAAACCCAAGAAACTTAACGATTTAGTTCATAATTAGGGATTAGATACAAAAATATGTAAGCAATAAGCATAAATTCAAAAGCAGAATTAACCAGATGTTCTGGTATATTCAATTGAATGTTATGTAAATTTGTTTTCATATCACATGCACTGAAACAGCTAGTTTTGATCCCTGTTTTGCCAGTCGAAACAAGACAATTTTAGACCAATGCAACTGTCAGTCAGAAACTGACAGTTGTTTCTGCTCTAGGGGAGAAACAAATGTTATTATTTCAAGTCTGTCAGGATGTTTCTGACTGATAGTTGCATTGGTCTAAAATAGTCTTACTTCGACTGGCTACAGACTTACAGAGATCAAAACTCGCTGTTTTAATGCATGTGATTTAAAAAATATAGTGTGTGGCACGGGATGAAACAAAGACGATTACTGAACGGGCGATGACAGCCCTCGCTTCGCTCGGGCATTCACTTCTCGCCCTAGTCAGAAAACGTCTTCTTTCACCCCTTGCCACACAATATACTATTATAATGCAATATTTTTTCACATGTAGTCATACATATATAAAAGAAAAGATGTTTGTGATTTTATACTTCATTATATCTGTTTTTTTTTTCATTTTTTTTGTGGAAGTTATATTAAAACTAAGCTTTTAACGTTGTTGCGACAGAAAATGAATATCCGAACTTTCCTGACCTGTCTGTCTATTTAAACCCTCTTTTAAGTACACCACATTTTCAATTTTTTTTTTTACGATTTTCAACGTTATTTCAAGATTTTTCAACATTTTTTTTAAGATTTGCTCATTTTTTGGTATTTCCAACATATTTTTACGGTTTTCAAAACATTTTTTTACTATTTTCAAGAATTTTTATGTTTTTTTATGATTTTCGACCTTTCTTTACTATTATCAACCACTTTCCTTATGATTTTCGTCATTTTTTTAACCATACCAACAATTCTTCAGGATTTCTAACAAATTTTTACGATTGACAACGTTTCCACTATTTTCAACAAAAGTTTTCAGGATTTTTAGCATTTGATCGAAATAAAAAAAAAATCATTATTTTTGTCAATTTTTTTCTCATTAACTATTTTTACGATTTTTAATGTTCTTTTCACGATTTCCAATATTCTTTCTGAATTTTCAACATTTATTCAGGATTTTCTAGATTTTTAACAGTTATACGAAGACAAATCCAAATAATCTTACTAGCTGTAGTATTTAGAAATAGCAATATAACGTCATCTAACGAGTTTTTCCTCAACCTTGATGTTAAACGATGATATAGATTTTTTTATTTATAAACATCTCTTAGAGATTCATAGAACTAAATAATAAATATTGAAAAATTAAATTGTCGTTTTTCAACCATTTTCAACTATTTTAAGATTGTGATATTGTCAAGAGTTTTTTAATTTTTTTAAGTTTTCTTTATGATTTTTGACATTTTTTGTACATTATCAATAATTTTTCACGATTGTCAACAATTTTTCAACATTGTCAACAATTTTTTGTCAACAACTATTTACAATTTTCAACGTTTTTTCATGATTTTCATCAATATTTCTTACAATTTTTAACATTTTTTTTAGAGTTGCAACTTTTTTCAGAAATTACTTTATAACGCCATCTACCGAGTTTCTCCGCAACGTGGATATTAAACGACGGTATAGATTCAGTTGATTTAGAACTTACACTGCCATCCTTTAGAGATTCATAGAACTAAAAAAAAGTGAGGTTTCAAGGGACACCCGGATGAAACGAAGTTCCTTTCGATTAATTAGTGAAGGAATTGTAATTTGTAAACACAACAGAGAGTTTGTACATACATAAGCATTTATTATCGTTTGTATAAAATCTCTACTTACCTAACTCTATCAGCAATATCCGGAACTTGTGCAGAAACACTGTCAGGATACATTATTGTTTTTATTTTCTATTATTTTAATATTTATTATCTACAAAAAACCTGTATAAACTTAACAAACTTGCGACACTACTACACTGTTCAAAGCAAAATAGAAAAAAAAAATAGTATATCCATTATTTTCAACAGTTCGTTTCTTTTAACAAAAGTGTCCATTTATACAATACCAGAGGTTTAGAGGATATACAACTACCTAGAATTACTTTTTATTTCAATTTAATTTAAAACAGGAATTTACAATTTAATACAAAATTTTAAAATTAAAATATTTGACAGTAACTGACAGTTAAGGTAATTTGACGTAGGTACCTAACTAGTCAAGTTAAGAACTATTTTTGAAATGTTTATGAATTTATTGATTTATAAAAACAGGATGAAATAAAATATAATACTATTATAATAGGTACTTATTGTTTTCTACAGTATTTTCTTTTAATTTAAATTAGTGTCTTTTTAATTGTACTTTTATTAGTATTGATTATATTAGGGTTTCCTATTTAAATAAAGATAGGTATATCTATCTATGAGAGAGAGAGAGACAACATGCGTATGTCGTGTCGTGTCGTGTCGTGACAAATTTTGGTATGAATTTGTTTTGGCTAGCTCCTAGCGTCAGTCGTAACTGTTCGTAACGCCCGAAAGGGAACTTCGTTCCAAAAAAAGTGTGAGGTGTCAGGGACAGACACCCGAATGGAACGAAGTTCCTTTCGATTAATTAGTGAAGGAATTAGTAATTTGTAAACACAACAGAGTGTTTATACATACATAAGCATTTATTGTTGTCTGTATAAAATCTCTACTTACCTAAGTCTATCAGCAATATCCGGAACTTGTGCAGAAACACTGTCAGGATACATTATCGATTATTGTTATTATTTTCTATTATTTTAATATTTATTATCCACAAAAATCCTGTATAAACTTAACAAAGTCGCGACACTACACTGTTCAAAGCAAAATAGAAAATAGTAAATCCATTATTTTCAACAGTTCGTCTCTTCTAACAAAAGTGTCCATTTATACAATACCAGAGGTTTAGATGATATACATCTACCTAGAATTACTTTTTATTTCAATTTAATTTAAAACAGGAATTAACAGTTTAATACAAAATTTTAAAATTAAAATATTTGACAGTAACTGACAGTTAGGGTAATTTGACGTACCTAACTAGTCAAGTTACGAACTATTTTTAAAATGTTTATGAATTTATTAATTTATAAAAACAGGATGAAATAAAATATAATACTATTATAGGTAATTATTTTTTTTCTACAGTATTTTCTTTTTAATGTACATTTTCTTTTAATTTAAATTAGTATCTTTTTAATTGTAATACATATATCTATCTATGAGAGAGAGAGAGAGTTTTTTATTTTTTGGTCTGTGAGAGAGAGAAACATGCGTGTGTCGTGTCGTGTCGTGTCGTGACATATTTTGGTCTGAATTTTTTTCGGCTAGTCTCTAGCCTCAGTCGTAACTGGTCGTAACGCCCGAAAGGGAACTTCGTTCCAATAATCAATACAGTCGTAGAAAAATTAAATTGCTTTGTTTATTATTAAAAAACCTATAAATTATAAATGGTAGGCTTTATGTTAGCGAGGACTAATAGCTATATAACAAAGAAGTTTTATCAAAATCCTTCCAGTAGTTTTTGCGTTAAAGCCGGACAACAAACAGTTTTATTATTTATGTATAGATTTTACTCATTGTGAGTAAGTGCTTTTTCTAGGAATTGATTGTAAACAAAAATTTTCTTATAGTAGTAGTAATTTTCTACGAATTAATACATATCTGGGTAATTTCGCATAGCAACCAGATGCTTTTTCTCTCTCCTATTGGTGAAGGTCATGTTAACGACTACAATAATAGATATTAAGCATAATTTATACACTAAAAAATACAACAGTGATAAATTGTTGAATATGCTGGCTCCCAAACTACAGAGCCTTACTTTTTTCGCATTTAAATATTTCTAACGTTTTAAATAAATGAAAACAGGAATATCTAATCTATGAATAGTTGCAAGAAAGTGTCAACTAATGTAAGAAAGTCGATATTGTTTCCATAATAAATATTTAAACATCTGTTCAATTGCATTTATAAATTCAACAAGTATAACTAAATCAATATTATTTCCTGTTGGTTTTTACATGTCTTACTATCATACTTGAAATCCCATTTATTGTAAATTTTCTGCAATTTGTTTAAGATGCCTCTCGTGATATTTTCAAATTAGACAAACAAGAAATGACATTATGAATTATGAGAAATTGTGAAAATGGTACAACCGACAAGACTCGAACCTGCGATTTTTGTCTATAATCGATAGCGCCCTTAACCGTGTTACCACGGATGATCCTAGAAGTCTGGATTTTTGATGATATTTTAATTCAATTTTATAAATATTTCCCTAATTATTCTTCTTAAAATTTGCGATGTATAAAATCAAATTTGATTACATAAATCAATATGTTTATTAAAGATATATTCGAATAGTGAGGCAATATCATTATACCAATATTTTGCATCCATAATTGAGAAAAATTAAATCATTAATTCGCTCACCAGTGTGTTAAGTTAGTAGCAAACACGAATACCACGATTAATAGTCTAAGAGCTAGTGACCATTTTTCTTTCATTTCTCGAAGTAGGCTAAAAATTTGCAAAAATCTTGCTATAAAAAAAATAGTAAATCCATTATTTTCAACAGTTCGTTTCTTTTAACAAAAGTGTCCATTTATACAATACCAGAGGTTTAGAGGATATACCTACATCTACCTAGATTTACTTTTTATTTCAATTTAATTTAAAACAGGAATTTACAATTTAATACAAAATTTTAAAATTAAAATATTTGACAGTAACTAACAGTTAAGGTAATTTGACGTAGGTACCTAACTAGTCAAGTTAAGAACTATTTTTGAAATGTTTATGAATTTATTGATTTATAAAAACAGGATGAAATAAAATATAATACTATTATAATAGGTACTTATTGTTTTCTACAGTATTTTCTTTTAATTTAAATTAGTGTCTTTTTAATTGTACTTTTATTAGTATTGATTATATTAGGGTTTACTATTTAAATAAAGATAGGTATATCTATCTATGAGAGAGAGCGACAACATGCGTATGTCGTGTCATGTCGTGTCGTGACAAATTTTGGTATGAATTTTTTTGGCTAGCTCCTAGCGTCAGTCGTAACTGTTCGTAACGCCCGAAAGGGAACTTCGTTCCAAAAAAAGTGTGAGGTGTCAGGGACACCCGAATGGAACGAAGTTCCTTTCGATTAATTAGTGAAGGAATTAGTAATTTGTAAACACAACAGAGTGTTTATACATACATAAGCATTTATTATCGCTTGTATAAAATCTCTACTTACCTAACTCTATCAGCAATATCCGGAACTTGTGCAGAAACACTGTCAGGATACATTATTGATTATTGTTATTATTTTCTATTATTTTAATATTTATTATCCACAAAAATCCTGTATAAACTTAACAAAGTCGCGACACTACACTGTTCAAAGCAAAATAGAAAATAGTAAATCCATTATTTTCAACAGTTCGTCTCTTCTAACAAAAGTGTCCATTTATACAATACCAGAGGTTTAGATGATATACATCTACCTAGAATTACTTTTTATTTCAATTTAATTTAAAACAGGAATTAACAGTTTTACAAAATTTTAAAATTAAAATATTTGACAGTAACTGACAGTTAAGGTAATTTGACGTACCTAACTAGTCAAGTTACGAACTATTTTTAAAATGTTTATGAATTTATTAATTTATAAAAACAGGATGAAATAAAATATAATACTATTATAGGTAATTATTTTTTTTCTACAGTATTTTCTTTTTAATGTACATTTTCTTTTAATTTAAATTAGTATCTTTTTAATTGTAATACATATATCTATCTATGAGAGAGAGAGAGAGTTTTTTATTTTTTGGTCTGTGAGAGAGAGAAACATGCGTGTGTCGTGTCGTGTCGTGTCGTGACATATTTTGGTCTGAATTTTTTTCGGCTAGTCTCTAGCCTCAGTCGTAACTGGTCGTAACGCCCGAAAGGGAACTTCGTTCCAATAATCAATACAGTCGTAGAAAAATTAAATTGCTTTGTTTATTATTAAAAAACCTATAAATTATAAATGGTAGGCTTTATGTTAGCGAGGACTAATAGCTATATAACAAAGAAGTTTTATCAAAATCCTTCCAGTAGTTTTTGCGTTAAAGCCGGACAACAAACAGTTTTATTATTTATGTATAGATTTTACTCATTGTGAGTAAGTGCTTTTTCTAGGAATTGATTGTAAACAAAAATTTTCTTATAGTAGTAGTAATTTTCTACGAATTAATACATATCTGGGTAATTTCGCATAGCAACCAGATGCTTTTTCTCTCTCCTATTGGTGAAGGTCATGTTAACGACTACAATAATAGATATTAAGCATAATTTATACACTAAAAAATACAACAGTGATAAATTGTTGAATATGCTGGCTCCCAAACTACAGAGCCTTACTTTTTTCGCATTTAAATATTTCTAACGTTTTAAATAAATGAAAACAGGAATATCTAATCTATGAATAGTTGCAAGAAAGTGTCAACTAATGTAAGAAAGTCGATATTGTTTCCATAATAAATATTTAAACATCTGTTCAATTGCATTTATAAATTCAACAAGTATAACTAAATCAATATTATTTCCTGTTGGTTTTTACATGTCTTACTATCATACTTGAAATCCCATTTATTGTAAATTTTCTGCAATTTGTTTAAGATGCCTCTCGTGATATTTTCAAATTAGACAAACAAGAAATGACATTATGAATTATGAGAAATTGTGAAAATGGTACAACCGACAAGACTCGAACCTGCGATTTTTGTCTATAATCGATAGCGCCCTTAACCGTGTTACCACGGATGATCCTAGAAGTCTGGATTTTTGATGATATTTTAATTCAATTTTATAAATATTTCCCTAATTATTCTTCTTAAAATTTGCGATGTATAAAATCAAATTTGATTACATAAATCAATATGTTTATTAAAGATATATTCGAATAGTGAGGCAATATCATTATACCAATATTTTGCATCCATAATTGAGAAAAATTAAATCATTAATTCGCTCACCAGTGTGTTAAGTTAGTAGCAAACACGAATACCACGATTAATAGTCTAAGAGCTAGTGACCATTTTTCTTTCATTTCTCGAAGTAGGCTAAAAATTTGCAAAAATCTTGCTATAAAGGTTGATTGAGGGATAGGCAGAAGGGGGTGTAAGAACACCCTAAAGTCGTTGAATACAGGTCGAAATTTTTAATATCGCAAGTCGTAACATGTAACAGCAGTTCATCTAGCTATCACAGGACCTAACCAAAAATCTATTGATTTTTTCAAAAATATTGACCTTCTCGCAGAACAAGAAGACCACCTAGATGTAACCCCTCTTTCCTATAGATAGATAGTAGATGTTGGACATGATAGAGACCACCACTCTAAATACATACAAAAAAAATTAGCCCTTGGCGAAGGTTTCTGTGGTTTCCATCGTCCTTGCCAAATGGGAGGCAACATGACAAAGGAGACACACCGCAGCGTCAATCTCCCAAACCCACATTGCACCACGTGGAAGAAATTTGTGGGAGCGGCGCCGACGGCTGATCCAAACCTTCCGATACACTCCCTGAAAAGATGATGAGTTTGCGGCATTTATTGGCAATAAATTAATCAATGTCAATTTCGATAATTGTTACACTGTTAAGAACGCGAATATCGTACGATCTGTGAATTTGGATTTGTCATGTATCCAACAAGATGGAGCTGATAATAAAATGATTTACTATTTGACTAAAATTGACAAGTGCTGTAATGTTATCATTCGCTTCCTCGACACCGACGTTTTTGTTATTTTACTGGCAACATGCACAAAATATGATAATTAACGCACTTATGGATGGAGGTCGGAGTCAGAAGTTTTTTGATCGCTGCATCAATGGTACAAAACTTCATTCATCGCTTGGAATAGAACTTTGTCGCGCTTTGCCTGGTTTTCATGCTTTTACGAGCTGCGACTGTAATCCCGTATTTTATCGCAAAGGGAAGCTAAAACCATGAACTCTGCTCAAAAATTCTTACAATTATTAACAAGACTTTGCAGATCTAGGCGAGGATGAAATGATCCTTGCTTTCCATACGCTGCAAGAATTTGTCGCATGTATAACTTACCAAATGCAATAAAAAATTTCCTAATGTGAATGCGGTCAGTTTTTCACTCTGCTGATTAGAACTACAGCTACAGTTTGTTGCGAACACGACTTATCGCCTGTTTATGTTCATCCGTGGATCTGAAACAACCAACTTCCTGAGCATCATGTTTGGTACCTCAACGATAACAAGAGTTAAGATTTCACCTGGCACGAAGGTGATCCATTGCCATCGAGAATCAACGACGTTATTTTACAGAAGCCAAAGTACTTACTTACTCCGTAGCGTTACAACCCCGTGTGGGTTTTAGCCGACTTAACATGCCTCCATTCATTTCTTTCCTTTGCTAGCTTCATCCAGTTCTCTACGTCTATAGCTTTAAGGTCTACTGCTATATTATCCCTCCACCTCAGCAGAGGTCGTCCAAGTGGTCTTTTTCCAGTTGGGGTTTCTTCCCACACCAGTCTTACTATTCTTTCTTTAGAAAGAGGTGGCCTGCCCACCCCTTTCTGTCAGAGATTTTTGTCTGACAACTTTTATACTTACTCACATACTGTTATTTTATTTTCAACCGACTTGCGATAAAAATAAATTTCGAACTGTATTGAACAACTTTAGGGTGTTCTCACACCCAATTCTGCTTATCCCCCAATCGAAATGTTCGAAATGGCAACTTATTACCTTTACGATAACATTTTTGCACATTTTTAGACTACTTCAAGTAATGACGCGAAATGTTCACTAGCTCTCCGGCTATATATAGTTCTAGTATAATTTGTTTGGTATTGGAAAAAGCAAAAAAAAGAACAGACTTTATGAATTAAAAACTAACAATAGCAATAGAATTTTTCAAATAAATAAAATATATTTTAAAGTAACACTCATTTACAATTACCTTGAAGAATATTGCTTAACAACAGTATTTTTAGTACTAAATTTAGTCACGTATATTTGCGATTGTTTTTAAATTGTTCAATACTCGTTATACCGTCCGTACTCCGTTGTCATTAGATTTTTTTTAACTCGTATTTAAATCAATCCGATTATATTTAATTTGTTAAATTACCAATAGATTTAATGTATGTACCTACGTAGTTTTTTAATAACCAAAACCTATTTTACTTTTTTTACGGTATTATTTTTCGAACCCCTTTTTTATCTTCCGAACAGCAACGCTGTTAGAGGAAGGTATTGTGATCGCGAAAAATTTCGATCTCGGGTTTTTAGCGGAAATACGCGTTTTAGGGTTCCCTGAGCCTAAAAAACCCAAAAATAAAAAATGTCTGTCTGTGTGTCTGTCTGTGTGTCTGTGAACACATTTGCGGCTAATCGGATCGGAATGAAACTATAAAACCTCACTTATAATCACCATCGGAGGAATCTGATAGAATTTGAGTAAAATCGGCCGACCGGAAGTGGACGTTTACTCTTATCAAAAAATGGAATTTTTTGAAAATATTGGGTTTTCATATAGTTATTGGCAAAATATTTATACTTTGTGTAAGGCACTATAGATAATAGGTATTATTAAGGCACTATAAACATAGGTATTATCGTCAGCCATGTTTTGTCCAATGTCAACCACAAAACTAGAGATAATAGAACAGATGTGTTGAAGCCTAATATAAAGTTGGCAACAAGTTCCGACATCAGCGCACCATGTTTTTGTTTAAAATTTTACTTTAACACCCTTTTTATGCTTAAAGTACCTTAAATTTATTTTAAACTAAAACCACTAATAGTACTTACTCTGTTACTATACCGTTATAAGTACTTTTTCGCTTTTCGCACTACCAGCTAGTTTAGTTCCCATTTTCACCACAAAATACGATTGCACGTGTCTCTTTAAGTTGTCTATGGTCTGACACGTAAATTGATTGACATTGGAATAAAAATGGCTGATGATAATACCTATATCTATAGTGCCTTAGTATTATCATCAGCCATTTTTTTTCCAATGTCACTCATTTCACGTGTCAGATCATAGACAAATTAAAGAGACGTGCAATCGTATTTTGTAGTGGTGAAAATGGGAACTAAACCAGCTGGTAGCTCGAAAAGCGAAAAAGTACTTATAACGGTATAGTGACAGAGTAAGTACTAGTGCTTTTAGATTAAAATAAACTTAAGGTACTTTAAGCACAAAAAGGATGTAAAAGTAAAGTTTTAAACATGGTGCGCTGATGTCAGAACTTGTTGACAACTTTATATTAGGCATCAACACATCTGTTCTAATATCTCTGGTTTTGTGGTTGACATTGGACAAAACATGGCTGATGATAATACCTATGTTTATAGTGCCTTACTTTGTGGAAAGAACATGTAATTTCCGACATTTTTGAAAGAATACATTTTTTTTATATTTTCATTAGTTTTCGAGATATTGACACTTTTATCAAAAACTGGCCACTCCAATTCTATCACCCACTACTTGTTATTATACATGCTACTGTTCGGAAGGTCGTGTGGTGCCCAGACCAGATTTTTTTGCTTTTACATCAAATTTATACTCTAGCTCTAGAGTCTAGACTGACAAAATAGGCATATTCGTCGGAAATTAATTCTAACGATTTTTTTTTCATAATCGCGCTTGTTGGATCTTAACAGCATGAAAGTTTGGCGCTAGGTAACCTAGTGTCATTTTTTAAAAACATTTTTAATGCGAAGCTTTCTATATTATATTAGCTTAGGGGAGAGCAGTGAATCGAGAAAAAGTGTCTGCGTACGTACGTACGTTACCCCTCCATAAGAATTAATGTCCAACGAATGCGCCCATTTCGTCAGGAATATTCTCCATTTCTTTTAATATGAACTCTAAGCGTTGATGCAATTTACTAAAACTGTGTGCATTCTTACTTCTTCAATTATTACAAGCGATGAAAATTTGATTAAGTTGATTTTTATTTATTATATAATTTCAAAGATTTAAACGATTTGATTATTTTTTGTACATATGCCGTTAAAAATATAGGTACACTAGCGGCCGCCCGCAAATTTATTCGCGTAAACTTTAGTTTTTTTGTCACCGAATTTCATACAAATTTTCAACCCCTATTTTAAATCCTTAGAAGTGAAATTTAAAGAAGTCATTTTTTAGTACACCACTAGGTAATAAAAAAAAATATTCTCGAATTTTCAAGACTCTATCGACAGTGTCATGTCAACCAGCAGCAGCGTTCTACTGCCACACGGCTCCACACACCCCGCACATTAAAGCGCGAGTGGTATTAGACTATTATTATTTTAAAACTATAAAAACTTGCATGCTATATGCATGCAAAATCTCAGTTCGATCGGTTTAAAATTCACACAGTTTTATACAAACTTTCATCCTTTATTTTATCCCTTAGGGGTGGAATTTATCAAAATCCTATCTTAAGGGATGCCTACGTCATAGTAACTATATGCATGCAAAATCTCAGCCCGATCGGTTTAAAATTGACAAACTTTTATACAAACTTTCATCGCCTATTTTATCCCCTTAGGGGTGGAATTAATCAAAATCCTTTCTTAGGGAATGCATACGTTATAGAAGCTATTAAAACTATAAAAACTTGCATGCTATATGCATGCAAAATCTCAGCTCGATCGGTTTGAAATTCACACAGTTTTATACAAACTTTCATCCCCTATTTTATCCCTTAGGGGTGGAATTTATCAAAATCCTATCTTAAGGGATGCCTACGTCATAGTAACTATATGCATGCAAAATCTCAGCCCGATCGGTTTAAAATTGACAAACTTTTATACAAACTTTCATCGCCTATTTTATCCCCTTAGGGGTGGAATTAATCAAAATCCTTTCTTAGGGAATGCATACGTTATAGAAGCTATTAAAACTATAAAAACTTGCATGCTATATGCATGCAAAATCTCAGCTGGATCGGTTTGAAATTCACACAGTTTTATACAAACTTTCATCCCCTATTTTATCCCTTAGGGGTGTTATCAAAATCCTATCTTAAGGGATCCCTACGTCATAGTAACTATATGCATGCAAAATCTCAGCCTGATCGGTTTAAAATTGACAAACTTTTATACAAACTTTCATCGCCTATTTTATCCCCTTAGGGGTGGAATTAATCAAAATCCTTTCTTAGGGAATGCATACGTTATAGAAGCTATATGCACGCAAAATCTCAGCCCGATCAGTTTAAATTTGACAAAGTTTTATACAAACTTTCATCCCCTATTTTATCCCCTTAGGGGCGGAATTAATCAAAATCCTTTCTTAGGGGATGCCTACGACATAGTAGCTATATGCATGCAAAATCTCAGCCCGATCGGTTTAAAATTGACAAACTTTTATACAAACTTTCATCGCCTATTTTATCCCCTTAGGGATGGAATTAATCAAAATCCTTTCTTAGCGGATGCCTACGTTATAACATCTATCTGCATGCCAAATTTCAGCCCAATCGGTCCAGCGGTTTGGGCTGTGCGCTGATAGATCTCTATGTCAGTCAGTCAGTCACCTTTGAGTTTTATATATATAGATAGATTATTAAACAAAAATTTTATTCCTTCCCATCGCCATTATTTTATCAAACTAATCGTAAAAAAGGACATTTAAGCTTATTTAATTAACTAGAATGTTTAATTATTCAATAATCTTATAATAATCGTATAACATTTATTTTCCTATCCAACAGAAATAGAATACCTGGCGTCCTTGATTTTGCTACTACCACATACTTTTTTTATACTTTTTATTCTTTGGAATAATTAGATAATATAATTTATAAGAAAAAATATGGTAAATGTGTTTTCTTCTAGTTCTTTATTCGTTTTTTTATCCAAATAAGGCACTTAATACACTCTTTTTAATAAATAGTAATGCCACGCGGTTTCACCCGCGTAGGTACCGATCTCGTGGTAGTGGAAAGTCTACTTTTCACTTAGTTTTCTTGGTTTTTAATTACTTCCTTTCAGATTATTAGATACACACTTACATTTATAATCTAATCAATATACAGATTTTACTTTACAACAAATATAGGTATTAATTTAGATTTTTCTTTGGGAACATGTTCTTACAGAAGATTTCTGGGAATGTACATAGTTCACCCCTTAGGAATTGGTTGCTAGTTTTAGTTATTCGATGTGTTTTGTATTGTAATATTTTGTTGTTATAGATATTTTATATTGATTAGATTAGAATTAAAAAGGTATCAGATAAAAAATAATTAATAGATTGAATTATATGAATGAATTTGAATTAAAATTAAAATAAAAAAAATAATAATAAACAAATAAAAGAAGTAAATATCAAAAGATATCATTTAATAAAAAGATAGTAGTAGGAGCAATTAAAAGTAGAGGAAAGAACTGTAAAGTGGAGGAGCTGAGAGGCAAGAAATAGAAAGTATAGCAGCATAAAGAAGGAGTTGGAAAATAGGAGAGTGAGAACAAATTTATCCAAAAGAAGAATAAGAATTATAATTTTTTTGTTATAGCAATCGAATTTGTAAGTGTAGAATCCACGCACCTAGGAATGTATTAATAGAAAGGTATCCCCGAAGAGAATTCCATATCAATATGTCTAATACATTTTTAAATTCGTAACATCATTTAGAATGTCTGACATCAGTAAATATAGGTATTGAAAAATTCTTAATTTCAAGTTGGTTAAAACAGAATTTTTTAAATCGGTCCAGTCATTTTTAGCTTGTTTATTATTAGTAAGTTTTTACCGGAAATTGAATTTATTTAAAAGGTATAAGTATATCCGTGGTAATTGGTATCCTTGAAATATGAGCTAACTCACCAGTGCAGTCCCAGTTATAATGGTCGCTACAATTTAGTTTTCTTTTATGAGCAGTTTCGACCCGTTTCACATGTTTAGAGGGCTTAAATTTCTCAAAAGCACGATTGGCGTCCCAATCTTTTATGATAAATTGTGAGGAGGTTAAAGTGAATTTAACAATTCCTGTAGGTAATGAATTGATTGACACAGTTGCTCTAGATCACTGTCAATGAAAGTTTTTTCAAGTGAATTTTCAATGTCAGGATACACCGCATCTATAAAATTTTCTAAACTATAAAGTATACGATCTAAAAGAACTTCATAAGTAGTTAAATTTAGTGACGAAAAAATGCATCCACCAAGTTTTAACAATTGGAAAGTTGCTTTGGGTGTTACCACGGATGTGAGCCTCAAGTTAGTCCGCAAATTCAAATGTTGAATCGATACCGAAAGGGAGATGCCTTTAAACAAGCTTTGATTATATCTGTTAACTACTGAATGGTTCTGTCTGAAATCTCCGACAAACACAAAAGTTAAACTACCCATAATAGCTTCAGAGTTTCTAAGGTCCTTTAAAATTCAGTCTACAAACTCCACATGAGCTTTGCAGTCCATAGTGCAATCGTAACAAATTATTAATGACGCGTCTTGTAATAAATTGCCTAGAGGTAGAGAATGCAATCTCGACTCGAGATTGTAAATTCGAGATCCCTCGAGATTAGAAATGTCAATCCCGCGGGATCCCGATATTTTCGGGATCTCGTCTAATTGAAAAAAAAAGAATCACATTACTGAATACGATGAAAACTGCTTGTTTGTGATAGACAAGCATTTTCTTAGTTTCGATATAACCATTTGATATTCTGTAGCCATATCTACTTGTCTTATAGGTAAGGAAAAGTGTAAACCATCATAATTTTTCGGATTGTCGTCCAAGACTTCTTCTTTCTCCACGCTGCTAATTGGGTTCAGTTTATGGTTTTCAAATTCTTCCTCTTTATTAGATTCTACATTTTTTTATAAATAACGTCTGTCATACCTAAGTGTACACCATGGGCCTAGCAAAGCTGTTGTAGTGATTCAATCAGGCGACCAACTTTCTTCATGACGCTGACTAAATCGGTCGTTATACCGACTGTGTCGTTATCCAGGGATAAATTAAATTTTGATAGTTTTTCTTTTAGAAGCTGAACACAAGTCTCCGACGACATACCTACTTCCAAAAATGCACGCTAGTCCAATATTCCAATGAGTAGGCTGACTGTTAATAATTGTGTGTACATTAACATTTAAAAAGCACCGATTCATTCCAGATGTCTATTCATCTAACGTGACTGTAAACCTATAGTCTTCATTCTTTAACTTTGAAAAATCTTCCTTCACTTTCATTTTGAGCGACGTTCCATAATTCATCACAATTTGTTTAATCGTATTTGGTGAAGAAGGCAATTTGTAATTGTTATCTTTCGCAGCAAAAAGACTGCATATCCTCGGAAGTACAAAATACTCTGAATGGCAAACCATCTTTAATTACCATTCGAGATAACATTAACTCTTTGGTTACGTTAGAATCCGATGGAAAATAATCTCTGATTTTCTTTTTCTTCTATGGTATTTGGTAATTTTCACGATCGTCTGGTGTAAATTGAGCCTTAACATCAATAGGTGAACGCGCAGCTGACGACGTCGAAGGTAGTGATACATTATCTAGCTCAGGTGTACTTGATGGGTTTAAATTTTGTGTCGATTTTATGGATTGACATCATATGGACGTGTAAACCTTTTGTAGACTTGGATAAGGTTTTGAGAATAGATTTACATAGTTTGCACTGAGCAGTTAAATTATTAACGGCTTTCTTGAAATATCTCCATACCAATAAACGACTGCTAAACTCCACGTACGCTTGATCTGGATTATTTTTCTGCATTTTAAGGTACTAGGTAGGTACCTACTACTAATCACTTATGCGTAATTTAAGAAAAAACTATTACTACAACTGCACAAGCACAACTAAAACAATTAGGAACGGAAACAAACAAATGCCTGCCTGCCGCACACGTCCATCTTTTTCTCACTCACTCGATACAGATTTTAATATCTGCCCCGCTCGTCATCAGATCTGTCGCTAATATTTTTAAATAGACGGAAACGCTGTTTGGCACTGCACTCTCGCCTGGCTGTCAGCCAGCGCACCGCTTGCGGATATGTGTAGCATCGCTGACGATTGCCGCCCAATCCCGTCAATCTCGAACGAGATCTCGTTATATTATGGTTCGGGATTGATCCCGACAAATTTCACGGGATCTCGCGAGATCGGGATCCCGCGAGTTCGGGATTGCATTCCCTACCTAGAGGTCAATACTTGCGGATAAAACTAGTTGATTGTTGCTCCAAAGAGACGTACAGCAGGAGTTTAAATGTGGAATGTGCAGTCTTACCTTGTCTTCCCTAATAAAGCTACTGTTATTGTTATTTTGCCTGCCTGTTTTTCTTAGCAAAAATCAATTTAGAAAGAAAAGCTGCAGCATTTCAAAAAATAGTTTCCTACTTTTCCTTCACGCTTTACCCAGGCTTAACACTAGCAGAAAAGACATATTCTTAACTGGGGTGTTTAAAAAGCGTTTCAAAAGAAACGTTTGTCAATTAAAACTTTACCTAGGTAAAGTAAATAACATGCATGCAAAAAAATATATACAAAAGTATTCACATTTCACATTAAATCGTCAGTGAAACAGTCCTCTACTTTGATAGGATCTAGGAAAGCAAGATCAATGATTTTTTTAAAAAAGTTTTCAACCTCAGAATCCTTATTTTTATATTTCACACTTTTTCACTAATTTTTTTCCACCAAGATTGACCTAAATGGAAACGACACCCTTTAATGGCAACTTTCGGAAATACTCTTTTAATTGCTGAATTTATTGCAATTTCCAAATAAACTTTAGTGAAAAAAAGAAATAAAGTTTATTGCATTCTGACTGTAAAAGCCTAAAAGTGTTAGAATAAACATTAGAAGCAAAAATAACACCAAATGAATATAAATATTATTTGAGAGTCCATGAGTCGTAAAAACTTGTGAGAAATGTTTTGGTCAACTATAAAATGTTCCGTCCATATTGTTGTGTGACAAAAATTGAAGATTTTTAAGGGTTAAAAAGATGACAATATTTAAAGATTTATCATTGGCTATAAGCAAATATTCATACCTATTTGTTTTTATTTCCATATTATCTAGCAGGTCGTGAATTTCATAGAGACTTTCCGGCAATTTCGAAATATTTGATCTACTTGCATAAATAATATTATTGTTATACCTATTAAAATAACATCGGAAGTGATACTACTCTAAAGCATCGATATTGCATTTCCTTAACACAGAATGTAAAATTTTGGACGTCCTAGAAGAGATATCATCAAGTGTCTTCCTGTATAAATTATTGCTAAGTTTCTGCCTACCTATTTAGGACTTTTTGTTCGATTCGATCATGCTCATTAGCAAATTGCCTATCCACGATATCATTTCTATCATTTACAAAATTTTGAATGACATATCCACCGTTGAATATTATTTTTAAGATTTTTTTGAAAATGAAATTTGTATCCATCAAGAACTAAAACATTATTACCTTTAATTCCATTTTGCTCTAGATCTCAAGTAAAAATATACACTAGTCGTAACCGAACGAGATCAAATTAACCAAAATGTCCGATTTCTTATGACTATTTTTTCTCACCTTGGGTTACATGATTGCATTTTTATTAGGGATCTCTATTTTTTTTGGAAACATAAGAAGCCTATGGTCACTCAGTGAAGATGCAATATTCTAATGGTGAAAGAAATTTTGAAATTGGTCCCGTAGTTTTTGTGTGAAAACATTGTAAACAAACACACAAAAACACTAATGATTGGTCTGTACAATATTAGTAAAGATAAAAAATTTATTAGTTTTATGATAAAACGTTTGAAAATAGTTTTTTTATAATTCACGTTCACAAAGTTTCTATTTCGACACTAAAAACAGTATCGAAATAGATTCATTGTAACACTTTTTTTGGTAACTTTTTGTTTTACACATATGGTTGCACTGCACTGATTTTCAACGAAAGAGTTCAGGTAGTAAATCAAGAAGTATGTTGTAGTAAATTATTAACTACATTATCAGCGTTATTGCTAAATTCGGAATATTTTATACAAATTTGACAAACATTCTAATTTAAAATCATTAAAACTGACAAGCGTCAAAACTGTCAAGATTGCCAACATAAATAAATATTTCGAAACACTCTCATTTTACTTTTTTTTATACTTTTAAAAGTTCATTATAAAAAATAGTATGTAACACTCGAGTTACAATGACGGTTTGTAGTACTCGTTCTTTGCGAAACTCACCGCTTCGCGGTTCGTTTCACAAACTGAACTCGTACTACGAAACCTCTGTCATTGTAACACTTGTATTACAATATACTATTTCTAGTGTTAGGGATCTTTTATAGTTTCTGCTTTTACCACATGGTCCACACGCAGAACGAGGTGCACAGTCACGTTTGCTTCTACAAATTTATAATAGAACCAAACTGTGATAGGTATCTACATGTAAAAAAGAGGTCTCAAATTTGTATCAGACAACATATTATATGTGTTTGGTGGAAAATTTTATATCTCAAAGGAAAATTAATTAACTATAAGAATTACGCAATATTTCATAACAAGTATGGTTTGAATGTCAAACGACACTTGTTTGGTGGTCTGTCTGAAAAAAGAAAATATGCAGTTAATTTTTCTTTATTTCAACATTTCAAGGTTATACCGATACTATCAATTTATTAGCACAAATGGAAGGCAGATGTCGGTAAATATTTGTTTAATATGTTAATATTTATTCTTGTTCGTTACAATGTAATTTAGATCACATGAGTAGCATCTACGTCTGGTCAAAAAACGATGGAAAATTTGGAATTTGCGTCGTTATATTATCAAATTTATTAACATTAACTGTAATGGTCTTTTATTGTTACTAGGTACTTATTTTTTTTTCTTTTGATTACTACAACAGCTTTAAAAAACTATTTTATTGTATTGTTTAAAATGAATTAAAAAAAAAAATGAGTGTGGCAGTCAGTGGGACTGCCGGCAGAAGTTATACTTCTATGCACACGCCCGGATTCATAAATTTGTATGCGAATAATTTAGCAAAATCATTATATGATATTCGTGGTTAGCGTCCACAAAAACCGAGTGCACACTTTTTTTGTATCTAATTTGCATAATATTCCTGGAGACGAGGTCCATCTTAAGCACCAGGTGATTCGAAGACCGTCGTCATTATTATAATCGTATTTAGCGACTCAAAAAACCACCGAGTACCAGGTGTGCACTGATTTCGTACAGAATTTACATTAAACCCTAGCAGAAGAGGTAAATACCCTAGGCACCAAGTGCCGCGGAGACTTTCGGAATCGTGATATTCGTGTACAACGACCCCAAAAACCCCGAGTTTATAAATTGAACCCATTTTCAGCAATACTTACCGAATTGTAAGTTTTCTCTCTATTGTCTGTTCAGAATGCACTTTTCGAATGCAGAAATGCAATTTCCCATTTTTACATTATAATATATAGCGACAAATTTTCTGATAGTTTAACGAATCCAATGCAAAAAAACGCATTCCGATCCATCTTACGTTACAAAAATCAGAGGTTTTAGTTTATATCCTCGACTATTCGTAAAAACTTTGTTTATGTAGCCAACAACCTTAAAAGCATAGAGCAGAATATACTGCAACCATGTGACGGTACTTTAGACTACAATACAATACTAATTGCTGAATAGTATTATTAATATAATATGCTTTACTTCACTTACGTGACAGAATTATAAAATAATCTGTCAAATAATCATGTGGTCCGTCACTATGATATTCATACATTAGTTCAGACTGTTTTTTGTATATCTATCCCTTTTCAATGTACTGAATGTTGAAAGGGTATTCAAAGGACTTATAGTTATAACTAATAACATGTGGTAAATATTTCATCTTTGTTTTTACCGACCAATATACCTTATAAGTGTTTCTGTCTCTCTCTTACTCACACCATTACATATGTAATGATTTTTCCCATTTAACTCTATACTCTATACAATCTTTTTCTACAGAGTGTACGAATAGAAGTATAACTTCAAAAAAATAATCAGATAGTAGACCATCTTCTTTAAGGCTTGACAGAAAATAAAAACAACATTTTTTTTGAAAGTTTCTTCTAACCTAAGCATAAATATTTAACTATTTATTTATAAAAATCTTTCACCTTCAAACTGTGTTCAGCAAGGTTATTTTTTTTTGTCTATTAGACGTAAGACATTTAATATACCTATCTCGTTTAATTTATTGCAACAGAAAGTCGTGTAATAAATAAAATTGAAATTTTTTATGATTTCATTGTTTTATCAATAAAAGTAATCCACTTATCAAATTGTCCAAAAGAATTTATACCTTCAACTTTGCCTTGAGCGATTATTTTATCTGTTTCCTAATTCAGCCATATTAGTTCGTTGAACAAGTTTGTAAAAATATACATTTCAGAAAGAAAATCTTTAATTTTTGCGTCAAAATTTAGATGAGAATATTGCTTGATCTTAATAAACTTATCTGCTCCCTTTGAATAAAACTATTGTTTTTAATAAAAACTCGAATATAAAATTTTATAAATCTGTATTAAGCAGAGAAAGATTCGTACATTTGATACGTTCAACAACAACGTCCATCGGGTTGTCCGAGCGCCTCCCGCACTCCATACCCTCGCGCTTTCCACGTGTCGCGTACAACTGACATTCTTTCATCCTAAAAAAAAATATCGCACGTAATACGTCCCAAAAATGCTTTTACTGGACTCACAGGCTTGCAGGCGTTCTTTCATCCTAAGCTGAACCCTATTTAATATGATTTATTAATTTATATATATCTAAACTTTATTTTACTTGGTACATATTAGGTGAATGACGAAAATTGACAAATTGATACCCATAATTTCTTTATTTGTTAACCGATTTAAATGAAAAAAGCACTAAATGTTAAGTGAAGCCAGTCACAATATATTTCTGAAAACTACATCCTAATCGATTCAAGCATTTCTAAAATTAACGTTAACAAACATTCAGTCAAACCGATGAAATGATAAATTATTGATTTGGGTTCTCTTGCCTATATAAAGGCCGCCCATTATGGATTTTTCGAAAAGGGGGCGTCCACAAATTACGTGAGGCATTTTTCTGGATTTTTCGACCCCCCCGCTCCCTCTGGTGAGATTTCATAAGATTTTCCCTAACTCCCTCCCCCCTCCCCAAATCTCACGTGAGATTTTCAAAAAATTGGTATTTTAACTGTAATCGCGTTGTATTTAAAAAAAATACAAGAACATAATTTGTTACATTACTTTTACTTTAAAAACTAGCAATGACTATTATTTGATACTAAAAATCAATAATATTATTTATTCTAATTCAGTCCATGAGCAGTAGCCACAGTGGTGCTACTCTGCGGGGTTTGGACAAATACGACAAACACTATTGTGGGAAATTTCGCCGTATTTTCATTCTAGAAGCATCAGGTATGCTCGTGTGGTGGGTAAAATAACTTAATATTTTTACGTTTTTATTTTCAACCACAATAACAACCATATAAAAATGGAAGTAGAAGTGCTACCCGTGACCCGTGAGTGCCACTAACCAAGTGTCTTTTTAAAAAAACTTTCTTTGCCTTCTCTCCTAACTAGTCAACCTTTCCTTTTAGAAACCCTAATTGGTATTGTAATTTTTATTGCAAGAAACAGATGTCGGACTATAGTAACTATAAATATATAAAAATAACTGCACAGACAATGCGAGGGTTGCTTTTACAATCCAAGTTTCGAATTCTCAAAGAAGTGGTATGACTAATTCGGTAGAAGCAATTTGTTTACAGGGTGACATTTTTCTCTACACCACAAGCATTTTTGTACTTTAATTTAATTTTACTTTTACGTAACTTTACACCGTTTGCTACTTGAAAAAAAAATTACGTGATATTTGGTAAAACCCCCCCTCTCCCCCAAGTGAGATTTAGAAAGATTAAGCTTGACCCCCTCCCCCCTCTGAACACCTCGCGTAATTTATGGACGCCCCCTAAGTTAATACTTTTGGAGTTATTGGGAACTAAAATTTCACAAATTAAACGGCAAACAAGTATGTTTTTAAATAACTCAGAAAATTTATATTTTATCGGGAAAACTGTCATAATATAAAATAAACCTTATAAAAAAGAGAGATTCGTGTTTTTATAATTATCGCAAACTTAATATTAACAAAGTTATGACTGTTCGAAAGTAGACGTTTACCTATACATGGAATACAAAAATCCAAACAAATGACGTTGAATAACCGGAAAACGATAACTTTTTAATTTTTTAAAAATCTTGAAAAATTCGTTCAAACGGCCACTGTTAAAAGTGATTCGCATGAAAAGTAAGGTAAGTTATAACTTATAACTATAATAAAAAATAGTCTCCTGCGAGGAAGAATTTTTATATAAAACAAAAATGAATAATACAATAGAGAATTTTAAATATAAATCTGTCACTGTTATAGGTATGAATTTCTCTTCTAATCTTCTCCATAGCTTCTTGGCGAATATGTTGTTCACGGTATTCACTTGATTTTTGATTAAATATCACTTTATGTTCCCGAACTTTTTCTATTATAAGCTCTCCCATTTTCCTTAATCAGATGAAAGCTACTAAAATCTAATAAATATGTTCAGAAAACAACAACTTAAAATCACACTTGAGGCCTGTGACGTGACGTGATACATATGAGGTGACTTTAATAGTGTGGTTCTCGCTCATAACGAACCATGCAAAACAACATTACACACTTTTTGGCCTATATAAGGTCACTTGAACTCACGTGACGTGATAGTAGTCTGTTTCTGCCTTTATCAACTTTTTTTGTTTCATAAATAAAATTAATAAATTCAAATCCGCATTTTTTTGTATATTATTAGAATTATTGAATTCTTTATTACCGTTTAAAGTTTAAACTCGAGTATTTGATCAAGTTTCTATATTATTTATAGGATTAATAAAAGCTCTAAAAAAATTGTAATTACGTACTTTCATGCAACCCGTAATTGTAGGTATTCAGTTTTTCTTTAAAAAATTATATGAAACTCGGTTTAGTATGCATTTTGTTGCTTATTTTGTTAATCACAATATATTAACGATAATATTTTGACTTTATAACATGGTAAGTCCCTTTGCTTTTGATAACTTTATTTTAACTAATTTAAATAAAACTGGCATATAGACAAAATCATCAACTTTTTTAAGATTTCAGGTTGTAATAGTTTACTGGGTAATTTTGAGTATTTCAAAATCTTTTACGTTTCTAGTAACTGTTGATCATTCTGGTTAGTCTTTCGCGTCACCCCTTACCTGAGCCCAGTAGGGTGCTAATAAAAGACCAATAAAAGAGACCTTTTCGCCTACCCTCACCGCATGTGGTTGTATGCATTCACGATTTTACAATCTATTTAATGAGTAAACTGATGATTTGGTCTTTTTTATATAAACACAAAGTTAAATTAATCTTTTGTTTTCATTAAAGCTTGTAAGCATTGATGATATAGTTTTTAAACTTTTGAATTAAGAAAGAATTATATCAAATTAAAAAAGTGATCTTAAAGCTGGAAAAATGCGTTAGAAGTCCGAATTTGGCACATTTTTGTTTATAATCGAATTACCTAAATAGGTACTTATTTACAGTTCTTTTTCCTGTTCCTGTTTTAAATTGTGTGTAAATCTTAAATTAGTTTTTTGTATTACCATTTTATTGTTACTTTTCTAAAAAATATTCTCATCAAACTATATAAATAACAAATCCAATAAATTTTCAAATACGCCTTGCTTATGTGTGATTGTTGGTTGGATACAATAAATATAATACAGCATTTAATAAACGGAATGTTTTTATTAATTGCATCTAATATTATTCTAAAATCCTCCGCTTGACAATAATAATTTACTGAAATGAATTCTGATCTAATTATACGAACTACGTAATAAATAGTATATAATACTAAGTGACATAGAAACCAGAACACCCAGTAAATGATAATTTATTTTATAATGATTTTATAATTAAATTTTTAGCCTTATCAGTTTAACTTTTTTGTTTTTATGCGAATTTTTATTGATTTGCGAGACTAAGCTATAAATGAAATTTAAAACTGCTGTAAGTCTTTAACTTTTACGAAGTGTATTGATAGCGTTTGTAAATATTCTTTATAGCAGTTCAAGAGGCACAGGATATCACGAAATGCACATTTTTGGAAACTAACCGAGTTTGAAAAGGGTCGAATGTCGAATTGTCGAACTAGTAGTTAGATGTTTTAAGGCATGGCATTAAGAAGGTTAAGCACAAAAGCCAGAAGTACAGGACGAAGGCGCAGGACAATACAACGAGAAGATCGGAGTCTGATATTGCCGGCTTTAAGAGAGCAACACATCAATTTCAGCATAGTCAAAGAAGTCCTCCTACTACATCAGACAGAGCGTTATCTTCTTGAAAAGTTGGGATTTATTTCTTGGACGTAACATTGTGCAGTTATGTTACCTCTGATGAATACTAGAGGTGATCTAAACCCATTAAAGAGTGCACCAAATACCATAAATCCAACATTCCTAGACAAAATTGAGACTATCTTCCATTTCTGGTTCCACAATAACTGTTATCTACCAGACTCAAGTCGATTTCGTCGATGATCTGAAGTCATAGGTAACACCCAATGTAGATGATATTAAAGAAGTTCAAAACGTCTAAAACGAGGATAAACACTTCGAATTGCAGTAGGCCTTCCATGTTCTCCAAACCAAGGATTTACAATGGTTCTGGAAGTGAAAAAGCGATCTCTTAAAGACAGCAATATCAGACTCCGATATTCTCGATGTTTTGTTCTGCGCCTTCGTCCTGTACTTCTGGCTTTTGTGTTTGACCTTCTTAAATGCCATGCCTTACAACATCTAACCAGTATATCGACAATCCGACCCTTTTAAACCTCGGTTAATTGCCGAAATAGTATATTATGTTACTAGGAGTAGAAGGCCAACATTATTGTTGAGCCCAGATTCTTGAACTGCCGAGGCGCTAGCCGAGGCTGTGCAAACTGGGCGAAACATATAATGGGCCTTCTGCTCCGAGTAACATATACTATTTTTTCTTCAAGCGTAATAATAATATGCATTTTATAAAAAATATAGAAGGCTTTGTTTATATCTCAACTATTTAATTAATACAAACGAAAAATTACATAAAGTGTTACCTATTTATTAACAGTAATATTAAATGTGCAGTTTTGTATACTGCAGTTGTTTAAATTTAAGCCACTGCCACGGCTTTCAGCTTCGACATTTACAATTTTGTCATTGGTATACATCATATTATTAGTAAGTTGATTGTCGATTATTATGTCAGCGATTCCAGAACTATTACTTGGTTGTTCTTGCCAATTAAGTATTTTTTGTGCAGTTTGTGTTTTACTGGAAATGGAATCCTCTAAGTACCCTTCAGCAACACTGGTGGATTTCCATCCACCATGCCGCTTTAAAGCGGTAATATCACCTCCGTTGTCAACTAAAATAGTTGCGGAAGTCCTCCGAAGGCAATGTCCTGTATATTCATGAGGATTTGTTAATTTCAAAAACGTAGCAACGTCTTTTGGTACATTTGATATTTTGTGGATACCCATTACCACACGGTGACATTTACCATTCTGGTATTTAATAAAAAATCGCTGCAGGCCAATATCATCCGGACGAAGAGCCGTATACTGTCTTACCAAATTCAAATAAAAATCGCCAATTATAGTAAACGACCGTTGTTTTTTGTTTTTTGTGTTTATGATTTTAACCAAAATTAAATTTCCCAAATCTTGGATTTCGCTAGACTTTAAATTAACAAGTTCATCGCATCTAAGGGCTCCTGTGACTCCAAATATTAATATAACCTAAAACAAACGTTGAAATAAATAAAAAAAAAGCTGGTAGCACCGGGATTAGAACCGCTGACCTTTGCGACCGAAGACAAAAGCTCTGCCACTGAGCTACCGTCATTAAATGTTATAAGTAGGAAATGAGGTAATATTTGCTGTCAAGTTAAATATTGATCTGCTAGTAGATATCACTGTCAACGGTTTAATAAACGTAATAATGATTAAAAAGAAATAAGAAAGTACCTACCTTTGTTGCTAAATAAACATTATTTGGTGCATCCTTGAGAAATTTATCAAATTGATCTTGTGTTAATACTTTTGATTTTTTCGGTGTATAATTTTCCCCTTGGCGCTTTATAAATGCAATTAATTTGCTATATTTTTCTATTTTAACATTATGTTTAATGTTTAATTGACTTTTAATCATTGAATACTGTGCCCATAGAGTAGAACTTTTAAACTTTCTGGACAAATTCGTGAAGTATGCAAGCATAACGTTTTCCGTGTATTGCTGTACATTATATTCATTGCACCATTTTAGAAATTTTTCGTATGCAAAATCATACAGTTTACGCGACTTCGTTGGAATTAGAGTTTCAATACTGGAATTAGCTATTTCAACTAATTCCGGAGGCGTACATTGCAATTCTTGAGACATTTTTCACAAAATTTTCAAAACAGACAAACGTGAAATTAAATAAGTTTAAAAATGACAGTTCCTACCTACTTGATTACAACGCCCCATTATTTTATTAGTACAATAATGAAAATTCATTTTTGTACTAGTAAAATAATGGGATATTTCTACGGTCTGTGTTGCAAAAAGTAATATAGTTATTATTATACGCTTGAAGAAAAATGTGCATTTCGTGAAATCCTGGGCCTGTTAAACAGTTATAAAGAATGTTTACAACTTCGTAAAACTTAAAGACACAGTAGTGTTAAATCTTATTTATAGCTTAGTGTCGCAAATCAATAAAAATTCCCATAAAAACAAGAAAGTTAAACTGATAAGGATAAAAATTTAATTATATAATCATTTTCATAATCCATATGTAAACCAAAATATTGCTAAAAAAATTATCATTTATTGGGTATTTGGGTTTCTTTGTCACTTGTATAATTTTAAAAATGCATTGAAATTACTCTGTAAACGTTGCATATCTGAAATATTCAGCATCAGAGATGAGTAGCGGTTTACGAAGGTCATAATTAAGCTGAGAGATTTATGTTTTGCTGACTCATGTCCATCTACTTTTGCTGAATTTCTTGGGAACTTTTAATTCATTATATATAAATACATATCGTTGTGTCTGAGATTTATTGTGCATAATCATCATTATTTTTTTATGTTGTTGACCTTAAAACTGACACACCTACAAATTAATTCCAGGTAGATAAGATATAGGGTATTATCAACGTGCGTCAGCGTTTTGTTTATATTTATGTTAAATTACTTGTACATCTGTATTGCAAAATACATATATTATGACACAACTATTACTTTCTCATGAATTGTGAATCGGAAGTTACGATTAAATGTTTTGTTAATGGTTTCGTTAATCTCGAAATACCTATATCTTGAAAGTTATTTTAAGTTTTGTGTGTAGGAAGTATAGTAATACTATAAATAATTTCAATTTACAACAGAATTATTTGCATATTTTTCTTGATATGCAATACGTACACTAAGGATGTAAGGATGGGTCATGGTTTACATATACCTACGTATTTAGTAATATACAAAGAGTGTCACAAAAGTTTTAGTACCAATTTTTTATTAAATATTCTTGTGCACTTACCGTATACTTCGACTGCCTAGGATTTAAAAAAAGATACATTAATAAGTGAAAATGAAAAAAAAGTCATTTCAATTTGCCTATGGTCGAATCTTACAAAGTAGACCGTTACGTTTTAAAGTAGTAGCCATTTATATGAACAAAATGGGGATTAAATTCTTGTAACCACAACGTAACGGTTAATAAACTACATATTACTAACACCATAACATTTTTATTACAGTGTAGTTGTAATGCAGCAGGTTCTTTTTCCTTTTAGTGGATGTTATTGATAAGATCTTATCCTTATCTATATGTTTCATACTTGTGAATCACTTACTAAAATTAGTTTTTGAATTATTTTTCCGACTTCAAAAAAGGAGGAGGTTCTCAATTCGACTATATTTTTTATGTATGTTACCGAATATCTCCGGTATTTATAATCCGATTTGAACAATTCTTTTTGCATTCAAAAGACTAGAGTGTCCGTGTGGTCCCAAAGTAATTTGGTTAAGGTCTGGTCATCAATGTGGAAGATATTCCAGGAAATACCATAAAAATTAACAGAATAAGCTATGCAGCTAAGTTTATATGTTAATAATGATATGCATGTTACCTGTTACTGTCCCATTCTAAAGCCAAAGGCCTCTTCTCACAAGGAGAAGGAATGAGCCACTGCGGGTTGATGATTTCAGACAATTAAGTCCACGTTTCATCACGATGTTTTTCTTCACCGTACGTGCATGGTGTTTCTAGGTGTTATACAATTTACTTATGTCTCCAAAAAGTCACCGTGGTAAATGTCGGGATTGTTGGGGATTGAACACAGTAACTCCTGCACGGTATTCGATAGGTTTGCGCCTATATCTGACAACGCCAAGAGGCAACTAAAAAGGATAAAATAAAAACTTTTTAAAAAAAATTGAACCACCTTTAAAAAAGAAAAATGCACTAAAAAGCCAGATAACATCTTTATTTCTTAAAAAAAAAATTGAAGCAACTAGGCATCTGATTTCGATTTCCTTGAAGTCGGCTCCAATGGCAAATTACCCTCTATTTTAATCTGAGCTATTAAATCAAGATATAGAATGTTAGTAACTCAAATCTTTTACAAAAATATAAACCATTGGAGCTGACTTCAAGATTTTTTTCAGGCGATTCAATTTTTTAAAAAAGTTTTTTTGTACAACTGTCATTAAAAGTGACACTTTTAATGATAGCAAACAATGTTAAAAACGATTGTTTACATAGCAGCGTGTTAAAAATACTTTTAACACGTTGCCATATAAACAAGTTTACTTTTAACACGGTTTAGTTTACTTTTAACACGGTTTGGATTATTGTCATTGCAAATTCGCTCGTTTCATTATCAAAATAGGGAAGTTGTACAAAAAACATTGTATGGTATTTGTGTTAAAAGTGATTTTATTTTGTTCGTGAAATTGTTCAATTCGCTCCGCTCATTTCACAAACGTTTTCACTCACAAAATAAAACCTCACTTTTAACACTCATATCATAAATAACTATTATTACACTGTCATTAACGAATTTGATTTTTTAAAATCGCTAAAGCTCAAGAACTGCTGAACCGATTTGACTAATTTTTGGTTTTGAATTGTTTGTGGAAATTCAGGGAAGGTTTAAATAATAAAAAAAAGTGTGAGGTGTCAAGGGACACCCGGATGGAACGAAGTTCCTTTCGATTAATTAGTGAAGGAATTAGTAATTTGTAAACATAACAGAGTGTTTATACATACATAAGCATTTATTATTGTCTGTATAAAATCTCTACTTACCTAACAGTTCGTTTCTTTTAACAAAAGTGTCCATTTATACAATACCAGAGCTTTAAATAACACATCTTTTTAAAATTACTTTTTATAATTTAAAACAGGAATTAACAATTCAATACAAAAAATTCGAAAAGAGGTTGACCGTAAAGGCCATCCTTGCAACTTCCCGCTAATTTTAATCGCAAAGCTATTTTGACGTTTTTGAGTTTTTTTTTAATGTTCAAGACGGCATTCGACGCAGTTTTTTAAGACATAAAAATGTTATTTGAAGTGCAAATTCAATTAGTAAAAAAATCTCAAAAATTAAAAAAAAAACAATTTTTTGAAATTTTTCGACAACGATATCTCACGAACGAATCAACCGATTTTAATTTGCAAAACGGCCTTCGACGTGGTTTTTTAAGTTTAAGAGCTGATTAGATTTTGAAATTGATCGATGTAATACCAAAAAAGATATGCCCAAAAAACATCATTTTTACCAATTGTTTTTTTCGGTTATTTTGAAATTTCTCGAAATCTACCGGCGCGAATCGGTTCAAACTTACGTATCTAAGTTAGATGAAACTCTTTGTAATGCTTTTTATTTCATTCCGATCGGTCAAGCCGTTCAAAAGTTATAAGAGGTTTACATACATCCACACACACACACACACACACACACACACACACACACACACACACACACACACACACATCCACACGTACATACAGACATACAGACACCCTCGTAAAAATAGTCAGCGGAGGTTCCTAAGACCTCAAAACGTTGAGATCCGATGAAAACTTGATTTTCGAAAAACGGGGTGAAACCAAGAACTTCCCGATTTTAAAAAAAAATTTATTTTTTTTTAGCGGGAAGTTAAAAATTTAAAATTAAAATATTTGACAGTGACTGACAGTTAAGGTAATTTGACGTAGTCAAGTTACGAACTATTTTTAAAATGTTTATGAATTTATTAATTTATAAAAACAGGATGAAATAAAATATAATACTATTATAGGTAATTATGTTTTTTTCTACAGTATTTTCTTTTTAATGTACATTTTCTTTTAATTTAAAATAGTGTCTTTTTAATTGTAATATATCGATCTATGAGAGAGAGGGAGAGAGAGTTATTTACTTTTTGGTCTGTGAGAGAGAGAAACATGCGTGTGTCGGTGCATTGTGTCGGTGCATAGTGTCGTGACAACTTTTGGTATGAATTTTTTTGGGCTAGCTCCTAGCGTCAGTCGTAACTGTTCGTAACGCGCGAAAGGGAACTTCGTTCCAATAAAATGCTAAAAACGACCATTTTATTTATTTATATTTATTATTTAGTTCTAGGAGTTCCTAATAGATGGAAGTTTAAGTTAATTTATTCAATCTATTCCATCATTTGACATCTAGGTTGCGGAGACACTTTGGTAGATGGCGATGTATTTCGATTTATAAATACAATAGAAAAATTATTTACATTTGTCTTCGACATGAATAAAATTGAACCCACATTAGTACAGAGGCAAATAGATATTGAAGGCAGAGATAACAAATAGAGTGGCGAGTGGTAGAAAAAAAGGTAGAGCAAGTAGAGAAGCAAAAGGAAGAATACAAACAGACAGAGGAAAGAAACAAGTTATATTTTTTTATATTTTGAATTTTGGGAGAAAGAGTGAAATTGTGTTAGTAACAGTAATCGATTTCTTTAAGGTGCAAAATCCACAACGCCGGAGATTTTATTGATTGGAAGGTGTTCCCAGGGTGGGGTTCTACTTCAATATGTTTCATAATTTTTCGTAAATCATTCGATTTCGCACAGTAAATTACTACGCTATTCTAGTGCTCCGACTTACTACTGATTTTTACTAACAAACACAAACGATGATGAATTTATTGACATACTTACTACGACACGCACATTTGTATTTAAAAACAATAAAAACGAAGATCACTTTACTTTAACGAGAAAACATTTTGTAATGAACCTTCGGAATTCAACACTAAGTAATAAAAAGTTGCGGAGACACTTTTAGATTGTCAATAAATTTTTTTATTGAATTTCAGATTATTAAAAGATATGAATGGAGTTAAATTGATAAGAATTAACTTGAATTATATATTAAAATAAAAAGAGAAACAAACGAATACAAAAGTATTGATCAAAAGATATAAATAAATAAGAGAAGAAGATAGTTAGCAGAGGGACACCAGCTAGAGGAAGAATAGAATAGAATAGAATTTACTAGTTGTAGATTCTGGCACTTATATATTAATTGCTATAACACAAAATAATATAACAAAAAATTCTTTTTTTATTCTTCTGCAGATAAACATCTTCCAAATTCCTTCTTTCTGCTGCTCTACTTTCTATTTCTTGCCTCTCCGCAACGACAGAGAGTGAAAATAGAACCACATCACATGGTCTCTAACGCACCTCTGGGAGAGGAATGGGAGAGAGAGGTAGCAAATATACATTCTTTCTCTCTCTCTGTGTCGTTACCTTCTCTACTTAGTATATTGGTGCAAGTATGAAAACTTTTTTAAAAGTATAAAAAATATTAAGTTGTTGCAAATCAGAAAATTTTAGAGTTACCCTTGATCACCGAAGCTCACATAAAAAGCTTCGTTTAAAAAAACAACTGAAGTAATGGACATAAATATTGTTTCATACAGTGTTTCGAAAACTATAACCGTTTAGAAAATTTGGTTTTTCGCAAAGGACTCAGTTTCCATTTTCAAGCGTATATGAAAATTAACAGTGTTTTAAAAGCCGTCACAAACTTGTATTCGACGCATTGTATATTCGTTTCTTTTTCTTCTCCTTACATTACGTGATATATCAAACGTTGCAATAACATTATTTAAAGATTTCTCCTTACTTTCAATTTTTATTAGGGTCACACTTCGTACACTGCATTTTAAAGCGTCCGGAATTCGCTGATGCACTTGTAATAACGGTATTAAAGATTCATCCTCTTCTTTCTCCTTCATAAAATGTTTTAATAAATTGAGAACAAATTGTAGATTTTCTCCACAAATAGTGTTTATATTTTTGTAATTGCACTAAGTTGAAAGTTTTGCAAAACCTACTTCATATTGAATTTTACTGAATCCTTTAAATGAGCCTTATATATTATATACATACATTACATCTACCAAAAATTAAGTAAAGAATACCGTATTGAATATTTTCTATTTACCGATGAAACTAGAAGCAATGGCCTATGCGCTGACCTCTGAGTATTGAGCACACAATGCTTAAAGTGCCCATTTACCAAGATGCCCGAGGCAATAAGCAATATAGTTATTTATGATATGAGTGTTAAAAGTGAGGTTTTATTTTGTGAGTGAAAACGTTTGTGAAATGAGCGGAGCGAATTGAACAATTTCACGAACAAAATAAAATCACTTTTAACACAAATACCATACAATGTTTTTTGTACAACTTCCCTATTTTGATAATGAAACGAGCGAATTTTCAATGACAATGAACCAAACCGTGTTAAAAGTAAACTAAACCGTGTTAAAAGTAAACTTGTTTACATGGCAACGTGTTAAAAGTATTTTTAACACGCTGCTATGTAAACAATCGTTTTTAACATTGTTTGCTATCATTAAAAGTGTCACTTTTAATGACAGTTGTACAAAAAGTATTTTTCTTTCTCTGAAAAACTTTTGAGTGATGGTATATTCGTCATAAAACGTTAAATTAAAGTTTATAAAAGCTTAAAACGTGCACAATTAAATTCTAAAATTACTGAGATGTTACTTTTTTATGAGGCACTTTTTTTGAGTCTTATGTAATTTAAAAGTTTGCGCATGTGCATTATAGTAATGGTAATGGTAATGTTTAGTTGGTAGCGAAGCACGAGCTGTACGAAAGCGTCTATGCTACCTATTGCATGCTATGCCCAGAAATGCGGTAGATGGCGTTATATTGCGCCTTCTAAACAATACAATTAGAAAGATTATTTGGATTTCTCTTCGTATAATAATGTTGAAAGTCTTGAAAAACTGCTTTAAGTCGAAAAAAAAGAACGGAAATCCTGGAAAAATGTTGAAAATCCAGAAAGATTGTCGAAAATCGTGAAAGAAAGTTAAAAATTGTTAATAATTCTAATTTAATATTGAAAAATTTTTGAAAATCCTGAGGATATGTTAAAACTCGTAAAAAGATTGTTAAAAATCTTGAAAAAACGTTGAAAATCGTGAAGAGTTGTTAGAAATCCTACAAAATTGTCTACAATGGTAAAAAAATGTCAAAGATTAGAAAGAAACTTAAAAAACGTAAATAATTCTTGACAATCTTATTTTTTAAAAATTCTTCACAATCTTGAAAAATTGTTGAGATCCTAAAAAATTGGTAAAAAAATCTTGAAAAACGTAAGACGTCAAGAACCTTAAAACAATGTTATAAATCTTAAAAAATTTATAAAAAAATGTTGAAAACAGTGAAAAATGTCAAAGAAGAAATTTAGAAAACAAAAACAATTGTTGAAAGTTGTAAAAAAATTGTGGAAAATGTTTATAAAATGTTGAAAATCGTAAAAAAATATTGACAATCGTGTATAAACTATTGGAAATCATAAAAAAAATGTGCAACATTGTAAAATATCGTAAATATCCTGAAAAATTGTTAAAAATTGTAAAAAAATATTGAAAATTGTCAAAAATCTAAAAAAATATATATAAAAAGAGAGTAATTAAAAAAACGAGTAAGTATCAAAAAGTAGGAAAAAATAAAAAAAATATATGAAAAGAGAAAATAACACAAAAAGTATAAAAAAATGTATATGAATTTCTAATGGATAAAACAAAATAGAAAAAAAACACTAAAAATAGAAAAAATTAGAAAAAAATGTAGGAAGTCAAAATAGGGATAAATTGAAAAGAAAAATTACAAAAGATTAACAAAAACAAAAAGTAAAATAACAAAAAAAGAAAATATCAAAATTACAAAAAAAAAATGAAAATGGAAAAAGAAACAACTGTCTACAAAATTGGGAAAATTACAAAATTCAACTACAAAAAAAAAGATAAAAACCTGGAAACAGAAAAAAAAATGATAAAATCGATCAAAACAGAAAAAATAATGAAAATCAGTTGAGAAAAAATTTTATAGAAATTGGAAGAAACGGAAAATGAGAAAAAAAGAATTGAAGGCAGTTTGCCGGATCAGCTGGTATTTTATATATGCATTAGAAGAAAGGTTCTAATTCTGCTAATTGTTTAAATTATTGAGAGATAATTAAATTTATACACAAATATACACTAATATTATATGACCAAAATTCCAAATATCAATCGCACAAAAAATATATACGTGTTGATATACACGTCACAACAATTCTGTAGACAAACAATAATTGTATAAAATTGCTCGTATTCTATTCTCAGTTGAATTGCTTCTTTCTGGCTTGATCATCAATAATCATTTTGTTTATTATTTCAGCAACAATTGGGTATACAAGCAATTAATTGAGTTCACTAAATTGGTAGTTATCGTATCGTTCAATAAAATTTTGGGGCCCCACAACGAAAAAAAATTATGGAATTTTTTCATTATTCCAGTGTAAAAAATATTATATTCTAACTGTAACCGTGTGTACCTATAATTTAAATCTTCTGTTGTTCGCAAATAAATAATCAATTAATTAATTACCTTTAAGAGATATCGGATCTTATTATAATAATATTAAGCGAGCAACTCTCCCTCTGCATGTATTGCTTTAGGTTCTCGAAAACGGCTCTAACGATTTCGTTGAAATTTGAAATATAGGTGCACAGTGCACACAGTGGCATAAAAACGATCTAGCTGGGTACCACGTCTGGAAAAATTCATTTTTACCCAAAATCATTTCCCACATAAGATGGTTGTAAGGGTACGATAACCTGTGAAATACTGCATATTAGTTCGGGTAGTACAGTCAGTATAGCATTGGATTATTAATCTAAGGATCCTCGGCTCAAGTCCTTGCTCGGGCAAAATCACATGGACAAAAATCGATAAAGCTGCCTACCACGTCTGGGAAATTCGTATTTTCCATTTTTTCACCCGAAATCATTTTCCCACGTAAGATGGTTGTTAGATACTACATATAATATGAAATAGTAACTGGGCGGAGCTCTGTCGCACAGGAAATCCACGCTAATCCAGTTCAGTTATATAGATACGCTAAGTATTAATTAAGATAATTTATCGAGAGAATTAAAATTGTAATCAAAAATGATAGTAATCTTATTATTAATTGGGTGTCTTGGGGTACTAAATTTAAAAAAACATTCATCTTTGAATATAGATTTCCTCTTTTTTCTTCCTTGCTTCTCTATTGCGGCCACCTCCTTTGTATCCACCCAGCTGTTCGCATTTCGGATTTATGCTCCTCAAGGGTCAAACATTACGTAGAAGAAATGGCGTACATATTATCGATAACGATTTTGGCCCTCTTTACCCTTTATAGCTATCCCCTTGTATCCACTACAGTGTTCGCCTGAACGGGAATTACCTGGTATTACCTGTATTATATGAACATGTTGCAAAGGAGAAATGTCATATTATGGATAACTGCGAAATTTCGGCTCTAGCTATTAGTGTGCGGCCACAACGGAGCGACGACCATCGCTCCGTCTATAGCATCGCACCATAGCTCCGCTCACCAAAAAGAATAAACACATAATATTAGATCTATGTGGTTACATCGGAGCACCGACCATCGCTTCGCGCATAAGTTGGAGCTAAGGTCAGATACTTGGTGCCAGGGTCAAAACTGAGCTTAGTATTTTTTTGACCCTCGACCAGGGTACTCTTTTAAAATATGATCAAAAGTTTCTTTTTTTTATTCTAATGTAGTCAAAAAAAGATCCGGATCTTTTCTTAAATCCATATATAGATAATGAAATTCTCCATACAACATACGTTTTTTGTTTAAAGGATGCACTTTCGTCTTTTGAGATCCTTTATGTAGGTAACACGTTTTAGCACTTGAATTTAAAATAATATCTTCCTCGTCCGAAGAAGAGGATGTCGAAAAATCCATGTTTATAGACGATCGTTCACGCTTGAAGCCTCCTCGAGGTGACCATGGGTGCGCTTGGGTCGGAGCGAGGGTCATAGCAAAGTTCGTGGGTAATTATGCTATGGTCTAGGGTCGCTGGTCCCCGTTGTGTTCATACCCTTAGACGATTTTGTGTAATTCCACGGTTTCCAGTGTATTATTATTTTATTCCGTCTCCCGTCTTTTTGTCTCAAGGTAGGTTCGTAAATTTCAAAAAGACTTGAATTAAAGTCGGGCAATAAATCCCCTTATATAGGCAAAATTAAGAAATGATCTAGGTTCGTTTAGTGGAGAACAGTTGAGGTTGAGAAAAAATAAGTTTTATGGTATTTTTTTTTTAATTGGGTTTTTTAAAATGTCTCGCGGGTCGTATCAAATCATACAGCGGGCGGGGCTGTCCATATATTTAGCGAGTTATAGAAAATCTACTTTCTGCATGTTTCAAAATTTACTTTTTTATTTATATTCGTGTATTAATTGGTTTATTATTGATGTATGTCTGTGGACGTCATAAACATAAGCCTCTAAAAAATAATTCAATATCAAAATATGTTTTAAGCTTGGTAAGGTGTTTGTCGGAGAAATAACATTTGTTTAATTTTTGTAATTAGGACAGAATGTATTTTTTCTACGTATCTACTTGCATAAAAAAATAAATTTCGTTTCGGACTACGAATATAATGGATGAGGCCCATAAGGTATAACATTTCAACAATTCATGATTTATGACTAAAAAATAAAAAGCTATATGATGGTTAGTTAACATCAATTTGTTCTGGTAATAGTGGTAATCTGGTAATAACATACATAAATGTTATTTATAGTATTACTCATGGGCATTTAATACAGTTAGATTACACAAGATCTAATTCTGGATGACTAAATACACTGATTATACTTGAAAATATATATAATTTAATTTCTTTGAGAAATTGCCATAAAAAAACAAAGTTAATTTAAGAAATAACAAAGTACCATCGAATTTATACATATGGATTATATGATGCACGAGTTTCAAAAAACTGTTATTTTACCGCTAAGGTATTCCGATCTGGACCAAAATTAATATGGTTCTTCTTTATCCAATTAGGACTAGATGTACCAAATTTCATGATCTTATGACTTTTCGTTTAAGAGTTATAGCTCACAAAATCGCAGAAAACAAGGCATTATATATACGAGTTTCGGAAAACTGTTAAAATTTTAAGGTTATCCGATCTGGACTAAAATCAACAGGTATTAAATCAGAAAAGTTTTGGTGAACGGGGGGCTACGATAGAAGAAAACAAAAGACACAGAGAAGAAGAAAGTTATATTTGTTTGTATTAAGAATTGCAATTTTTGTAGTAGTGGCTAATCCACAACCCGGAGATTGTATTGATTGAAAAGTTTCCAAAGAGGGAGTTATATTATTTGTCTATGGTTTAAGCTGCTTGAGGTTTGGTAGGGATGATCGTTGGAAGTCGAGTGGATTAGTAAGTGGATGGATAGGTCCACGTGTGGTGTGGAATACAGCTATTACAAGAAAAAAGGAGCTACTTATTTCGTAGTTCCCTCAGGTTTAGGTAGGTTAGCTAGCTTGTGGTTTGACAGGGGTGATTTTTAGGGGTTCGGTGGGTTAGGGGTACTTAGATTAGCTATGGTGGGTAGCTTATGGTGTTTTCACATAAAATTAAATAACAGAAAAAATACGATTAAACTCTTTGTTTAACACACTGCTGGTATGGTTGGGGTGATTCTCACCCCTAGAATACGTCTTTCGCCAAAATAAAGAAAAGAGCAGGTTAAATATTTTTTTGTGTACAAATTTACAAACTGTAGCATCACCAATCACTTTTATGCAGAAGGTGTTAAATTCTAAAAATCCTTGGGCCGTCATTCAATTAGGAAATAGTTTCATCTAGGAATTTTAAAGTAAAAAATTCAAATTAATTAAGAATATTAATAACACTAAAAATATAATTTATGGGGCAGGTGAGAGATCTAATTTGTCGTTTACGATTTTAGGATTATAACTCATTTGTACATTTAATAAAGTTTACGTCAGAATTTGCGTAAAACATCTTTAATACAATATTTGACAATTTAGTCTATATAACGGGCATGATTTACGTTTACGATTTTAGGATTATAACTCAATTGTAGATTTTTTAAAAATGCGTCAAATATGTTTAATATAATATTTCACCATTTACTCTATATAATGTGGTGTAATATTTGTTTGCTAACTTAACATAATAAAATCTTTTATTGTTACTTATATATCAAAAAGAATCCTTAAATCACGATGAACACCTTTGAACGTCTGGAAAAGTATGCAACTTAATAATACCCTAGAATTTTTTTTCATGGTCAAATAAATTATGGTGGAAACTTTAATTGCAAATTTAATATGTAATTACCGGTGTCTATATTTCGTAACAATAGCTAATTAAAAAAATAATTATTTTAATTAAAGTATATATACGTGTGTTGAATTTAAAATCAGATCATCCTGAAGTTTATGTAACACAATTATTTGGGGTTGAAGATAGAACTGAAACCTATAAGAAATGTGCCCTCTAAAAAATGATACAAACGTATCTCGTGCCATGCTGTCAGTATATTGCAGATACACAACCTAGATTTGTGCCCGGTTAGAATTCCTAACTCTAGGACATAGGATACTGCGACATAGTTATAAAAAATTGATCAGTCTATACAAGGCCAAAACCAAATTGTAGACACGTGTTTCGCTCTAGTTAGAGCTCATCAGTACAGTATATGTTTATCTCTTCAGTCACTAATGAAGAGACATCCCTCGTTTATTTATTTATTTATTTATTTATTTATTTATTTATTTATTTATTTATTTATTTATTTATTTATTTATTTATTTATTTATTTATTTATTTATTTATTTATTTATTTATTTATTTATTTATTTATTTATTTATTTATGCTTGTAGCCTTTAAAATATAATTTTGTAATTAATATTTCAGCTACTTACATTTTTGGTCTGTACCTTATGACCAGACTTATTAATTTTATCATTTAAATAATTATTTTCCTTCTGGATTACTTTTTGTAGCTCCGGTTTTTGGCTCCGGAGCTATTTAACATCCCTCGTCCCTCGTATAGACTGTCCAATATTTGATGTAAAAGTTTATGAAAGTATAAAACAATCGTAACTAGTGTCACCTCTACTCCAAAAATGGCGTTCTTGTGGTCGCTTTGCTTGTCTTATAAAGTCTTCAGACGGCATGCCCGGCCGGTTTTAGATAACAAACTGTAACCGTGACACTCATTCACACGACACCCGGTGAACCGGAAAGAATTTCTATATTTATTATTTAGTTCTATGAATTCCTAATAGATGGTGTTGTAAGTTAATTTATCGAAAAAAATCTATAGTGTCGTTAACATCTAGATTTCGGAGAAACTAGGTAGATGGCGTTAGAATATTGAGTGTATTAAAACACCTACTGTAAAAACTATTAGAGGTAAGGACCACCATCTCAGATAAGGATTTAGGAGAAACAGTAAATTACAGTTCAAAATTTAACCGAAATGTTGCTTATATCAAATTAGTGTATGGTATGAATTGAGCAATTATAGAGAACGTGAAGTATCTGCAGAGTTCGAATAATTAAGTAAAAACACTGGAGGCCATAATTAGCTACGCTAGCGCCGCTGCCATTTTTCATAAAACTATCTCTTTCTATTGCGCGTTAATAAGACATAGATAGTAAGTCTTTCTAAGTTAAACCTGGCAACTCCCATTCATTCAAACCTCGCATTGGTTCCACTTGCATTTACGTCACTGACATGCAATTGGGGCATCGAGGTATAAAGCTCTAAACAGGAGACGAGTAACCACAGAGAGAATCTACCTACATTCTACCTTTCTCGCATCTTTATTTTTAATGCTATAAAGTATAGGAGGTTGCGCATGCGTTAAATTTCAGTCAACTAGAAGAGATGTGACAGAGACAGAATATAGTTTGAAAGCATTGAAAGATGCTTCTAATTAGTATATATACTCGAAGGTTACTACAGATCTTTTCGAAACGCATAATAGCCTCTGTTTAGAAAAATTTATACCATACTATACCAATTTCTTGTTTTTATTTTTACATGATATTGTAAATTTGTTCTAAGTGAGAATATGTATACCTAAGACCGACTCTGGAAATTACTTAGCGCAACTGGTTTGCTGAAAGAAAAAACACGAAACATCCGCTTACAGTGACTTGCCATGTTCATCTTCAGTGTGTCTGTACTTTGCACTTTGCAGTTTATTTTGTCCGTAAGAAAGCGTAGGTTTTTCCCTTTAGTTTAGCCTTGAATGTACACTGGAATGCTGTGTTGCCTAGCAACAAAAGGAACGCTGTAAAAATTAAGCTTTTTAACTGTGTATTACCTAAACATATTTTTATTGTTCAAACTTGATAAAAATTTTATCGAAGCAGATATAAGCAGATATAAAACTGTAAAAATTCGACTAATCTCTCACGCTTTGGAGATTACAATGTTTTATACTAGATAGATACTTGTATAGGTACTCATCTTTCTACCATTTTATTCAGTATATAGGTATAGTTGATTTTATATAGATAAATTTTTATTTCTACTTCAGTTTTTTTAACACTACAAATACAAGTCTAATACTGAAATCTTCGGAATCGGTTCTGTTCCAAACTAAACGACTAAAAATACTAGTGAGAAGTATCTCTCCTCCATGTAGGTAGATATTTTAACTAAACTATTTTTGGAAACTTTAAAATAAGTTTTTATTTACCTACATGATGTTAGATATTTAGTATTTAGAGGCGTTTTTAATTGTAATCGTACTTATTTTACACACTGTTTCGGATGACGAAATTTTAATAGTGCAGCTGTAAAATTGTGAGATGTTAAGCAATATTTATACAAACCATGATGACTTGCAAGTTTAACGGAAACTTTTTTCTGTTTGATACTTTTTTTACTACCTACTATTGCTACTTAAAATTAAGAAACGCACGTAGATATTTAATCTTAAAATGAGTCATTAAATAAATAAAATAAAAACTAATTCATTAATATTAGTTCTATAAATATGTTAGGAAGTCGAACTCATATGGATGTATTTAAAAATAGGTATCTTTAATCGCTCATTTACTAAAAACAATAAAACAAATATAGTGTTATAATAAGTATACAAAGAATTGTATTTTTTTATTGACTTTATATCAAAAGAAACGAAATTTTATCAACATTCTAAATATATAATTTTATCCGATTATATCTCACTATCGCAAAATTTTTAAATTTAAAACTTTATCAGGATTCCAATTATAGGTATAAGCAGATATTTAATGATATAAGCTTATAACTATAATAGTTTTTAAAACCATGCGTCTTCTGGGATGTGATGTTTTAAAGAATAGAGTAAATGTAAAAGTAGAAACAGAAAAAAGGCGTAACTTGGGATATTTCTAAGCCCAAGCCAGGTCGACGTTTCAAATGGTCATTTAAGAGGTGTCGGCACACTTCGCCAGATTTTTTAGGTACGATTTTGATGCGGCAACCTTGCCCGGCGAAGGTGGTACCCAGTTACATAGTAGAGTTGCGCACGCAATGTAATATTCTAGAGAAGGGGTATGCTGAATGCAGCCTTCTTAATGCACCCCTTTATGACTATAGGAATGAAGGTTTAGAATTAAAAAAATTGAAATGTTTTAAGATTTGAAAGAAAACTTTGTCTAAATGTTTTGTTTTGTTTATATCATATTGAAGAAAATTTTTTTCTTCTAATAGTTAAAGTTTAATTGTAAAATTAATAAAAAATAAAATTTTGTAAAAAATTCTAAAATTAGAAAGTTGGTATAATATAAAAATAACAAATTGAAGAGAGTATAGTTATTTTTGTAAATATTAAAATATAAAACATATACATTTATTGCAATGTATTCTCGGTGGAAAACTTATAATAAAAACGCGAAAAAAATTAAAGAGATTCTATTAAAACTATGTTAAAATATTTACAACTATTATTTACATTTATACATTATACATTTTTTTGCACATATGTTAAAGATCTTAAACATTTATTAACATCGCCGTTTTCATACAATTTTCCTAATATTGTTTTAATTCTTTGGTCAATATTTATATACACACTCTTTCTCCTTTTATTAAGTGACAAGCCAGATACCACTCGCAGAACCTCTGAATCTTGAAATTCAGACTCTTTTCGAAGTAATCGTATACATTTGGATTATTCCTTATGCGTAGCTGCAGTCTGTTGTTCCATCCTTCCACTGCGTTGTTGGTGCGATTTCTTAAATTATGGCAATTCCATAACTCTCTTGGCAAGGTACTGTTTTCGAGCCATTGCTTTATGAAGTAATCCTGGAACTGCGAAACTTTTCCGTTGGCTGGAGCTTCCTTCATAATTTCGAGCCATCCGTCGTCAATTCAATTGATTGGTAGATGGGCCAACGCAGAACACATTTTAATGTGTGTTTGAATTTCTAAATTCTCCTTATAGAGAGTAGCTAGGCCTGGGTTCTGAACTTTTCTTCAACACCCCCACAGCGTTGCCTTCTTTCCTTCATTTCTAATATGAAAAAAATGACTTTCAAAGATCAATACTGGCTTTCCCTTCGATGTTTTAACAATTTTTAACGTTTCCATTTTCCAACAACGGTCCGAAAGAACTTTTCAAAATTTAGCCGAATAACTTTTCAAAATTTACCGTACTTCACTCTCACGACAAAAAGCGGTAAATAAACACGAATTTCATTTTTCGTCAGGTTTTATACCCTAAACCAATTTTCTAATGGGTTTTAAGAACTCTTTAATAAGATATTTGCACAATCTTACGCTAGCCGTTTCCGGATTATTTTATCGTTTTAATCCCTTTCTTACAAAAGACAGTCTAGACATAATTTCTCGAATTTCTCTATAGCCTATGCAAGTTTCTTCATGCTTTTTCAATAAAAACATTTTTCTAATTTATCTTTACTAAAAATGGATTTCTCTAATAAAACCAATGCAATTACAAAATATCTCAAAAAACAAATAAATTTAAGCAAAAAAAAATTCTAAGTTTCATTTATTTTATTAAATCAAATTATCTATGGATAATCATATCATGTAGTTTGATTAAATAAAATTGTCTATGGATAATCTGATTTAATCAAAAAAATGAAACAGAAACTTTTTTGCTAACATTTTTGTGTGTGTTTGTATCTTTCTTAGCTTCTATTATTGTTTTCTTGAAATTCTTGATAATTTTCTTAAATATTATTGTTTTTATTTCAGATTTAGGGGTTTTTGTTTTGAGACTAGCAAAAACTTTTACAAAGAATAACATTTTTACGTAAAGTTACAAACAATTTTTTTTCCTATATTTCAGTCCAATCGGGGACACCCTGTATAAATGTTTATTATATAGCAATATCTATCATTTAGAAATATTAATTAATAGTTTTGTGTTTAATTTAAAGTTTATAATATTATCACAAATATTATTATAAAAAGAGTAACGTCGTAGGTACCACCCTGTACCACCCCTTCTCACTTTTTCTACGCAGCTTCACTCCACCCTTATGGTTGCCGTACTTATCAGGAGTTCTCCTTCTATGTACTTCTTCGTCACACAAAATCTGGCGAAGTGTGCCGGATCCATTTAAGATATACCAGGAGATCTTTTAAAAGTAAAATTTAACATAAAAAAAACGCTAAGCAGTCACTTTTGGATGGAACTGATGACTTTCGAAAGAGTTCCACTCAATTTAGAGCGCCCCAGAATTTGTAGTCATTGGTTTAAGTAGATTCAGAAAAATATAAAAAAAAACGAAAAAGTTTTAAAAATAAATTTTTTGAGAATAAATTTTTGGCGGTTGCAACGATCAATTTTATAACCTGATCAGCTCATAGCCTCAAAAAATGACGTCTAATGCCGTTTTGGAAATCAAAATTAGTTGATTCGTTCGTGAGAATGATATCGTTGTCAAAAAATTCGAAAAAAAGAGTTTTTCACAGTTACTTTCTGAAATTTTTTGACTAATCAATTTTGCACTAAGAACAACATTTTAAGCACTCGATAGCCTCCTCGAATATTAAAATTGCTCAACACGTTAATAAGTTATAGTTTTTCATAATGTAATGTTTAAACTAATTTATTTAATAATAATAAAACTATTTACAACTAATTTATTTAAACAAACAAAAAGGTAAAAAAAAATATCTGAACACTCCACTGTCTCCTGGCCGCTTCATTTCTGTTTATATAATACCTACTAGCGAAAACTCTGGAACTGCTTATTCTTCGAATTACGGATTTTAGAGCCTTCTTTTCCTTATAGACTTGGCGCATTCCTAGAAGCCAGACACTCGAGAACATTCCTTTCTTAGAATTACCACTTCTGACCGGTGCTAAAATGCAGAGCCACCGTATGCATTCGTGTAGCAATAAACTTTTTCAAGAATATTCGAACAGTAAAAAAATAACTTCTTCAGTTTGAGGAGCTAAAAGTAGCAGAAAAAATACATTTTTAGTGTCTAAAATTATCGGGACGTTGCAAGGATGACCAGTACCGGCGTAGGTTATTTTTTAAGCGGGGTAAATTAGATTTTGACGCTCCCATTAAACTGAATAATCGACATTTAAGGTCTTAGAAAAATTTTCTCATACTATTAAAATATTTAATATATTGATATGAATTTTTCTTCGGAGACACGTTCTTTCAGTAGATTCAGGGAAATGTGGTTCTCCCCTATAAGAAATTGGTTGCTAGTTTTAGTTGTGATTAGGTTATTGTTTAGGAATGTTTTATTGCTATAGGATATTAAAGACAGATTGAATAGTCATTAATATAATTGAAAAACGTTGTCATTAAAAAAATAAAATTGTAAATAATTTAGAAATTCAATAAAAATAGTAAACAATATTGAAATTTATATTAAAATTAAAAGAATAAAAAAAAATAGTTAATGAGAAAAGTAAATCATAAAAAAAACACATAAAAAAAGTAGTTAGTAAAGGAACTGAGGAGACAGGTAGAGAGAAATAGAATGTAGGACTTACGACTTAATAGATGGACAGAAGCAGAAAGAAAACTAGAAAATAAGAAAAGAAAAAACGGATATTGTATTTTGTTTATATATTTTTATTATAGCAATCAATTTTATAAGTGATGAATTCACGCATCCAGACAATATATTTTTAACATTATTTTGAATCCTTTGTTTTCGGCAAACAAATGTATTTTCGCGTAAAGGTCGTTTATCGGTATCGCCTTGGCTGATAAAAACGTGCGATCTCAGACACTCTTTACTTGTAAGAAAAAATACTTTTTTCGGCATTTTTAAATTTTAGTTAAATTATTGCACAATTTCGGCATTAATAAGTTTCGGTACAATTTTTTTTGCATTTTTATCTCTCGGTAAACACTCTTCGTCAGCTTTAGATTTCGGTATTTTTACTATTCGATAATATTTTTTTATGTCATCTCTGCATAGGTTTCGCATTTAAATTTTTTCCGAAAAATCAGTACAGTCATCTTTCAGCACCACCAAGCCTAGTTCCTCGGTTTGCCACCCCCTAACGTCGCCACTGAGGATGAAATACCTCTTTTCGAATTTTTTAAAGTATATTAAGAAAAAATAAAACTTATGTATATTTTGAATAAAATATTTGTAATTTCCTACTACCTATTTATGAAATTTAAAATTATTTAAAGTTGTTCAGTATTTCATCATCTGTATGTGTATGTGTTTTAAACGACCGACCATACCTATTCTTGAACAGAGGTCGTCGATTCTTATTTACCTTTAAAATAAAAGTATAATGGAATGTGTTTGTATTATAATTATTACAAATATACTAAATTATGATGACATGCAAAACCTATATAAAATTTCTTTCAATAACAATATAAATAAATAACGATTACAATAACAATACCTATCTAAAAGTAGTTCATATATTATATATAAATTAAGAGCTCTGGAACCAAAAATCGCTGTTACAAAAAGCAAAACAGAAAAAAAAATAAAAAAAAATTAAAAAAGAATTAATAAATTTAGTAATTAAAAGGTACAAATAGAAAACCTAAAGAGCTAAAAATATGTCTATACAATCCATAACTACATATATTTTTGTATATAGTTCACTCTGTAAGAATACAGAATACAAACATGACATACCCACATAGGCCACATATAGGTATAATCCAAACTGTTTAGCTTAGTTATCGGAACAACTGACGTCATCATTAGTAGCGGAGCAGCGCGAACTCCCCCGTTACGCCTTTCTTTCTAACCAATCAGAACGCTCGTCGAAAATTACTGAGTCTGGTAACTATAAAACGTTTGCACTTTACGTTTATTGTAACAAACTTAAGTCTACAAGAAGTAGGTTCAAGTTATACTATATTACAATAGTTTTTTTTTTGTGAAAGTGTATTTGTTATTATATAGTGAAGTGAATTTATAAGAAAACATGGGAAAGGGTGGAGATACTACTTTTATTTCGGATTCCAAAGTACAGCTAGAGACCGGTAAACAAAGAAAACCCCAACCAAAAGGGGTAAGCATTTTAATAGTTAATTACAAACGTATATCATCATAATCAATATTTTTTTATAAAAGTATATTTTCATCAAAAAAAAAAAAAAATCATGATGACTAGGTATAAAAAAAGCATTTATATTTTCCTATAATTGGGTTAATAATTTTTTGTTCATCATTCTTACCTGGTTATTGACGTCTGATCTAAACCAATAAATGCATAATACATGACCTTTGTTATAGGTCAACAATTATATTTAAATATTTCAGAAATGATAGGTGAAAACTATACATAATTTAGGTAGAAATCGTTTTACTTTATTTTGCAAGAGATTATTAAAAATAAAAATATTTTTGAACACTATCGAGGGTTGTGTACTGTAAATGTTTATATTTCGATTTATCTAATTTCATTTTATTATTATTTTTTAATTAAAATTCATATTTGAATTCAATTAAATTGCAATTTTGTATCATATTTAAACCATATATAAAAACTAACTTATTTAAATGAGTTAAATATCTACAGTTTCAAGTAAACACACCTATAATAGGTATTTTTTAAACACCAGTAATTATCGCCAACAAAAGATAAACACCAATTATTTTTTTAAATGCACTACTAGACTATCTGTCGAAATACCATAATGGACATTTTCCATAGGAAGCTATGTTTTTTCAGGATGTGCCCAATATCGATAATCACCATATGCACCAGTCGCAAACCCTGTGCAAAATTTTTTATTTAACAAAATCTGAAAAAAATTGAAAACTTTTTGCTCCTACTTTCGTGTCTAATTCGGAAAATATTGCTCCTAGATGAAAAATTATAAAAAGTTAAAATTTTCGTTATTTAATTTTACACAATATTTCTTTAGTTAGAAATTGAAAATTTAATGTTTATTAAAGTATTATTAAAAATAACTGTAAAATTGTCATATTTAATAAAGCGAGTTATCAATACATATCATAGAATGGAGAATATTAATTATTCTACATCGCTTTACAAGTTTTTGAAAAACATTTTCAAAGATATTGACCATTTAACCAAGAAGAAACAACTACTTCCCGGGCTATGGGCCCTTTACTGGAAGCGACTATACTTTAAGCTCGCTGACGGATAACATATACCTTATTGTACTAATGAGGCGCAAATACGCCGAAACCGGTCTACAAGTTATGTTGTCCCTTCTAACTGCAAACTAGAATGGTTGGTTTAAATATCTTGTAGATATACCAACCCTGTTTGACTTTGAAATGTAATTCAATACCCGTCGGGGCCCATAGCCCGGGAAGTAGTTGTTTCTTCTTAGTTAAATGGTCAATATCTTTGAAAATGCTTTTCAAAAACTTGTAAAGCGATATAGAATAATTAATATTCTGCATTACGTTATTTATTAATGTTTATTGTTGGAAAAATAGCAATAATTGGAAATAAAGTACAAAATAATGAAGTTTATCCTTTAATTGTTTTCGACCCTCTAAACTTTCTCGGTATTCTCTATTTCTCTACAATCTCTATATTTCGCCTAGAAAAACTTTTTAATATGATTAAAACGTGTGCTAAATTTCGTTAAGATAGGTCGGATAGTTTTTGCATAATAATTCTGCAATCCAGCCTATTGGAAAAAAAACACAAATTTTCAAATTCGTACTAGGCAGTAAATGTAAATAAGGCTCTCAGATAGTCACCAATTTTTTTTTGGTCCTCCGTTCAGAAACAATACTATTAATTACTTCAAAATCGTCCGGAAAAATCACATTTTCCGGCCTAGGCCGGCAAAGTAGCTTTTAGATTATCTAAAGAGATGGCGCTATGAGTCATCAAAAGTACATAATGAATACTACAAATTTTAATTAAATTTATTTAAAAACAGCGTATAATATACTAAACTAATAACTTTTTCTAAAGGTAAGCAGGATTCAAACTTACATTTAATTTCTCTCACAACTTTTATTTTAAATTTGACATTGATGTCAATTTACCACTACTTATCATTCGATTATGAAAATACATATCTCGATTTTATTATTGCTCATTGAACTATAATAGTTCATTGTCTCTACTATTTTTATATAAAATTATTAGATATTAATATTAATATTATTAATATAACAATTTTTACTGTGCTGCTTATTAGCACAGTATTCGGATGTATAAAAATTAAGGATCGTGAAATCGATTATCAGAAAATCATTCCTTATTATAGTTTATCCAATCTTAATGTGAAAACATAACCACGCCCTTTAACCCCAACAAAGGATCCGACTTTTGAATCTAGGTTGTCAGATATATTTGCGAATATTCCTAAGTTTATATATTTTGAAAATTTTCTCTCTACTTTACTATTCAATTGTTCGTCAATGACTCTTAGAAAGATAATATAAAAATATTCTTACAAAATATATACTTAAATTAATTAACTAGGTTCTTCTTATTTAAACAGTTTTCACTTCTAATGATATCAATTTTGTATATATTACTTATACTTAAAGAAATTTTTAAATACCGGCAACATTGTGTATTTACTGTCGGGATCTTTAAGTCGGTTCCTTACGCATTGATCTTAACGCAAACAAATGCCGACATTGCGCTGTTTATAAAGCAAAACTTCAAAGGGGAACATTGCAAAATGCGACAACAGTCAAATACCGCCAATAGTCTTCTTCCACATTACAGTACACAGTAGCGTGATTGATTTTTATTGATTTTTTATATTAGAAATATTATATATTACGGTGGCTTGATAGTACTTAATATAGTAAGAATTTCTCGTTTAAATATATAAGATAATAACTACGCCACCTTACGGTGGCGTTGTATTATTTGATTTAGAAAGGTATTTTTTTTAGACTTTATTTTTTTCGCATTTTTTCTGTTTTTAATTTTCCACTTTCTCTTAGTTTTTCGTTTATTTATTTATTTATTTATGAATCGAAATTCAACACTATCTATTGGGTTTTCTTACAATTCAGTAATAATTGTTATGGACAATGTGTCGTATCATTTCCGCATATTAAACAAAATACCTAATAACACAAAAAAAAAGAATGAAATTTCAAGACTTATGGCAATCAAAAATATCGATGTTCCTAAAAAGGTTCCAGTAAAGAAGGAATTAATAAGAATGATCAAAAGTCAGAATTTTAAAAATGAATACGTCATTGACACCATTTGCAGCAGACATGGTCATACCCTTTTGCGTTTACCTCCTTACTACTGTATTTTTAATCCAATCGAAATGGTTTGAAGTACTGTAAAGAAACGTTTACGAAAATACATTCAGTCACCAACCTTAAGCGCAGTTGTTCTTAATAATATTCGAGAGGTAATTAGTGACATTAATAGCGATGTATGGAAAAATTGCCAAACACATGTTATAAAAATAGAAAAGAAATATCCTGTTTTACCGCCAATAGCACCATTAGTTATTCAACCTGGAAACGATTCTACTTCAGAAGACTCTGACAATTCTTGTTATTAATTCCAACCAATTTCCTTTACAACTATCGTGATGTATCTTGAAAACTTGTTTTCAAAAACAAACTAATTTTATATTCTTACTAACGTACCCAACCCTTTCCTTTCCAGGCAAGGAAGGCTCATACCTCCTCATAGTCCTTGCTGGACAGACAATCTTTTAAGATTGTCTGATAAAATGAGTATTATTTTTAGACAATTGTTATAAAAATATTATAAGTTATGTACTATTTGACTAATGAGCCAAATGTTCTTATTAATAACTAAAATTAACAAGTTTCAATTTGAAAGAATTAATTTGTTATTTGACAATTTTCAAATTGATATAAAATTTACAAATATACAAAAACCGTTTTTCTTTTGAAATTTAAAACAAAAATAATTAAAAATTTATGAACTCTTTTTATTTAATTCCACGCCAATGGTCGGAAATGTCGTCAAAGGCACTTAAATACCGCCAAAGAGCGCAAAATTTTACATTAGGATTGGAAAGAGTATACTAATTCTTTTAATCGTGCAATAGATGTCAATATACACCGTATCTTGTATGTCACAAAGTAAACAGTTTTTGAACTTTTGAAAATATTAAAAATTGGTCGGACCAAAAAATAGTGTGTGTTACACGTCCGCAAAATGTTTTGCAAGTGCTCGTATTATTTCTCCTCGGTGCTACGCCCCTCGGCTACACAACTTTACTCGCTCTTGCAAAATGGCACTTTCCGTCCTTGTGTCACAAATAACTATTAAATATCAAGGAAGGCCCAAACTTTCAAACGCTTTTTGTAAAATTAAACTCTGTCCACTAACTTCCTATGGAAAAAATATCTAATCCAAAACAGATCTCACCTAAACTACTACATGTATAATGTATATATTAGTAAACTACTAGAGTAGATATGCATTATTAATTAAATAAAAAACAACGTAATTACTTCATTATATTTTAAATTTTTTCTACCTCTTTTTAATAACCATACAATATATTTTTTAACCACTGTTTTTATTACACTTTTAGAATAATTTAAAAGGTCAACTTTTAATTTAAATTGTATATAGTTTCTGTAACGTAAATAATTATAATATACCACAAGGTTAATATTAAATTTTAACATATTAATTTCATATGCTTACACTTAAAAATTAATTATAATCAGTATTTCTTTGTAAGCAACTCAACGTAATAATTAATTAATTAATATTATTTTTATTAAATTATTTCCATTGAATTGTATATCTTTTCAATAATACCCCCAGCTATAAGTAAAAAAAATGTGTGGAACTCTTTGGATTCCTATGGAAACGAAGCTTTTAATGATGTCCTTCCGTTACTCATTTTTGTCACGATTTTTCTGTCCCAACCACATTTTTTTACATTGAAATGCCTATTCTGCATATTTTTATTATTTGAGATCTACTACATAATATTTTTAATAGATCTTCATATATTCGTAACAATCTTTATGTTGAGTCATTATGATATGTTTCTGAATAATTTTAATATTCAGTTTCTCTAAATATTTACTTCCTTAATGTTTTTACACACCCATTAATTGACACACCTTTGGACATTCAATATGCATTCTACTTCCTTGTTTGTAATTTATTGTACTGATACCTATCTTTTTCCTACTTGGTTTAAAGAAAATTCCAAAATAAATTTCTCTATCGCACATATCTAAATTTTATTGTTATTACAGGCTTTTACTGGAAAATTGGCATTTGCGATAGCAGCAGCTGCTTTGGGATCATCATTTCAACATGGTTATAATACCGGTGTACTCAACAATCCCCAAAAGGTAAAAATATATTTAAATTTTATTTTATTTTAATATAAAATATAAATTTCTTCGAAAATGATAATTTCTTCATTAACCAGCACAACATACCAATTGTTAGTAATTGATTAGTAAAACAATTTAATTTTATCAGTAAGTAATTATCTTTATAGCGTCTACAAACATTTGACGTTATGTTATTTTTCTTCAATGTGTGTCGAGAACACACATGTTAAACCCACCTATGACGAAATGAATTTAAAATGACTAAAAAATCACAAGATTTTATATAAAATTTTGTTTATTTAAAAAATAATATTGTAAATTTGTATCAATTTAAAAATCATGTGTGTATTAGTTTTTTTTTACTTTTATCGACGGGTATTAATATTATTTCTTTCTTAAAATTTCGACTTCTCTCTCTTCATACTAAAGTCAATGTTCTTGCCACATATGCATGCATGCAGGGACGAAATAGGGGGATTAGCTGTTAGCCTGACTTTGACTATGAATAGTATTGATTACTCCATACCAAAATCGATTATCCCTCTAGGTGGATGAATGTCCCACTCCGATGGACCTCATGGCTTCACCTCCAAATAGTCTGTCTGGAGGGATGATCGACTTTCAGTCCTTTGTACCTAAGTTTTATTAAAATTTGAAGCATAAAATCATTTCTAGTATTAATTCCCCGCAAACGCAATTTTAAAATGTGACTAGTAAATTTTAACGGTAAATACTTACTTATATGATTAAACGAAATGGTGTTTTATTCAGTGATAAGTGTATATTTCTACAAATTTTAATAAGTATTTAAATATTTACTAATTAACACCTAAATATCTTTGATGTTTCATCTAATTTACGTAGTTTATCAAAAATTTGTTTAATTACAAATGCAAAAAAGATATTCAAACCCTACAACTTATTCACTAATTGGCTTGTAATCATATTTAAATATTCTACAATAATGAAAAAAGTAGTACTTGTAGGTTCCTCTAGCTACAAACATTTCACGTTCTTGTTTCATTATCTTTAAGTACCATCGAGGTACTTTATAAGATCGACTTGGGTGTTCTTCCGTTTGTGTGTCCCATAACTCGAAAGATTACAGGGTCATGAAATTTGGTATATAGAATCCTTATGTCATAAAGAAGAAGTCTATTGATTTTGGTCCAGATCGGATAACCTTAGTGGTAAAATTTTAACATTTTTCCGAATTCGTGTCAATAATGATTATTTCTATCCTTTGTGTGGGAGTTATACTATTGAACGGACAGGATCATGAATTTGGTAAATAGAATCCTCATATGATAAAGAAGGATAACGCTAACGGTAAAAATTTAACGGTTTTCCGAAACTCTCTTACATAATTCATATTTTCTTCCGCTATATATTTTGAACGGTGTCATGAAATTTTGTATATAGAATCCTCATGTCATGAAGAAAAAAACTGTTGATTTTGGTCCAAATCGAATAATCTTCACGGTAAATTATTTACGGTTTTCCGAAACTCGTGTATATAATGCAAATGTATAAATCCGATAGTACTTATTTCTTTCTTACTTGCACTTTCAGAAAGGCTGCCATTGAGAAATGGGGGCTAGAAAAGGTATAGGAGTGGTGGAAAAAATCACCGGGCAAGCGATTAGAAAAAGTCTGCATAAAAGAACACTCTGCGAAATTTACTGCAGAGTTGCTATCACAAAGGCGAAACGATGTCAGAATGATTGTCAATCTCTTGACAGGACATTGTAGGCTCAGAAAACACATGAGTCAGCTGAATTTAGCAGATGAAGACATCTGTCGATACTGCCAAGAGGAGGAGGACACCGCATTCCATGTCCTATGCCAATGTGACGACCTTGCAAGGACTTGGCCTGGTATTGGGAGATGAGAAACCGGCTGCTCCAAGTTATGTGGAGAGGCCACTGTCAAGGCTATTAAGTCTCATTAAGAGGGCAGGGTTGGGCAAAGTGCTCTAATCCTATTATAGAGATAATGGGTGTTCACAATAGATCTGCAAAGTCGCAGTGATACAGCCTAACAGCCAACCCAATGAATATCGATCTATCTATCTTACTTTTTACATTGACTTTGTTTTGTATATATCATTTAAATTAATATACTTAAATTTATATATAGTTTTTTCTTTTCAGGTGATTGAAAACTGGATTAATGGGAGTATGAGAAACAGAACTGGAGAAATGCCTTCAGCAGAAAATGTTACATTTGTATTTTCTTTAATGACTTCAGTGTTTTGTATTGGCGGAATGATTGGAGGCGCCACTACAGGTAAAAAATTATTACTAAAAAAAATTTTCATTAAAAAAAACCATTGCTGTGTAGGTAATTACGATTTTATCAGTTTAAAAACGAAGGCCAAGGGAGCGGAAATATATTTATTTTAATTCAGGTTATCTTATCAACAGGAATAACCAACTGAGTAAATCAACTGTTGCTTGTTAAAAAATGAATTAATTTAAATTTTTTTCAACATTAGAATGTTATATACAAGGACAGTTTTCTTATAATATTTTTTTGTAAAAGAATGTTATTTTTAATTAATATTAATCGGATATTATTCATGAATCATGACGTACATTTAAATAAATCCATACATAAATAAAATTCAATTTTAATAATAACATTTTACAATTATTCTTAATGAAAGAGAACAATACAAAACTTTAATTTATTCATATTTGCAGGTATGATAGCTGATAGATTTGGACGTAAAGGAGGTCTTCTTCTTAATAATATCATGGTTGTGTTGGCTGTTATCTGTGAAGGTACCTCAAAATCAGTTTCGTCGTATGAATTAATAATTCTTGGTCGACTTTTTATTGGTTTTAACTCTGGATTAAACGCTGGTTTAGCTCCAATGTATTTAGCAGAAATATCACCTATTAACCTTCGAGGTGCAGTAGGAACTGTCTATCAATTAGTTATTACAATTTCTATTTTGGTGGCACAAATTCTTGGTTTAAAGAGTCTTCTGGGTACAGATGACCATTGGGTTACACTGTTGGTCATGACTATTGTTCCTGCTATTTTCCAGGTATGTAATACGAGTATTTCTAATGTTGATTAGACGATAAGATTTGTCAAATACACAAAAAATTTTGAAAATTTGACACCTGCTGTTTTAAAGTATTTATTTAATAACAACCTGGAACTTATTCATATATTTTTTTATAGTTGGTGACTCTTCCATTTTGTCCGGAATCTCCAAAGTTCCTATTGTCATCCAAAGGAAATGAAGTGAAAGCAATGAGAGCGCTTTCTTGGTTCAGAGGAACCATGGCTGTTCATGAAGAAATGGATGTGATGAAAGCAGAATATGAAGCTGTTAAGCTCATACCAAAAGTAACTGTAAGGGAGTTGGTAACCAATAGCGCTCTAAGAATTCCTTTAATTATTGCTATGACTGTTATGATTGCGCAACAATTTTCTGGTATTAATGCTGTTATGTTCTTCTCAAGTACAATATTCGATATGGCTGGATTAAAAGGTGACAATCCAACTTATGCTACTTTAGCGATGGGTGGAGTTAATGTGTTGATGACCATTGTCTCATTATTCTTGGTGGAGAGAGCTGGAAGAAAAACTTTATTAATGGTTGGTTTCACCGGTATGGCAGTTGATACTTTATTGTTGTTTATTGGAATGCTCTTTGTGGTAAGTATTTTTTATATGTCCAAAATAGTTATCATGATAAATAATAGATAACAAATGATATAATAATATTTTTTTTTATTATAGCACACTGGTCCAACTGCAGGTGTCTTCTGTGTAATTTTTGTACTGATTTTCGTCGTCATGTTTGCAATTGGGCCCGGTTCAATTCCATGGTTTTTGGTTTCTGAGTTATTTAATCAATCAGCCCGTCCTACTGCAACTTCTTTAGCTGTTTGTATTAACTGGACTGCTAACTTTATTGTTGGTTTGGCCTTTTTACCATTAAAGGTAAGTTTTTTAATTAAGTAAAGTTAGATAGAAATGATAGACATACAAAACAATTAGCAGTCATACATATACTTCTATTCTCTGTTTAAAAATAAGTTCGAAGAGTTCTCTTTTAATCATTTAATAATAATGTTTCACTTTTTCTAATTTTTAACGATTTTCCCTTTTTTCTTATTTTTTTAGTTTTTCGTAATATTCAAACTCTACAACTTTTGACTTTTTTCAGCCTCCTCGTTTAGTAAATCATCTGACAAAATTTTCGTTTTTTAAATACAGTTTTAGTAATGAATAAACAAAATGGCCTTTGCGGAAGTATCGATAGTTATGCTTAATTAATCATTTTTTAAAATCTAATATTAATTATTTCATTATTAAAAAAAAACATTTTTCCTATTTCAACCTTTTTGCAACCAAAAAATACTAGTACAGTTAAGCGCTGGACCAGCAGGCCTTTGATCAATACCAGACAAATACTGATTATGTCGAACTCTACATTTTTTATTAAATACGGATAAGAATTTTAATACTAATATGCAAACTCCACATATAGTTTTTTATATAAACCTGCTCGTATTAATACACATTTATTTTTATTTATCTGCACTTCGTAGGAACCGTTCCTGTCGTATGCGTCCGCGCTTTCTGCCTTTGTGTGGTATATTTCTTATACCTAACACTTTTTTAAAATCTGTCGTAGAAACGTCCCTTAAGAAGCTTAGCTTTAATATGTTTTTGTTAAGATCAAAAGAGCCAATGGATAAGAAAGCAATAATTTTTGTTACACGATTTTTTATTATGTTATAGAATTACATAGCACGTAGGTGTAAACCCATTAAATTTTAAGTTTTTATATCTGATAAAATCCTTTGTTACTATCAGGTAACCAAATAAGTATGTGCGGTTTTTGTATACCGCATTGCCGTGGATATTATTTATGTTATAGATTGGTATCGATTGTTTCTTAACTGCTGTTACTTTACTATAAATCCACACACATAAAAAGTTTTTAGTTTTAATAATAAAAATAAAACAGTAATCCAAAGTTGTTTACTGTATGAGTACAAATTTGGTACAAAAGCTGCAGCTGCGGCTTAAAAAATATGTCTCAAATTCGGAGATGATACCGTTCGAGATCGAACACCACAAGTGGTTTAAAATTTTGTTTCGATAGATTTCTGCTTGCCCGATGTAACGCGATCAGGGAGAGCAAAAATCATGAACAATGAGGATCTTCGACAGGTTGTATAAGTACCGCAAGAACTTGCAGAAATGTTCAGTATGACTTCTGAAAGTATTCGTTTGCATCTTCATCAGCTAGGCACGACTAGGAAGTTAAGCAAATGGGTACCACATGAATCGCAAAATTTTGAACCATTTCTTAATTGGTTATTAACCTGCGACGAAAAATAAATCTTTTATTTAAATTCTAAGCGTTCGTATCATTGGCTATAGTTACTGATTCAGTACCACACACGCTCAATGCTTCCTTGCACAAAAACAAGGTTTTGTTGTATGTTTGGTGAAAAGCAGCTGGGATTGTCCATTATGAGTTTTTGGAAGTGATCAAACCATCACTGCTAACTTGTATTGTGTGCAGATTCAACGAGTACAAGCAGTAGGTACTTATCCAGAAACATTCTTTGATCAATCGGAAGAAAGTGATATTCTTGTAGGCTAACGCCAACTCTCATACCGCAAGAGTGGCCCGAGAAAAAAATTTTGAACTTGTCTGGGAAACGATACCGCATCCGCCATATTGTCATAACGTTTCACCAAATGATTATCACTTTTTTTGTCTCTTGGTAACTTTATGAGACACAGACAGTTCACAACTCGTACTGGTGTAAAAAATGCAGTCCACCATTTTTTGACTACAAATCCAGGGAGTTATATACAAAAATTGGTTTCATGTTGGCAAAAGGTCATTGAATGTTATAGTAATTATTACTGAAACGAATAAATTGTGTCTTATTATTTCTTAAAAACCTCACGAATTTATTTGGTAACCTGATATTTTTTGTATGTTACAATATGTAATTCTATGATTTCGTTATCAGTACTTAAAAGAAATCCACTTTTCTTAGTTCATACTTATCCTAATAGATAATTTACGTCTTTTGTGTAACTGTAGTTTGCTTTAAAATAGAATCTATATTTAAATTAAATAGCTGTCGACTATTTGTTATATATTTAGTTTTTTATTTTTTTATATTAATGAAATTATTATTTTTTTCAGAATGTAATGCACTCGTATGTCTTCTTAATATTCTTCGTTCTTCAAAGTTTGTTCTTAGTTTTTATATACAAAAAAGTACCAGAAACTAAAAATAAGACTCTTGAAGAAATTTCAGCGATGTTCAGGCAACAGTCTTACCAGTAAATTACATCGAAGGTATTTTACTCAATAATTTCATTTATGTGTTTATGACTGAAAAGAAAATATGTAGGTATATAAATATAAAAGAAAAATAGGTTGATAAATAGCAACTACCGGAAGTATTTTTCTAGATATTTTTAGATTCAAAAAAAGACTGCTTATCTTTGTATAGTTTTAGTTTAGTTAATTTATAGATTTTAGAAATCGAACAATAATAAATATTTTAAACGTAAATGCATAGAATAGAAATATTAATATATGAGCTTAGTTTGTTGCTATATATTACCTATTTTTTTATTGTTTTTAATGGGGATTTCTGTAATTTATCTAATAACATAATTCCATTTTATTTGATTTTATTGAAAAAGAAAAATTGTTTTTAGATACATTACAGAATTATCCATTGTAAAACATGTTGACAGAAAATATTCAAAAAATACTTAAAAGCTCAATATTGTTGAAAATTTCTTATGCTCATCGTTATATTAGAGTATTTACGGGATGGGACATACCAGCGCGACCATAACAGTGTTTCCAAAACAGAGCTGCGACAAAACAATAAATATAATGTATAACAAAAATTTCTTTACTTTGGGCCGGTGCTGATTTGGGTCGGCACTGTTTTGTTGCAGCGCTGTTTTGTCTCGCGCTGTTTCTACGGCGCTCTTATGGCGCTGTATTGTCCTAGACTGAAGTATTTATTATGAAAAAAAAATTCAAAAGAGTATTACTGTACGTTGGCATAAACAATTTTTCGTTCATTACGACAGTATAAAAATTGTTATAAAAATACTATTTTTATAATTAAATAGTATTAGTGATATAATCTCGAATACTTTATTTAAATTTTGTTATAAAATAGTTTAGAAACATATCAAAGAATTGAAAAAAAGTAGGAAAAATATTATATTTGTGTCTTCGTACTAATACTAATAAATAGCAGCTATATTGTATTGTTGCCGGGTTAATTCATAAAGACAATTTTATTTATAAATAATTGCTATTTTAAATTCTATTGAATTTGAAATATGCAATATCATTGATTGAATTAATTACAGTGAAAAATTTAAATTTACTATTTTAAAAACGTAGGTATTAAATTGAAAATATATACCGAAATATACCTCATTTATTTTAATTTGATTTATTTAGAATATTTCAATTTATCGCTCTCTTAATTTTAATTTATGTAATTTATTAAAATTTTATGGCAATAAAAAATTAATTTAAATTATTATTATTATTATTTTTAAAATTGTAAAAAGTAAATATTTTCACTCTAAATAAGGAAATACATTTTCTCAACAATATAAATAGTTACTTAAGCATATCAGTGTAAATATTTTTATTTTTTATATGTTTTTTTAATTAATTGTATTACTATCAAGATCTGACTAAATATAATATTTGTATTTTATTTTTGAAAAAATGTATTTTCAATTTTCAAAAATAACTTGTGTGATTTTGTCCATGTTTGTTTATTTATTTATTATTGTGTATTTGTCTCATTTAAAATAAAATGATGCATCTGTTGTACAGATTTAGTTTAAAGTATTTATTTATTATTATAGTAAGCATGATTTAGTTTTATTGTTATAGTTTCATTACCTGTAAATAATTTCTTGTATGTTTTTATAATCAAAAAATAATAAAAATGATCTGCTATGCTGGTCATAGTAGATGATCTTGCTGTGTTATGAAGTGACAAATTGTATATTATTTATTTTTCGTTATAATCTGATTTTTACAAATTACAAGCAATCATTTATGAGTCGAATTATCCATTTTGGATTCAATAAAAGTTTGGCAAATAATAATTCTTGATGTTTCATTAGAAATATAGATATAGCACTAGTAAATAACAGTGATTGTATTTGTTCAAATAAAAATGATTGGTTTCATAAATTTGTATATTTATTTAATCACGAATTTAATTTCTGTAACCCTAATTTACCCTAGGCTAGCTCCTGGGGCCGTGGCTTCCTTCTGAGTTTTATCAATTTTCCCCAAACAATTAATTCTGGGCACCAAGTACAGACAAACAAATAATACGCAAAAAATCAGTTTAAGATGATTTATTAAATCAAGATTTCAAGAATTTTGGTAAATATTTAAAATAAATAATTAATTAATTCTCTTATCTTTAGCTTTCCTTGGACTTCTATTCCGGAGGAGTTTTGAATATTCTCTTCAGGATTTCATTCCATCAAATAATTCTGGGATGGTACTGCTTTGACATACATAAATCTTTCTATTCTCATTCCCGGGAAGGAAGGTTTTTGTCTTCGTACGAATTTCAATTACAACAAAAAAATGACGGACAGCTTGTCACGTTCTCAAATTAATTAGAAATTCCTCTAATAAGGCCCTTCTGGATTTGGCAATTACCTATTTGAAGGGCACCGTTCAGATGAAAAATCAGCAAGTAAATGAACGAACCGATAATAATATATGAATAAGGAAACCGACAGATAACCCATCGATTCGTTCCCACTTAATAATAGTAATCGGGCGCAAAATCATAAAATAAATATTTATTCATAGTCAGGTGAATTTCGGCACAAAACGGACCCTGACCGTTACATTTCTTAAAATCTCAGTACAATATTTCCTTATTAGTTCAAAAAATATGTTTGTACCTCCGATAAAAATAAATATTTGAGATATCATTAAAATTTTTACAAATAACCGCTGATTGTAGAAACGTGAAATTTGGACAGATGATTATTTGATTATTCTCATAATGAGAACACCCACAAAAAAATATTAAAAAAAATTTAACCCTGAAGTGGCGAAGTAGAGGTTGAAAGTTTGTATGGAAAATCTTTAAATCGGCACTGATTTTTATTTGAAATTCAGACTATTCAAAATATTTCATTGAACCCATGTTTCATGGTTTATTAGAATTCACCCCTAAGGGTGCAAATAAGCGGTTGATACTTTGTATGGATAATATTTAAATTTACTCGGTTTTCTATGAAAATTATTACACGGACTCCTAAAGATAAGTTATTGAAAACTATTATACTACACGCGTCCGTCTTCATTCTGCTAATTTCATCCCAAAGAGATTAGCAGTGACCTATTAAGATTCCCACAGCTGTTCGGAGATTTTGTCTGATCAATGCCTTAAATTTTCTTGCTGTTTCCTAGCTAGGATGAGGTAATAACTTTCTGGCCAGTCTACACAGTTCGTTTTTTATCCCAGTACTCTATAAAATTTTGGAGAGAGTGCTGTTTGATAGTGCTTGTCGATAGTCATTGTAAATAATTACATTCCTGCCTGTGATGTTCCTATTGATTAATTATTTTGCAGCTTCGGTTAAGCCTGTGCGAGTTCTGACTGAACCATACTTGACAAGGCATCCATTCCATTCCATTTTTGGGCGCAGGGATCTAGAGTAAATTCCACATCCCACTCCTATTGATCCATCTATTTAGTTGCTCAGAGCGTTCACTACGTTGGGGTCTGCTGTTTTATCTGTTTATATTTTGTAAGATTTGTCAACGACAAATCTTGGTACGACAGCATCCGTGTCCGCCGGTAAGAGTGGTATCGCCTTTAGCCATTCCCTCCACAGACTGTCCCTATGGGTGATGGTCCCTACAGTGGGTTCGATATCAAGCGTGCGAAAGCGTACCATGGTCATCAATGCTACCTTCTTAAAAAATATGTCAACGGGAGTGAGTCCAAGTATTAAAGCTTTTAAAATTTATATATACTTTATATTTTGCCTATGTACGTACGCCTATATTATGATGAGGATGAGTTTTACCAAGAGAGGTGTTATTTCGGAAGTAGGTTATACCTACTACATACATACAAGAAAAATGTTTTTAAAATTATTTTTTGCTTTTTAGTTTATGCTTTTTTAATAAAAGTTTGTTTTTAGTTTTTTTTTATTATAGTTTTATTTTTAACTTTCTAGTTTTGTCTCAATCTACACATTTCTAATAGTGCATCAGAATTGCAAGGTGTTTTTCCTGTTAATTTAGTGTTGTCACTAAAAACTTGTCACTAAATACCATGTATTTGAAGAGTGCTTGGCAAAAAGATGCCAACGAGCCCAAACTCGATAGGGGTACTTAGTTTCATCTCTGAGATTCTGAGATGCAATTGCCACCTTCCCGCTCCATCATCGTATTAGCTTTCTGATATCATATAATATTGCATTGTCGCCCAATAATTCACATGTCTCTGCAATATTTCAGATCAATTGAAAGTCGATAAGTGGCGCAAATTTTGCTTCCAAGGTTTTACCCGTAAAAACTAACGAACCGGGGTGCATTCGTCTTGGACGCTCACACGCTTTCAGCGCACTCAATCGTCTTTTTCAGCGTTCGACTTGGCGCTGTGAGTAACAAAAATTCACGCTCGCGGCTAACTTCGTGAGATTAATCTCGTGCTCACAGACGCTAAATCCACAGAGGTAGGGCAGCAAAAGCGTGAGCGCTTAATGGTACTGTTTTTCTAAACGAATGATGCATGAGCATAAGCTAACCAAACTTTGTAATCAAAAAACAAATTGTTAATATTAAAAATGGCGAGATTTAAATTCTTTGTTCGTAAAAGCTGGTATAACCTGTTCAACGAAATGTTTAAGCCTTTATAAGCATTCTTTTTGTTAAATAAATTTAAATTTTTACAACAATATTCCCATTCCATTTCATTATCACTATCTTCTATCATATTGTATTCATCATCACTATCGTCAGAATCATTTATAATTTCCAATAAATTATGTATTATCTAAAAAACATTTCCTTTATTCGCCATGCTGATACAAACTAACGCAACGCTCACAACGTCCAAAACGAACGATATTTTCTAAACGATTCTAAGCGTTCTTAGGCCAACACGAACAACAATAATTTGTGGTTATAAGCGTGAGTGCTCAAACCTTTGAATATAAAACAACAGGTTTTATATTCAAAGGCTCAAACTTATAATCTGTGGCTCAAAGCGTGTGAGCGTCCAAGACGAATGCACCCACGACAAGTCAAATAAACGCTTGTCAAAACACCGGGAATTACAGATTGATACCATACCAAACTGTGTTGCCCAAATTAATGGCCCAAAGTGTACAGTGCGTTGGAGTACTTTAAGTCTACATTTGTATTTTAATTTTTGTTATTATTAAAATATTGTCACTTAAATTAAAATAATTAATTTAGTAAATCTGTTATTATTTTGGATACTTCTTACCACCACTTTGCTTAAGACTTTCCGCGACAGGTGGCGCCAAAGTCAAGTTTTTCAGTCCTTGATACTTTTATGTCACTTTAAACTTACGTTTTGCTTTAGAGGTTATGTAAATTTCTGTTTAGATAGTGTTTATATTAATTTTTAGTGACTAATTAAAAATTTGAAGCACAATGAGTACTATGCCTGTTACTTCCTCAACTCTTCTACCGTTAGGTACTACGTTCTTATTTGTAAGTAATTCATTTTTATATAGATTTGTAACTTTTAGAACTGGTGGATAAATGCATTGGTTCAAGAATACATATAATAATGAAAAATGATAAAGAAATCGTTGGTACCCTGTTAGGATTCGATGATTTTGTAAATATGTTATTAGATGATGTTACTGAGTATGAAAATACACCAGAAGGCAGACGTATTACTAAATTAGATGAAATTTTACTAAATGGCAACAATATCACAATGGTAAATATTATTTTTAAAATAACAGATTTATTTAAAATTTATCTAAAAAGGTACCTATTAAATGCATTTACTTTTTATTTGTGGTTCAGTACCATAAAACAATGATAAACTCCATCTTGTACGTGCAAGTGACATTATTTGAATTTGTCAAAGAATTTCTGGAAACTTGATGTTAGTAGTAAAAGGATTTCTGTGATTATTATTTTATATACGACATGGATTCCAAAAGTAGCAGGGTGGAAATTCTTCTGCAGGTGTTCGTTCCTTGTATGTATTAGGTATTTGACATTATACAAGCATTAGAAAGTGTAAATGGAATTATTTAATTACACCGGAGCAATTCCGGAAGGATTGTTATTGTAGTATGGTCCTGCTTGGTAGGCAACCATACACATAGGTGTGGGGATTGACATCATCTGTCATATAATATATAAATTAGTGAATTTATGTTAAAAAGTTATTGAATATATACCTAGTTTTGAGTTATTAACGTTTAAATACTCTTTTAATTACAACCCAGCACACTACATGGTGTCAGGTGTGGCTGTTTCAAACATAAAGAAAAGAAAATTGGAAGAAAAACTGTTAAATCAGCCAAATTGGGCCAAGATCTCCGAAAATAAGAAAGTGAGGTTAGAAAAACCAAATGGATAAAGAAATAAGCGACTTAAAGGAGAAAATTAACGAACTAGAAAAGTGTTTGGAACAAAAATCTCAAAGTTTCATAAATACTGTACCGTCACCGGAAATATTTTCGTTCGAAAAAGAAGAATGGGAGACGTGGATCACTCATTACGAGAGGTACCGCTCGGCAATCAAACTTGACAAGGTAAGCGAAAAAGAACAGATCAATAACTTACTCCTATACATGGGACCCAAGGTCTCAAAACTTCTGGAGACTTTAAAAAAAAAGGAGACCGAATTTAATACCTATATGGAGTTGAAAGATTTCTTTAATAAACATTTCACTGGTATCAAAAACGTCATCTACGCTAGGGCAAAATTCAATCTAAGATCACAAAAAGAAGGCGAACCAGCCCAAAGTTTCATCAGCGAATTGATTAGCCTAGCCAAAAATTGCGACTTCAGATCACTCGAAGACGAGCTAATTCGGGACAGACTCGTCGTAGGCATTAGAGACTTTAAACTCAGCGAGAATCTACAAATGGACGGCGAATTAACAATGGAAAAGGCAATAGAAAAGATACTACAAAGTGAGAGGATAAAAGAAGAGAACAGGGAATTGAGAAAGAAAGAAAATAACATCGATAGAGTGACTCAGAAAAAGAAACCTTACAAAAACAATAGTAGGCAGCAGAACAATAGTAGACAACAGAATAAATGTTTTAAATGTGGAGCAACCCCTGGACACAGTAAATTAAAGTGTCCAGCAAATAATATGATGTGTAAAAGATGCAAATTAGTCGGTCATTTCGCAGCTCAATGCCGGACCAAAAACTGTTCCGAGGTGTTAGAGGGGGAAGAAATCAACGACAGAACCTCTACCGACGAATCAAGTACCGAACCCATAGGTGAGATAATTAATCTAAACAGAGTAACAAAAAACGAACCGTGGAAAGTTAAACTTAAAGTAGGAGAACAAAAAATTAAATTTAAATTGGATACGGGTGCGGACGAATCAGTCATAACAAAAGCCACATATGAAAAGAAATTAAACCATCTTAAGTTGGAAAACACTACAACAAAATTGATGGGTCCAGGAACAGGTAAACAAGCTGAACTAAAAGTTTTTGGAACTGTTACAATGCCTGTTAGAATGTATAGCAAAATAAAAAGGATCAAATGCTACGTAGCTAACACGAGAGAGAACCTGCTAGGTCGTCCAGCATTAAATAAATTAGATTTAATAACTTGGAAGAACAAACAATTACATGCCAATTTACGTCCACAAATAGACGAAATTATAAACGATGGTAGCTCCCTAGATAACACCGAGTTCTCCGTATCTTTCCCAAAGTTGTTTCAAGGGCTTGGTACTTTAAAAGACTTCGAGCATAAAATAAGAATTGTTAAAGAAGCCAAGCCATATGCCTGTGCATCACCACGCAGGGTGCCTCTGCCACTTTTGAAAAAGGTAGAAATAGAAATCAATAAAATGATAAAAGATGGAGTAATTGAGCCGATTGAAGAAGCAACAGAGTGGTGTGCCCCAATGGTGGTAGCGGCAAAGAAAAATGGCGGCGTACGTGTTTGCAGCGGCTACACTGAATTAAACAAGTTTGTAGTAAGAGAAAGACTCCAGCTGCCTGCAGTAGATGAAACCTTGGCCAAGTTGAGAGACGCTAAGGTGTTTACTAAATTAGATTTTAACTGTGGATTCTGGCAGTTAAAACTGGACAAAAAGTCACAAAAATACACTACTTTTATAACACCATTCGGTCGTTTCGTTTATAATCGGCTACCATTTGGGATAACGAGTGCCCCGGAAGTATTCCAAAGAAAATTAAACGATGTTATCATGACGCTAAAATGTGACGGCGTATTGGTACATGCTGACGATATCCTAGTGACAGGAAAAAACACTCACGAACATGATAGAAATTTGAAAGAGGTATTAAACTGCTTAACGGCGAATGGCCTTACTCTAAATCTACAAAAATGTGAATTTAGAAAATCAGAAACAAACTATCTAGGCTATGTCATTGACGCTGAAGGCATAAAAGTGGACCCTAAAAGTATAGCAGCCATAGTAAACTATCCAATACCTCAGAACAAAACTGACGTTCGTAAGTTTCTGGGCCTTGTAAACTACATGGCCAAGTTCATAAGAGACTTAGCATCCAAAACCCAAAATCTTCGAGATCTCTTAAAAAATAATACGGCGTTCATCTGGTCAGAAAACCACAGCACTGAGTTCGAAAAACTGAAACAAGATATCGTCTCGTTACAAACCCTGGCTAAATATTCGACTACAAGAAAGACTAGAGTATCTGCAGATTCAAGTCAGTATGGTTTGGGGGCTGTTCTTGAACAGCTACAAAATGACAATTCATGGAAACCTGTATATTTTTGCTCCAAAACTTTAAGTGACAGCGAAAAGAGATACGCCCAAATAGAAAAAGAAGCGTTAGCGGTAACTTGGGCCTGCGAAAGATTGGAACAATTTTTACTGGGGTCAAGATTTGAAATCTTGACAGACCACAAACCGTTGACAGTCATCTTGGCCACAAAAGAAATTAATAAATTATCAAATCGCCTACAACGGTTTAGAATGCGATTATTAAAATTCGACTACGACATTAAGTACATTCCAGGTAAGACATTTTTCATACCTGATGCTTTATCTAGAGCGCCAATCAATGAAGGTTCACTGGATGAAGATGTAATTAACCAAGACAACAATTTATACATGAACGCAGTTATTTCCGAAGTGTCTGAGGAAATAATATCGCTGGAACAAATACGCCAAGAGCAAAATAAAGATGACCAACTCTCACAATTAAAAAATTATATCGTATCCGGCTGGCCAGACAAGAAAAAAATAAAAACCGGCACGGAAATTTTTTTTAAATACCGAACTGATTTATCAATTAACGAAGATTTGTTATGTTATAAAGATCGTATACTAATTCCAGAGTCATTAAGAAAAACCTGCCTAAGACGCATCCACGACGGACATTTCGGACTGACGAAATGCATAGCTAGAGCCAAGCAAACAATATGGTGGCCATCAATTAATCGAAATATTGAAGACATTATAACATCCTGTGAACCATGCTTGAAGAATAAAAACCATATTGTCGAGCCTATGATATATTCTGAAGTTCCCACACGACCCTGGTCAGTACTAGGCATGGATCTAGCAGAATATAAAAGGAAGACATACTTAGTGGTACAAGACTACTACTCAAAATTTCCAGAAATAAAAAAATTAACTAAGACTACAAGCTCCTCTATAATCAAGAGCTTAAATAAAATCTTTTCATGTCATGGAATACCGGACATAATAAGAAGCGATAATGGACCACAATTTGCCAGCTTCGAATTTGCAGAATTCGCAAAATCGTACGGATTCCAACACATTGCCAGCAGCCCGCACTACCAGCAATGAAATGGTCAAGCAGAGTCAGCAGTCAAACTCTTAAAAAGAATCTTGAAGAAAAACCCGGACAATATTGAGCTGGCGCTCCTGTCCTACCGAAATACACCCCTTGACTGTGGTGCATCACCTGCTCAATTGTTGTTCGGCAGAAGACTGAAAGATAGAATTCCCTCCATAACACAAAATTTAATACCGAACGTTCCCGATCACCAGGAGGTAGGAGAAAAATTAGTAAATCAAAAAGAAAAACAAAAGAAAAATTACGACGAAAGACACAGAGCAAAAAAGGAAAAGAAAGAATTAAATATAAACGATAGAGTGTGGATCATCAATGATGAGAAAGAAGGAAGAGTTATGGAAAAGTTGGATAAACCCAGATCTTATATTATCCAAACAGAAGACGATAATCTAGTAAATCGAAACAACTGTCATCTGCAGCCATTACCTAATATCGATGCCCCAACCGACGAAGGGGCAACGTCCTCCACACGGGCAACGTCCTCCACACAGCCCAACATCTCATCTCAACCAAACCAGATCAACCCAGAAAGAACCAGACGAAATAGAAGACAACCCAGTTATCTAAAGGACTTTGAATTATATAATGATTAATAATATTCATACTTTTTAGTTCATACTTTTAGTAGATTTAGAATTCTTAGTTGTTTTTAAAAATTGTTACAAAGGGGGATGTAGTATGGTCCTGCTTGGTAGGCAACCATACACATAGGTGTGGGGATTGACATCATCTGTCATATAATATATAAATTAGTGAATTTATGTTAAAAAGTTATTGAATATATAGTTTTGAGTTATTAACGTTTAAATACTCTTTTAATTACAACCCAGCACACTACAGTTATTGATTCCAATAGCCAAAAAATCAGCTAGATGAACCACACTTAATACTGTTCTTACTATTGGACGTGTCTATAAAAAGCTGGATGATAGAATAGCTGAAAACCAATTGGGTTTCAGAAAAGTCTTGTTCCCTATTTCACACCTTTAGGGAATAAAATTTCCTAACACTAATAAACAGATTTTATTCTTATCAACAAGAGTATGTGTTTAACTTCCTGACCAAGTAAACGTCATACATTCTTTCATTCTATATTTTAACGCTTTAGTTGAATTATCTTAAAATACATAATTCATTACTTTTACCCTACTATATTTTTACAAAATTTGAAGCAAATTCATCAAAAGAATAAAAAGTTTCAATCCCTATTTCAATACTCACATTATATAAAGAACATACATGCAATATTCAAGGATTATAGGTTCAGCGGTTTGGGACGTGCGTTGATTTCTGGGATCAGTCACCTTCCTTTTTTGGTTATATAGATTAAAAATATTTGGACAAATTGTAGGTTCAGTTGATACTGCAAACATACTGGCAGTTTGGGACTTTGAGACACAAATAAACGGTAAATGCATACTTAATAAAATTATTTGTTTAAAGTTTTGTACTATCACTATTTATGCATTTCTATATAATTTTTTTTTATTTTGTAGCTTGTACCTGGTGGAGAAATGCCAGAATGATAGTCGAATTAAGGAAAATTGTAATTTTTAAGGTATTAAAGCTAAGAAAATATTTTGTAGTAAAATTATTTCATATTAAAAAAATCACACATCCGTTAAAGAAGAAACTAATTATTAACATGTTTATTTAAAAAAAAAATACATTCTATGTGGAACATAAATAATAAACGAATCACAGAAACATCTAACCAAAATAACTGAAGCTGTGAAACAAACCACATTAAAGAGTTTATACAAATAAACTAAAAATTGAAATATTACTGATAAATTTTTTGTTTTGCCTAATTACTTCATAAGTAAAGAAAACTATTCGAAAAATTTCTCTTCTATTTTATATCTACAGTTTTCATATTAACTAAATCAGGTAAATCGAACCAACATATAAAAATTATTTATTAATATTATCTATAGTATTCATTAATATTTTAAGCTTTTTTATGACTAGTAATAATTACTGTTATCTAGTTATAACGCGAAAGAAAGTGAGAGAAGATGAAGTAAACTAATTTTAGAATTTTTTAATTCAATAACCATTAAACTAACAATAAGCTTCATTAAAGGCCCCATAATATTAATTGTAGAATACGCAGGATACAATTTTTCCCACGTATCTCCTCCGTTATAAAATAATATAATTGAAATATAAATAATTGTAAATATGTGAAAAAGTGTTCACCAGGTCTCGCTCTTTCTCTCTTACCCTCAACATAACTAATTAATAAATTCATTTTTAATTTTCTTTTTTTGTACTTCTAAGACTTTAAATATCTTTTTACTTTAGGTGAAACATAAACAGTTTCAATCATAGATTTCTCAATTACACTAATTTTTTTTGTATGATCCACTCGTAAATGTCGAGCAATATCAGATATTTGAGGAAATGCTTTATTGCATTTGCTACAAGCAAAAGGCAGAACATTGATTTTCTCTCGATGAGATTTCTTGTGCTCTTGTAGATCGGTAGCAGTTTCAAATTTTGATTTACACTCGACACATAGTACCATTTTATGAAAATTCTGAAAATAATGTTACTAGAGTTTTATTTTAAATATATCAGCGCCTTATATTACCTGATAATGCTTCGTTAAAGAACTTTCACATTGATATTCCACTTTGCAAATTTCGCAGTCATAAACAATATTATACGATCCTTTATTATGAGTCATTTTTAAATGGTCAATAAGGTACTGTTGTCTATCAAACCCAGAACCACAAATATCGCACCCGACAGCATGTTTTATATAATGATCCATCGTTTCACTCTTTGTATTAAACATTAATTCACAAACTGGACAAAATAATGATTTGCTAACATTCAATGAATATTTACATTTGTAACGCGCTATTACTGTGTTACCCAAGTGCATTGTTTCATAATGTGATTTAAGACATTTTAAACAACCATATATGGCTTCGCATACATCACAGATGTAACTATCTATAGGATTATTCGTTTTGTTTTTACAGAGGAATTTTTCTAGCATTGCATCTCTGTGTTCATCCGGTATAGGTTTATCAACTTCGTTTTCTTCTATTTCAAGTATGATAGTTTCCTGTTAAAAAATAATGGGTTTCATATATAGAAATAGAAACTAAAAGCATAACTGAATTTACCTCAACAGACTCATCTTTTCCATATTCATTACCATCATCTTCCATTAGCATATTTTCCTCATCTTCAATGATTTCACTTTCATCATCTTCATCAAATGCAAAGAATGGAGAACCAATAAAAAAAGGCATCATTGGTTGAATCACATCACTGTCCGTGTTTTCTAAAATATCCTGCTGATCTGATAGAACTTGATTTTCGTCATAAATACATTTATACTCGACAACTGGTGTAACTATTGGGTCTTCATGAATTGTTATTTCTGGGCTAGCAAATTCTGTCTCATCTAAAACTTACTTTTAAATAGTAATAAGAATAATTGTTTGTGTTATGTTTTACCTTGGCCTTTAACCGTAACTTGTAGACAGTTTTCATCCATCATTTTAAACTTAACATACAAACTATATTGTAATATACATTATATTGGGTTAAAAATTTTTTCAGTCGCAAGTATAACACATACTCACTTAACTCATAATTACAAAATTAAAATAAAACACTAGATTTCTCGTATGGTACAAAAATGGAATTAAACTTTTAGATAAATAAAATTTGCCAACATTTCTTATAAAATTACATCAAATATAATATTTGTTATCAAACAACTGTCAAATAATAAAAGTCTACTTCTTCTTTCTTGGTGTATAGTGCATCTGCCACGTAAAAGTCTAACACGTTCTTCTTTTTCTAACGTATGTTTCCTATATGGTTAACGCAACATGCAAAATAGCAAATATGTATTTTATTTGAAAACATTTTGAAGGTTTTTAATCTTCTAATTGCTCCAGAGATAATTTGTCTATGAATTGCCCTTTCAACATGAATTCTTTCATAAGCTATTTTCCTTCTATACTGAACATCTTCACATTGAAACGGTATTCAGTTTATTCTAGAAGTGAGAATCCCTTAGGTATCTGCAAGAATTTTATCTCCCTCATCGATTTCATTGTTTTCGCCCAATGCCTTCAGTAACTTTAAAAATCCACTTTATTTTAATAGTCGTTTGTCTGAGATTGATCCTGAAAATATAAAATTTTAAATAATAATAATAATAGTATATTACGTATCAAGAGTGGTAAGTAGAACATTACGTACAAGCGGAAATTTGCAGACGAAGCCGCGTAGCGGCGAGTGCGTAATTACACGAGTACGTAATACCTCTTACCACTCGAGTTACGTACTATGCTTTATCTACGACTCAATATTTTAATTCTAAATATTTGACATCTCTAAAAAATATATGACGTAGGTACCGTACTGTTATCTACTCCTTCGATAGTAAATGTCATTTATACTCATTGTCAGCATGCAGGGTAAGTGGTAAGTAAGCTATAACGCACAGTTGTGCGTAATGAAACGTCATTCCAACATAATCTCGCCCTTTTTTCACCTCTTGCCACACAATATACTATTTTTCTGAACTTTATCCAATAACATATCAAAATAAATTTTAGTTATGGATTGTTTAAATAGTTTGATACCGTTGATTTTCACCATTTTAAGTTACATTAAAAATAAAAAAGAGTTAAATTAGAATTCTATATATTAACAATTTTTTACAATTATGGAATGACTATGTATATAACAAAACACGTAGGTAAGTTATTGAACCATACTCTTAATTTTTTTATACTACAATCCTTTATTGTATGTGACATAACTGGGAACATCTTTCCTCTTCGCCATTATGGCAACCTGAAAAATAATAGGTAATAAATTATCGGTTTCATGAATTTTTTACAGAAAAATGTTTGAATTTTAAAAGTATTTTAGGATTAAAATTTTGATATTAATAAAATTTTATCATCAACATAACGATTCACCACACATTTTCATTTATATATTTTTTAGTAAAAAGATGAACAGTCGCAATTTTAAACAAATTAAATTATACTTTTCTTCATGCTCAACAATTAGAATTTTTTTATTACATTTCATAAGTCCAAAAAATGATAATATAAAATTGGAAACCGATATTTTAGCGGTGAACATGACAATAGAATGGTTCAGAACTATAATTTAATATAAAAAATATTACCTTTAATTCAGGTTCCAGTTTATCAAACGCAATAGATGCTTTTTGTTTGAAGAAAGCACATGCTAAAGGTGTTGCAAAAGTTAAACATAATCCTAAAACACCAACTGATACTGGTAGAACCATCCATGGATTCCTACGAAGCATTCCTTTCTTTTCTAAAGAATTCATAACAATCGGGGTTAGCACTAAAATTAAAAAATTATATTTAGTGTTGGTAAAATTTAAAAAAATATATTATATTGATTACCCATCCCTGGTAGTGCCATAAATATTCTACTAAATGTTACTTGAATAATTCCACTTTTAGCTGCTGCTTTAGAATATCCTAATTTATTGTCAAACTCATCATATACAGGTGTTCCATCTGTTAATTCTCTAAAAGGAAAAGTATACAAAGTAAAATATAACTTTTATATATTTGTTCTAATCAATTTACACTTACTGCATTCTCATTAAGGGAATATTAATACAGTTTGCCGCTGCTACTGCCATAAATGGAACCATACGACCAATTAAAGGAGGCATAGTCTAGATAAAGATTATTGTAATAATAATTTTATTTATGCAAAATAGTTATTTGTTAACCTATAATAAAAAACTTACTTTCGTTAAACTATTAAGACCTATTGCGGTTCCTACTGCTCCTCCAGTAGCACAAACATATGATGTTAATATTTGTCTAAAAAAATCGTTTTAGAAAGGTAACCCATTATATAAGAGAATTTTTACTTTTCACTTTGAGCGACATCTCCACTTCTATTTGTATAATTTACTAATGCATTAAATGACTGATTCAACCATTGCCAAAATACTACTGCTGGTGTACTTTTATAAAATGTAATCATTCCACCTGTGATAAGCATATTCATAGGAACCTGAGCTGACATTCTTCCTAAAACGTTCATTTTTTCTCCTGTATCTGGATGAAATGCAGAATCGTATATACTTTTGGCTCGCCATATTTCATCCACTGAGAAACCTGATGGAATAGTACCTAGTTTTCTAAAAAAAAACGACAGTTAATACAGTAATAATTTTGACTTCGTTAAGAATTTTTTTGTAGAGCAATTTCACCTATCCGAGATTGTTTATTTTTGATACCTATAACAAGATTCTCGGTTTTTTATCTTCAACTCTTGGTTGCAAAAAAAAACTTTTTTACCCGTTCTAATCTAATCTAATCTAAATAAACCTGGCATGGTCTCTTCTGTGGAGCTCCATGTTTTAAACACTGCTTCCTATGGGAATATTGTGACCAGGTTCGACACCAAAAGAGTCCTTGCATGCACACGATGCGTGCAGGACTCTAGTTTGTTCAGCTGAAGATCATCACCACTGCTGATCTTCAGGTAGGTATAAATCCAGGTGTCCCAAGTTCTTAACTATCCTTGAGTTACTGTTGCCACAGGGCAGTTCCCTTTATAAGAGATCTGAGTCCTCTGACTAGCTCCTCATAGTTACCCGTTTCTTAGGACTAGTTTTTCATTTCGCGCGTGTAATCATTTTATTGTCAACGTTCAGTTAAATTATTGTGATATTTCATTCATCCCCCTAATATGCCTTTTTGTGGAAAAAAAATTAACATTGAATATCTTTGCCATTTTTAGACCACATTGAATGAAATTTTAAGGGTAGATAGGTAATATTATTGTCAAAACACTGTAAAAACCCAAGGTCAGGCAATGAGATATTTTTTCCGCAAATCATTATTTTTTGAACTTTTATGAAATTTTCATACTTCTGTAACTTTTGTCGATTTTGTTGTAGGTTATATATAAAATATGCATAATGTAGGTTTTTGTACATACTTTTCCCTGATAAAACTCAAGATTAATTTTGTTTCCAAAAGCTAATTAAAATTGAAATATATGAAGTAAATATAAATTAACTTTAATAGATAATTTAAAATATATAAAATTTTAAATTTTACTAAAATAATGTTTGTGAGTCGAATATTGTTTCCAAAAATTTAAATAATCTCGATTTTTATAGGTCACTTCTAAAATGAAAAATGGAAAACCGTAAAATTTATTTGAAAAATGGCTTGGCATTGTAAAAAAATGCACAAATCATGTAAAAAAATTAAGTAATTGGAAAAATCAAGAAATATCGTAAAATTAGAAAAAATCGTAAAAATATATAAAGTGATAGTAAAACTAGAAGAAAAACATAGTGATGAATTGGGAAAAATTGGCATAAATCGATAATTTGTTTTAAAAAAACAATAAAGTAGGTACTATTTTGAAATCATATATAACAATCTAATACACAATAGTGAAAAAAGAAATCAAGAGGGGTCAAAAAAAATTCTAAACATTTTGTATGGTTTTCCAAATGGCTTTATTTCCCTTAAAAATGGTCGTATCGGGATTTTTAAACATTTTAAAGCTTAGTTTGGATATTTTATGATAATTTTTTTTCAAATAACCAGAACTGCTCGATCCTAATGATCAAAAAGATTATTTCAAAATTTTTTCTTTTTTTTTTGGTCTACGAACTGTTTCAGCTTGACCGCTATATGGGTTGGATAACTTGTTTATTAATCTTAAATTTGCTTTTCATAAAATTTCGTTACGACCACTTCTCGTTGAGATATCGTACTTTGGATGGAAAAGGATCTTTTTGTTTTTTTTACCATTAATAACTCAGCAACCGCTGTTTGAATAAGAATAGTAAGGACGGTTTTAAAGTTCTGAATAAACTTCCCACAATAATCAGCTACGGTTTTCGAAAAAAAAAACATTGAGCGGTACACGTTGATTGAAAAATTTCTTATCGTAAGATATTGTTACGTTCTAGGGGTTCAAAATAAAATCACTGCTGAACGAAAATGTCTAATTTATTTACACACACAATAAACTAAACGAATTATAACTAAATAACTAAACTAACTATAACACACTAATTTATGTACTACAATTAACTTCGATTTATATTCACTATTTATTTTCACTTCGTAGTTCGCTCGAATATTTAGACTACTCGCTATAAACTTTTAAACTTCCCCGCGGATCGTGGCTCTCCGCTTATATACCAGTCCACAGCTTCCAGAACGTCTTTCGATAACACTTTCTCGACGCACGTAGAAAGGAAGGAATTTTCCTGATTGTTCTGTTCGAGAATAAGCGCGTTGTTTACCTGGAGAGCGACAGGGGCGTACTAAGGAGATCTCGCTCGTTACACTGCCCCCTCCTTAAGACGTTCGGTCCCCGAACACCTTGGTTGGTATGTCTGAACCTACAGGCATCTCCCTTTCTGCAGCTCCCTTGCTTTTCGAAATAGCAATCCACAGTCTTCTCCTTCATTGTGTTTCCGCTCGGGTTGAAAATGCACACGAGTATCTCTATTCCTGTCTTATGGAAAAGCACCTCGAGCATGTTCCGGACGACTCTCCAGTTGAGTTGGTCTAGACCACAACCCAACTTAGGCACAGCCAGCTTCTTCACTTCCAACCTGGTGAGTTCGTTTCTTAGGTTCAGCAAGGTATTCCACATACTTCTATAGCTAGGCTTGTGATCGGAAAACCTCTTAGTCACCATGTAGAAGAGGTGACGATGACCGTCAGTGAGACTTAGAATTTTTCCGGGATGGGGCTGTTGTCTGGAGAGCTCAGATACACGGCCAAACTTCTTCCTGAAGACTAATGCTATTCCCCTGGACATACGCAGATCTTCGGCGACACAATGGGCTAGGGAATAATCTCCAGGCACAGAGAAGAGGTCCTGCTGCTGCTCGGTGGTAACTCCGAATCGTGCCTTCCCAGTTCCACCATAGTTCTCCATGAACTGGTCGAAACTCATCTCAACATGCTCTGGACTGGTCGTCCTTCTCAGATGGGTCTCGTCTTGTTCGTCGTAGTCCGCCTCGTATTTCGCCAACCGATTTACATGGACCACGCGCCTCTTGCCCCTTGGTAGTTTTTGTATACGGTACACTACATCATTGATCCTCTTTACCACTCTGTATGGACCCTCCCAATTTCTCTGTAGCTTAGGTGATAATCCTCTCTTCTTCTGGGGGTTGTACAGCCAGACCAAATCTCCAGCGTTAAAACCACCTTCTGTAGCTTTGCTGTCATAGCGGGTCTTCATTCGGTCACTAGCTACTTGTATGTTTTGTCGGACCTTCTCATGAATGTAGTGTAGCCTGCCCCTCAATGTGCTCACGTAGTCCTCACCAGCTATCTCTGTTCCGGGCTTACAACCAAACTCTAGGTCACAGGGTAATCTTATTTCCCGGCCGAACATGACACAAGCTGGTGTCTCTCTAGTAGACTCCTGTACGGCTGATCTGTAGGCCATGGTGAACAGATGAAGGTACCGGTCCCAGTCTCTTTGATGGTCAGAGACCACTTTAGCCAAATATTTTCCCACAGTTTTATTCATTCTTTCGACTAGGCCATCTGACTGTGGGTGAAGAGGCGTTGTCCTGGTCTTCTTGACTCCGAGTATTTCACAAATGCTCTGGAATAGGCCAGACTCGAAATTTCGTCCCTGATCAGAATGTAGCTCCAGTGGCACTCCAAACCGACTAAACATCTCTTTTATCAGCACGTCTGCCACTGTCGAGGCCTCTTGGTTTGGGATGGCATGTGCTTCAACCCATTTGGTAAAGTAATCCGACGCCACCAATATGTACTTGTTCCCATCGTCGGTCTCTGGGAATGGGCCTGCGATGTCTATAGCAACTCTTTCCATAGGACTGCCTACGTTATACTGATTCATTGGCGCTCGTCGTTTTCCTCTTGGGCCATTCGTTGAAGCACAAAGTCTACATTTTCGGCACCAGTCCTTGACGTCTTCTTTGCAGTTGACCCAGTAAAAACGTTCTCTGATCTTTTCCAACGTTTTCTTGATGCCGAAGTGTCCACCGGAGGTTCCATTATGAAGTTTCTCCAATACTTCTGTCGTCCGACTCCGGGGAATTATCAGCTGAGTCCTAGTTGCAGTACCCTCGTCATTCTCGACGGACCTCTTCAACAATCCATCCTCTAAAATGATGGAGTCCCACTGCGCCCAGTAGGACTTGACCCTAGGACTCAGATGACTCACTTCTTCCCACCTTGGTCTCTGTCCGTTTGCTTTCCAGTCAAGCAACATCTTTAGTTCGGAGTCACCTTCTTGGTCTCGCTTCAGGGATTCTGGCAGCCAATCTAGATCCACGACGGTGGTTCTTAAACAGAATTCCTTCTCTTCTGCTTTGCTGCATTGTTTGAAGTCGGAAGGACAAGGTCTCCTAGATAATGCGTCAGCGTTGCCATGTGACTTCCGGGCCCGGCGTTCCACAGAAAAATGATATTCCTGTTCTTGACGTTGTGATTTAACCGGCTTCTTGCAGTTACGCTGAATGTGTCCTCTTTCGCCGCGGTTCCAGCATCTTGGTCCACCATTACGTTTCTCCTGGAGAACTCGGCGAACTACGTCTTCAATACTCTCGTCGCAGACTGGCGAATCATCAAGCTGTCTCACTTTACTCTGTCCTCTGTGCGAAGCTTGTTTAGCAGCTTCAAATTCTAGGGCATGGGCCAGGGCGTCATCTAGGGTTTTGGGCCGGGCCAACCGCAACGTCTGCTGAGTCTCCGTGTCTCTCAACCCATCGACGAAGGTCTGGACAGCAAGTTGTTCTAGGAAGCTGTCCGGTGCTGAAGGATAAGCCAGCCTTACCAACCTTGCTATGTCTGCTTCGAATTCCTGCAAGGTTTCTGCACTCTTCTGATGGCGACTCTTGATTTGTGCGTGATACACTTGTTGGAGATGTGCATCACCATATCTCATTTGCAGTCTACTTGTCAGAGTCTTATAATCACCTTGTTGACTTACAGGAATGGTCTGAAGGATATTCAGTGCGTCTCCTCTTAATGCAACAATTAAGGCAGTTGCTTTCTCTTCATCGTCCCAGCAGTTGGCGTTGGCTGCTGCTTCAAATTGTTTCTGATATGTGCTCCAGGGTGATTTACCATCAAAAGTTGGAGGTTTGATCTTTGTTCGCCCTGGCTCACCCCGTTCTCCCAGCTTAACAGAACAATATTTGCTGAAGTTCTTACTCAATCGTTCTTCCATGGTTTTCACCTGTTCTTCCAATTTTACTTGTATTTCTTCTTCCATATTAACCAATCTGCCTTCAATGTTTCCAACCCTGTCTTCAAATTTTCCAACCCTGTCTTCAAATTTTCCAATTTTATCGCTCACGTTCCCCATCTCGTCTTTTACGTTTCCCATTTCGTCTTTTACGCTTCCAATCTCATTTTCCAGTTTGGAGTAATTATTCTTCAACTCATTTTCAATGAATGTCAATTTATCTCCCAAATTATCTTCCATTTTCTTAGTGTTTTCTTCCATTTTATTCTCCATTTTCTGGGTGTTTTCTTCCATTTTATTCTCCATTTTCTGGGTGTTTTCTTCCATTTTATTCTCCATTTTCTGGGTATTCTCATCCATTTTCAAGCTCATTTTTTCAAGGGCTTGCTTGAAAAATTCCATTGTCGCCTGATCCATTTTCTTCGTCTGTGATCTCGTAACTGGCATACAAAATATTCACTAATGAAGTCCACAATTTAAATTAACACAGCAGTTTAATTTACCCCACACCTGACACCAATTGTTACGTTCTAGGGGTTCAAAATAAAATCACTGCTGAACGAAAATGTCTAATTTATTTACACACACAATAAACTAAACGAATTATAACAAAATAACTAAACTAACTATAACACACTAATTTATGTACTACAATTAACTTCGATTTATATTCACTATTTATTTTCACTTCGTAGTTCGCTCGAATATTTAGACTACTCGCTATAAACTTTTAAACTTCCCCGCGGATCGTGGCTCTCCGCTTATATACCAGTCCACAGCTTCCAGAACGTCTTTCGATAACACTTTCTCGACGCACGTAGAAAGGAAGGAATTTTCCTGATTGTTCTGTTCGAGAATAAGCGCGTTGTTTACCTGGAGAGCGACAGGGGCGTACTAAGGAGATCTCGCTCGTTACAATATCATCAAACTTTAAGCTTTAAAATGCTTTTCATACAATTCCAGTAGAACTATTTTTAAAGGAAATACAGCCACTTGAAAACGTAAAATATCCCTTATTTTTTCCACTAGTTTATACAGTGATATTTTTTATGTACAACTAGTGTTTTTGAAAAAAAAACATAACAAAATGTATGGAAAAAATGATAAAAATTTCGTATGAATGCAAAAAATATACAAAAACTGATTAGCATGAAATATCGTAGATAATATAAAACAGTTGTGAAAACGGTGATCTGCAAATAGATCTCAAAAATATTAAAAAATCTATAAAAATCGAAAAAAAATTTGCAAAATCAGATAAAATCTTGAAGAAATGAAATAAATGAAATATTGTATCTTAGAAAATACGAGGGTTGTCTTTAGATTTGCATATATCCGCTTAGAAGTCTCCAACAATAGAACTTTCAGACCCAACAAGTCGAGTAGGTACAGTGAATTTTTGAAATTAGTAAGTCGGTCGAAAAACTGATCTTAACCAAGAACATTTTCAAGCAATAGTTTTTTACAATTTTCGGAGAGGATTATTCCAACAGCAATGTCTCGCTGAAATGGTTTCTGTGTTTGGGAATGAAGCACCAAAGCAGGCAGCTATTTTCCGCTGGTTTTGCGAATTTTAACGTAGTCGCTCTAGTCTCAGCGACGAATCCAGGCTAGGTCCACCCAAAACAGCAGTCATATAGCAAAACATTGATGCGGTTCGTCAGCTAATTCGTATAGCGAATTTCAATCTTATCGCTCTAGTCTCTGCGACGAACCAGGCTAAGTTCACAAAAAACAGCACAAACACAGCAAAAAATTGATGCGAGCTAAGGATGATACCATACCGGAAGATAGAGGCACCTTTGAGCATTTTAAAGACCTCGATCAAAAAAATCAAAAAAGCTCAAAAAAGTGCCAATGAATTTTGGATTTACTCCTACGAACCAAAAAATAAACATCAATCCACTGTGTGGATGTTTCACGATGAGGAAAAACCAACAAAAGTGATCAGTTCTCGAAGTGTGTCAAAGAAAATGGTCTCAACTTTTGTTTCAAAATCTGGTCATGTGGCAACAATTGCTTTAAAAGTTCAAAGAACGGTTATCGATTGGTATACAAACGTTTGTTTACCAGAAGTTATCGCGAAACTCCGACAAAGCAACACACAATTGGGAATCATCTTACATTAAGACAAGTGTTCATACTGTCCCAAAGACAATCGAGTTTTTGGACCTTCAAAACATCTGATTGTTAGACCATTCACCGTATTGTCCCGACCTAAGTCCCAATGACTTCTTCACGTTCCCAAAGCGTAAGAATTCAATTCGTGGGCAGCGATTCCAGTCGCTAGAAGAAACCATCGATGCCTTTAAAACAGCGATTTTGCAGGTGTCAACAGAAGACTAGAATAACTGTTTTACCGATTGGTTTGAATGTATGCAAAAATGTACCGATCTTAGTGGGACGTATTTGGAAAAGTAAAAAAGTACCTTAAAACTATATATATTTTTTGTCTTTATATGCAAAACTAAAAAGACAACCGTCGTATTAAAAATATTGAACTACCATATTAAAATTGTTTTCTTATACACAACCAGCAGTTAAAAAAAAACATAATGAAAAATTTTGGCAAAACACAAATAGGTTGATTGGGATATTGCATTACGTTTTACGTACAATAAAGGTCATTTACGTGAAAAGAACAATACATAATAAATAAATTAACACATGGTGCCACTTATACAGAACTTATAAATTTATCGACAGATGCATTCAATAAATTAATGGATCAATCAGTAACAATATTTTTTCATAATATAAAAAAAGTTATAAAAAGTGTAAGGGAAATCTTAAAACAATATCTATTAGGAATTGTTTTTTTTTAAATGAGTCTAAGCAAATAATCACTCTGCTCTGTTTTCTACTTCGAACGGTAGAGGGAAACTTAAAGCGAATTTATTGATTTTCTCTGGGATTATACAATCCATAAAGGATTATTATTTATTGTTTAATTAGACTTTTTTTATAACAATTATTTTATAAACCTTTATTTTTGTCTTATAGTTATATATTTTGTTATATAAACCGACAGTGTATTTTATATTATAGGCGAATAATGTTAGAACACATAAAATTATCGTCTTAAAGTGATGTGATATATAAATTAAATAAATCAAATTTTATTATTGAAGTTAAGTAATTCCAAGATTAAAATACTATTTTTAGAACAATTATTTAAGCAATCAATCTAAAAACTGTAAACAGTTTAATTTATTTTATTTAAATAAAATAAAAATTACCTGCATTTTTCTACTATTGATTTAGATTCTTCCAATTGTTGATTAGATACGAATATATTTAATGGATTAGTAACCAAAAAAAAGTGTTTTGCTCTCCCTGAATATGTACTTTGATCATATCTAGGATTATCTATATTTATTTTCATATTTTCTCCAACCGATGCCATTAAAATACCTAAAAATATAATTTATTGCATGAAAATAACAAAAAGTTTAATATAAAATTGTGTGAGTAATAAATGCATGCATACCTGTCTATTTCACACACAAGCACGTTTATTTTAAAACTGTTACACGTATTTTCGTGTTTTTGGTAATATCTGATCCCGTGTCTATTTAAAAACGTTTTATGTATGGTTAAATAATAAAATTGACTAATAAATATTATCAACACATTAAATAAAATTCCGCAACCTACTTGTTAGAAACCGAGCAGTTGTCTACAGATTATGGTATCACTTCTGCACAGTCAATAAATTATTTTCGTACTCACGGAAGGAAAATCTTGCTTTCCCGGGCGGAATGCGTCACAATATTTTTTAAAATTGTATATTTTTTTAAAATATTAAAACTTGAATATATGATTCGTGTTTTTAATAGAATATTTACGTACCTTTAGTTGTAATTTATTATGGAGCTTAAAGAGTTATCAGTGATATTTATTAAATGTTAGATAAAAACCATTTACAGATTAGAAAGTCAAAAGTCGTCAGTAACTATAATTTGAATCATTAATTTTCCTATGATTTTGGTTGTGTTTTAAAAATTTAATGTTTACTATTTCTGTCCTTGATCTTTTTCTTTTTAATTAAGCATACATTAGTTCTAATTACTTTTACTGTTATTGAATGAAACTTGATTGAATATTTTTGTGTAATAACAATTGATTGAATTTTTTATGTAAATGGTTGTTATGAGAAATTTGGTGCAATTTAATATTGTTGTGGGTAGTAGAATGTAAAAGCGAAACTTCGGAACAGAAAATGAGTATAGTCGTTTTCAAGAAAATTGGTTGATATGTTAATGGCAAGGAAGTACACCCTATTGTGATGGGCAATAAACAACCAGGTAACAGATTATCGATAAGGGCCGGACTAAAAGTTATATATTTAGTGTAGTTACTATTATATTATTTAAAAAGGATTGCTGTTCTAAGAAAAACAAGAATTCAATGATATGTTGTATGTTATTAATTCTAATAATTCTAAATAATAATAAATTCTATTTAAATGTTCTCTGTAGCTTCTTTGTGGCATAATAACATCTATTTACTTCTTTAGTTTGGGATCTTTTGCCACTAAAACAAACTAATACAAAATATAAATCAATATTTTGAAAATAACTCTTGCTTATTAATCTTGATGGATATGTGAAATTTGTCAATGGTCGTTTTTTAAAACTGAAAATGCCTAACAAAAATGATTTTTTTTTAAATGACTCTTGGCTTTCGACAACCACATCGGAACCAAGAATTAATAGACATAAACTTTCACAAGTCCGACCCTTTAAGTAATATTTTCATAGATAATGTTGAAACGGCTTTATATACCTGCTGTTTGTTGCTCATCACAATAGAGTGCACTTCCTTGCCAATAACTCTGAACCAATTATCTTGAAAAATACTGTAACGGGATAACCGTGAAGGGACCTTAATTTGAAATATTGTTATTGACAGTTGATTTTTAGAAACTTCTAAAAACACTGACTAGATTAAATAATGTTTCTAGAAAATTCTAGAAACTTCTAAACACACTGACTAGATTAAATAATGTTTCTAGAAAATTCTAGAAAGATCTAAACACACTGACTAGATTAAATAAAGTAGTATATAAGGGGATGTATGGGCAGTTAACGTCAGTTCAAGTTCAAATATTCACAAGAGTTCATTGTATTGTCAAGTAGTTAGACGTTATCCAGCAGAGTTCAGTGTATCTTAACAATTTTGTAAATAAATTGTGTAAAAGTCCCCATAAGTGTTTCAAATTGGTGTCAGGTGTGGGGTGAAGATACAAGAATGCCTGGAAAAAAGATAAATGAACTATTGGTGGCTGAGCTCAGAAGAGAGCTCGAAGAATTAGAGTTGGAAACTACTGGGAGCAAATCCGTATTGTTAAGAAGGCTCCGTGAATACTACCTAAATAATAATTTGGACCCTGACGCTGTGGAGTTCGAAGACCCAGTTCAAAAATTAAATTCTGAACTAACTCAACAACTTTCCCGGCTGCAAGAGGAGCTATCAGGACGAATGACGAGCCAACAAGAAGAACAAACTCAACAACTTTCCCGGCTGCAAGAGGAGCTATCAGGACGAATGACGAGCTAGCAAGAGGAGCTATCCAGTCAGATGAAGAGCCAGCGCGACGATATGTCCCAGCTGTCACAACAAATGACGAACCAACAGGAGGAGCTATCCAGTCAGATGAAGACCCAGCGCGAAGATATGTCCCAGCTATCACAGCGAATGACGAACCAACAAGAGGAGCTATCCAGTCAGATAAGAAGCCAGCGCGAAGAGGTGTCCCAGTTATCACAACGGATGTCTACCCTACCAGAAGAGTTATCCAGTTCCTTTTCCCAGCAAATATCGCATTTGCGCTCCGAAATGTACACTCTTCGTGACGAACAAAATCAGCAAGTGTCCAGCTTGCGAGACGAGCAAAACCAGCAAATGCAGTCCAAAATAAAGAAGCTTCAACAAGAACTGGAAGCTTGTCGCCGAAACCAAATCATCCACCATCCACCACGGCGACGGAAATGCAGAAAGGAGGGAAACTATAGACGTCGAACGATGAGGAAACGGAGAGGCGGCCAAGGTGCGAATGACGATAAAACCCCCGACCTTCGACGGGATGACTTCCTGGTCAAATTACCTAAAACAATTTGACGCAGTGGCCAGAGCGAATGGATGGTCACCCCAGGAAAAGGCATTGTTCCTAACCATGGCTCTGCGAGGCGAGGCTTTAGACGTCCTGCATGTATTGACACCGGATGAGGTTGACAATTTTGAGCTATTGGTGAATTGTCTAGAGATGCGTTATGGTCAAAGTCATCTAGAACTGGTATACCGAGTGCAGTTGAATAGCAGGAATCAGAAAAATGGAGAAACTATCCAGGAGTTCAAAGCTGAAGTGGAAAAAATGGTATGGTTTGCGTATCCAAATGCAGCGGAAGATTTTCTGGAGTGCCTGGCGATCCAAACCTTTACCGATGGTCTTCGAGACGCCGAATTGCAACGGGCTGTACGGTTGGCGAGGCCGAGATCTCTTGTAAACGCCTTGACCATTGCCCTGGAGTTCGATACGGTGACGGAGGCCTCACATGCAGCTGCTCGACTAATGGAAGATACTGGTAACTTCGACCATGCCGTTTAGTCCGTCAGCGAAGTCGAAGCGGTAGTGGAGAGGTTAATGAAGTTTTCTTCAAAAAGAAGCGCCCAGTGAGGTGCTGGAACTGCGGAGAACTAGGCCACATATGAAATACTTGCCCCCATTGAACCCCAGTGGAGCAGAACGAGGAAAAACTTGCCTTAGTTAAAGTTGTGCCAGAAGACGAGAGCTCTATGCTGGAGGAGCAACAAGAAAACGATCCCGTTCTGAAAAAGATTCGAGAATGGAAGAGAATGGACCGTCGTCCGTTGTGGAGAGAGATATCCTCATCCTCTCCTGCTGTAAAAGCATACTGGGCCCAATGGAACTCTTTAATTTTGGAGGGTGGGCTCGTTAAAAGACTTGTAGAAAATTCCGAGGGCACAGAAACAAGGAAACAAATAGTGGTCCCAAGAAATGCTGTACCGGAAATTTTAAAACAGATGCATAATGATAGTTCCGGAGGACATCTGGGTATCACGAAAACGCTGCAAAAGATCCGAGATAGATTTTACTGGGTAAATTGCACTAATGATGTTAAAGTTTGGTGTCGTAAATGCACCACATGTGCTGCCAGTAATGGTCCGCACCGAAAACCGAAAGCGGAAATGCAGCAATATCTGGTCGGAAGTCCTTTTGAAAGAATCGCAGTAGATGTATTATTAGGGCCACTTCCACAGACCGATGAAGGAAACAAATACATCTTTGTTGTAATGGACTACTTCACTAAATGGGTTAAAGCCTATGCAGTTCCCAATCAGGAAGCCACCACTTTAGCAGATATATTAGTTGAAGAATTCGTAAGCCGATTTGGGGTACCACTAGAATTACACTCAGACCAAGGGAGAAATTTTGAGAGCAAGCTGTTTCAAGAAGTTTGCCAAAGATTAGGCATCCGCAAAACGAGAACCACAGCGATGCATCCTCAGTCTGATGGAATGGTGGAACAAATGAACCGGACTATAACCAACTATCTGTCAAAAGTGGTGTCAGATTGTCAGAGGGAATGGGATCGACATATTCCACTATTTCTAATGACAATTCGATCGGCCATCAACGAATCAACTGGCCAAACGCCTGCGAAGGTCCTGTTCGGTAGAGAAATGAGGCTACCATGTGACTTGGTGTTTGGTTGTAAACCTGGTGAAGAAATGGCCCGTGAACAATATGTCGCCGACCTTCAGAATCGAATGGAGAATATACACAACCTGGTGCGTGGAAAACTACAATTATCTAGTGATCGGATAAAGAGGTACTATGACACACGGACAATGGAAAAGAGTTACCAAGTTGGAGATTTAGTCTGGCTCTATAACCCCCGACGGCGTCGAGGTATTTGTCCCAAATTACAGAAGAACTGGAAAGGTCCTTACACCATCAAGAAAAAGATTAACGATGTCATTTATCGGATCGTGAAAATTCCCAGAGAGAAACCCGTCGTGGTCCATCATGATCGTTTGGCGCCTTACCAGGGAAACCACAGTGGAGATGCGCAGCAACTCCAAGAAGATGGTTTGGCTGGCTCAGGGAGTGTGCGGGATTCCGATGTAGGAAATAACATTCCAGGAGGAATGAACCTAAGGAGGGGGCAGTGTAACGGGATAACCGTGAAGGGACCTTAATTTGAAATATTGTTATTGACAGTTGATTTTTAGAAACTTCTAAAAACACTGACTAGATTAAATAATGTTTCTAGAAAATTCTAGAAACTTCTAAACACACTGACTAGATTAAATAATGTTTCTAGAAAATTCTAGAAAGATCTAAACACACTGACTAGATTAAATAAAGTAGTATATAAGGGGATGTATGGGCAGTTAACGTCAGTTCAAGTTCAAATATTCACAAGAGTTCATTGTATTGTCAAGTAGTTAGACGTTATCCAGCAGAGTTCAGTGTATCTTAACAATTTTGTAAATAAATTGTGTAAAAGTCCCCATAAGTGTTTCAATACTATAACGCAACTTTATCTGTGCGTTGTTCTTACTTTTGAGTAAATACTAACGTTCCTCCTGCCTTTCTCATCCGGTCTAACTGCTTTCTTGGTTTATTTTTTTTTTCTAATTTAGTTTTATGATTGTAACTATATTTTTTTAATTTTTTTATTTTTTTCTTTTTTGTTTTTTTTTTTAATTTTTCTCTTTTTCTACTTGTTGTGTTCTTTTATTATTTCATATATTTTATTTTTTCTTGTTCCATTTTTAATACTATTTTTCATTTATATCCTTATTTTTCAATTTTTGCTGGTTTTTAATTTTTTTTCTTTTATTCCAAATTTTTTTGATGCCACTTCGTTTTTTCTATTTACCCACTCATTCTTTTTCAGTATTTTCAAACGATTTCTTTCCGCTTTTACTATTTGAATTATTTATTCTATTTTTATAATTTTTCGTTTTTTACAATTTTACTTATCATATTTTTTCCAGACAAAGTCAAATCCCAGTAATATTTCTAACATAATTATTTAGAAATTGAAATACAACATCTACTGTGTCTCCGCGTAATCTAGATTTCAAACAATGACTTTACTTCTCCATTAACTAGGAATTCTTATACCCATTTTTATACATTTTTTTTCCTATTTTTTCCTGTTTTGTTAATTCATTATTTTCCTTATTCAATTTTTTTCAACTTTCCTAGTATTTCATCTTTTTCTGGTTTTTCCTGCTTGTTAATTTAATTAATCATATTGATATGAGCTCTATATTATATTTGATTGAAAAAATTAATATAACTTTATTTGTTAACCGATTTAAATGAAAGAAATACTAAATGTTAAATAAATCACATCACATCACAAATCGGTTAAGCCGTTTCTGAGATTAGCGTTAACAAGCATACAAAGATATTTTTACGATCTAGCGGATTCGTTTATATAAAGAATTCACCAGACTATTATTTTCGTGCCTATGTCGGTTAGAATTATTTAGTTTAATAGCTGTAGTTCAAAATTGTGCTGTAAGCGGTGTTACTGTATAATTATCGACTCTTCGTCGTTGCGTTCAGTAATTTTTGGCGCATTAACAATTGTGACGTCAAACGATCTTGTCTTGGTGTAATCCTCTTTGAAATACAAGGGTCTATCCAAATCAGTTTCAAGAGGTCCAACCAGGATTTTAATTATTTTCGAGATTGTACAAAATTCCGCCATTTTGTGGAGAAATTGTGTCGATTATTGAAAAATAAAAGCAAAATCTTCTCGGTTGAATCGACACCGTTACATTAGAGTCAGATCTTGAGTTTCCAGGGGTTACCATGTTACCAAGTTGGTGTATGAGGGAGAATTCTTAAAAGTAAGCTACGGGAGCTAGCTAGGAGATTAACATCCTTTAGGACGTTTTAATGTTACAATACAGCCTTACAGACAAACAGACGAAATGAAAATATATTTTATTGGGTTCTCCTGCGTATATAAAGGCCCATCAATATGTTTCTTTAATATATTTGCAATTGCAGTTTTCTTATATATAAATAAGTATAAAGTATATATAGATATAGATATAAAGAATATAGAGGTAACATAGGTATATATTATTAAGTTAAATTCTAGTGGCAAATAATGTTGAACAAACTGATTTAAAAAGTTTTTTTTTCAGTTCACATTTCTGCCCCAAAGATATAAAAAGCTTTGCTTCCATCGGAAGTTCCACCCTAATTTTCCCTAATAAGAGTATTTGTAAGAATCTATCCCAACAAAGTGACTCTTATAAATCCTTCATTAAACTATACTAACTTATGCAATCTATCAACTTTATAGGGTTTGCGTTTTGTCATTTCAAGATTAAAAAACGTGACAGTATCAAAATGTCTGAAAAGGAATCTAAAAACCAAGATAATCAAGATAAAATTAGAGAAAATCTTGAAAAAGACGCTCATGTTAAATATCGGACAAGAAAAAAATCAACAGAGAAAAAAAGTACGTATTTAGTTAAAAAAATGTGGGTTAAGAAACCCTTATAAATAACCAAACCTAACATTTCATAGTATTGTGCAAATATTGTATGTGTATTCTTGCTCTTTATCTAGCTTCTTAGGTTACATATATTTGTACATGTATGTGTTAATAGTCCGACAATTTAGTTTATTACCTTTTTGGTACCGATCTGTGATTTAATTTAAAAATGATCAAATTTTGGTATATATTTTTGAATATTCTGTAATAAATAAATACATAATTGATGTTTTATGTTAAATTTAGTATTCTGGATTACCAGATCTATTGCTGATGAAATCGGTAGAGAAGAAGTTTTAAAAAGAACACTTATTGAATTTGTCATATTTGCTTCATTTCTGACTTTAGCAACCATATGTAAGTTAAAGTATAGGTAGTAATTGACATAGAAATCCGAACACCCAGTAAACATATTTGATTATTATTTTATAATAATGGGTTGATGTAACACACGGTGTGTACATTCTTAAATGCTCTGGGTATGGATCTAATGAGGGATTAATATTCTCCCGGGGAAACTCAATCAAAGCTTCTACCTCGTGCCAAAATGTCTCCAAAGTTTAATGATGTTGTTATAAGTTTAGCAGTGTCCTACGTTATTGTTTGGGGATAAGTCAGGTGATCTTGGGGGCCAAGGCAACACATCAATTTCAGCATGGTTAAAGCAGTCTAATGTTACTCTGGCTATATGAGACCAGGCGTTATCTTGTTGAAAAGTTGGGTTTTGTAGAGTCCTGAGATATAGAATGAGAAGAGGCGCCACAATGTCTTGGACGTAACGTTGTGCAGTTATGTTACCTCTGATGAATACTTGAAGTTATCTAGACCCATAAGAGATTGCACCAAATACCATAATTTCAACAGTGTGTTGAACATGTCGTTTAACATAAATCTAAGGGTTCACATGCCTCCTTCTTAACCTTGCGCGTACATCATGCATGCCTAGACTAAATCGAGACATTTACTTAAGACCATTGTGTTCCATTCCTGGTCATATAATAACCGTTCTCTACACCACTCAAGTTAATTTCTGACCCAATGGGGACATTATAAAATAAGTCCAAAACCTCTAATACAACGATAAACACTTCGAATTCCAATATGCCTTCCATGTTCTCCAAACCACTGATTTGCAATGGTTCTGGTAGTGGAAAAGCGATCTCTTAAAACCAGCAATCTTAGTCTGCTATCTTTACGTTCTGTGTTTGTGTTTGACCTTCTTTATGCCGTCCATGACAACATCTGACCAGAATGTCTAGACTTCAGTCTATAACTCTAATATCCCATAATGAAAAACCAGCTTCTCGTAGTCCTTTTAAACTCGGTTAGTTGCCGAAAGTTTGTATTTATTCGTATCCTGGGCATATTAAAACGTTATAAAAAATGTTTACAAACGACCTAATAACACTTTTACCATAATCAATATGTAAACAAAATATTGCCAAAATAAATAATAATTTACTGGGTGTTCGGATTTTATTGTTCAAAGATTAATAATCATATAATCGAAATTATACATTTTACAAGAATATATATTTAAATATTCATTTTATTAGATATAATTGGAATTAATACAACATCTGTTTACTACCTTACAAAAGCTTTAAAACAACAATTTTTGGGACATGAATTTAGAACCCTAAATGATATGGAAATTACATTTGAAGATATTAAAACAGCAGCTGATGTCTGGTTTGTAAGTTAAAATTATCGATGCTTTTAAACGAAAGGAAAATGAAACTCCAAAAAATATAAAAAAGAACATATTTTTGTTGACGAATATATCGCAGTTTCATTTATCTTCGAACTTGTTCATTTATTTTACATTAATATAAAATAATGTATTATTTTTATTACCTACAGTATTTAGAAAACCATATGATTAACAGTTTTTTTTGGGAATCCACTTACGACTTAAAAGCTGGTGACGACGAAAACGCAATGAATATTCTTTACGAAAATAAAATGTTGGGAGTGCCAAGATTAAGACAGGTGAAGTATATTTTAGGTTACTCGAAAAATTAATTTTTGAATTTATATTTATACTTTTCGGTGCAAAAATAAACGAAAGCAAGATATGCACTTTAATCAAGGGTAATATAACAAGACCTAGATTATAGTTGACTATTTTTGTGGTATCTAGATTTCGAGAATATTTTAGTATCAATTTGTGAGACAAAATTTGACATTAATAATCTGATTAAAGCCCTCGAGCTAAAGCTCTCGGGCTTTAATCAGATTATTAATGTCAAATTATGTCGAAACAAATTGTAAAATTTTCGAGAAATTTAGCAACAACAAAAATAGCAGACTATTAATCAAGGTCGTGTTATATTTGGGAAGATTATTTCCCCGGCCGTTGTTAAGTTGACAAATATTTGACATTTATATTTGACGTGACTATTTTTCTAGAGAAATAGTCGCTGATATTGTTCTAGTGCAATAGTCGCTGATATTTGATTCTGATTGGTCCAATTTCAAAAAGTTATGACATTCTGTTGGTTTATTTGAATCGAAGGAAATAATCAAGGGTAATATAACAAGACCTTGATTATAGTCGGCTATTTTTGAGGTATGTAGATTTCGAGAATATTTTAGTATCAATTTGTTGAGACATAATTTGACGTTTATAATCTGATTAAAGCCCCAGAGCTTTAGCTCGAGGGCTTTAATCTTTGATTATTATAATGTCAACTGATGTCCAAACAAATTGTAAAATTTTCGAGAAATTTAGCAACAAAAAAAATAGCAGACTATTAATCAAGGTCGTGTTATATTTAGGAAGATTATTTTCTGAGAAGACAAATTTTTGACATTTATATTTGACGTGACTGTTTGGTCCGATTTCAAAAAATTATGACATTCTATTGGTTAATTTGAATCGAAGGAAATAATCAGTATTATTTTTTTTTTAAATAACGAACATCGATCAAAATTACTAAAAGTTTATCGTAATAGTCGATTGTAAATTTTAATTTTTATATGTTTATTTAAATTGGAAGCGAAGTTTTTAATATTAGTTTCGTATGGGGTGTTACGACAAAAAATCGTGACAAAAATTAACAAAGAACTTTCCCAAGCTAATCTAACTCTTGTTACTCACACTTGAGTAATTTTAAGTTCACTTTTCTGCTCGAAAAATATCATTAAAAGTTTCGCTCTATCGGACTTCACCGAGTTTCACATGTTTTTGATTTTTTATTTTTTAAATAAACATTCGCGTGCGAAATTATTTGTTTTTTCAAAAAGATAAAGAAAAAATCTTTGGATAATTTTTTTTAAATAATATATTGCAGTACAAAAAATATTTAGAACAGGTTTTCACGTAAAAAATACATATAATTTTTTCTGTATCTCTATTTTTATTTCATTTTAGATCACGTACGAAACAATTTTTTATGTACTACCTAGTAATAAAAAATAATCTTTCACCCTGCGTCTCGTGAGCGTGACGGCTGGGCAATTTTTTTTTCTTTTTGCAAAACAATTGTTTTTCTACATGCCAAACATAGACATTGAGAACCGCCATAAGAAATAGTTGTTTAAAATTTTCGTTAATATTTTTTTAATAGATATATTAAATATTTACTTTTTTCTGTAGGTAAAAGTTCGAAATGATTCCTGTACTATTCATTCTTATTTTCGTAAATTATTTCTGAGTTGTTACGATGCTTATTCCAAAAAAGCAGAAGATAGAAAAGTATTTGGACCAGCCTCGGATACAGCGTAAGACACTTTGGTAGCTTTTTAAGTAATCTATTGACACCATGGATCCCACGCTTTTTACATAGCATTTTTTTATTTACAAAAGCGTGGATTTTAGGTTTTTAAACTATTATTTATTAAATTACAATTTTATTCCAATACGATTAATCCAAGGGTTTCTTACTGATTAGCTATATTTGTATAGTATATTTGTATAGTGTTGCTATTTTTTTTTAACTGACTTGCTATAAACCATGTATTTGTGTTACATAGTCAAATAAAGTATCTATCTATCTATCTATTATTTGTATGAAAACAAAATCAAAACATCAGAGCCTGCATTCAAAAGCAATCCTTCGTTAAATCGCAACTCCCTAACTCCTAACTTATTGCGCCATTGCATTGACAAAGCAATTCTTTCGCGGAGTCATTAGTCGATACGATATTTTTCTTTCTTTTTATTTTTTTATATCTGTTTTATTTTTGATTTTTTATACTATTGCATTATCATTGGTCCTTGATAAGTACACAGAGTTTTCAATTTATCTGATATTTCAAAGCTGGTCAAAATCACATTCAAAGTTTCCATTACATAGATAGATTCAACCAAAGCTAATAAAATCGTGTTAAAAAGGAGTTATAACAGCTTTTTTTTATCAATTCTATATATCGGTTTTTCATAGCATTATAATTTTCACGATATTTCCAATTTTTAAATATTTTTTCATCTTCTCGTGTTTTGAACATTTTTCCAGTTATCTCAAATTTTATATTTATGTTTTTTCCATTTTTTAATATTTTGCACTCATTTACGTAAAACAAAACAGTAACTGTAATTTTATGTAAACTATACGTGCGTATAGCCAACCATGCGATGAACTGTTCTAGTCTTTGTAACGCTTTTTCTGTCGTTTTTTTATGCTCCATCTGCCAAAATGTTCCAAAAAAACTGTAGCTTTAATAGTTTAATAATTTTCAGTTGGATATATAGTTGTTCCGAAGAAACAAAAAGTTTATCATACTGGGGTGAAATATCAACATACGACGGAGGTGGTTTTTACGTAAATCTGGCCAGAAATAAGACAAAAAGTATAGAAATCATTAAAAATTTAAAAGAAAATGTTTGGATAAGACGTGGAACAAGAGCAATATTTGTTGATTTTAGCGTTTATAATCCTAATTTAAATATATTTGGAGTCTGCAAATTAATATTTGAATTTCCAACAACTGGAGGTGTTCTACCGAGTGCAAATTTTCAAAGTGTCAGATTATTAAGATTTCATACACAATATGATACTTTTATATTGATTTGTCAAGGTTGCTGTTACTTGTTTATATTTTATTACGTGTTGGAGGAAATACGAGAAATTGTTTACTATAAATTGCAATATTTTACAAGGTTTTGGAATTATATGGATTTATCAATAATTGCAGTAAGTATAGATTATATCACAGCCCTACTTCACTTAAGTAAAGTAGGGCTGTGTTTATATTAATTCGCTTGCTTTTTACTTTTTTTCAACGAAATTCAAATATCTGATAGTATTAACTCGATGAATCACGTTGGAAGCGAAGATATCTGGTGTACATAAAAATGAGAGTAGTGTGTGAGAAGACAAGCAAAGCAGGAGCCAGAAGAAGCGTTAATTTATTCAATAATTGGAACACAGAGAAATAGACAAGCAAGAAGAAGTTCTGTTCGAAGTTGCGTCTCGAAATTAGCACGTCATGCTCGTCTTGTGCGTCTGACCTCTGCACATTGGTCGATTCAGTTTGATCGCGTTTCCTGACCTGGAACAGTTGTCCGTTTTCCCTTTTTTAATCTTATCAAAAAAATTATGATCTTGTACGTTTTTTTATTTTTAATCAGTAATAATAAAACGAACAGAAGCCCATATTCTATGAGGATAAAGAGGGAAACATAAGTGGAGAAAATGAAATTTTATCAAGATGAGGATTTTGGTACGATATTCTTATGAACACCAAACAGAAGAGACGATATTCAATTAAGAATAATGGCAGGAAACCTATTAGCGTATGTATTAAACTGAGTCTTAATAAGTATATAAGCAGATATCTAAGAATGCAAAAATTCGCGTCTATAAAACAATCATACAACTATTAGTAACTTACGCTTGTGCGGTGTGGACAAGCGAACAAAATGTACTGGAAGTTTCAAAGAGGAAACTGTTAAGAAAGATTTTTGGTGGTAAAGTAGTGGACAATGTCTGGGTGAGGAAAACAAATAGTGAACTGAAAGAGTTAAACCAATATCCCAGCACAATTGGATTTATAAAATTACAGAAACTAAGATGGTTAAGTCACACAGAAAGAATGTCAAATACACGAATACCAAAAAAGACCTTGACGCAATCAATATGCACAAAGAAAAGACGAAGAATACCAAAGAGCAGATGCAAACAGGAAGTTGAAAAGGGTGTGAATAACATTTGGAAGTTAGACTGACTCGAAAAAGATACTTACATCGTTTACAAATAGTAAAAACAGTAGAGGACCACAGTGTGAGCCCTGAGGACAGCAATCTAAGTCGAAAAAAAACTATGTATTTTAATACACTGAACTAAGAAAACTACCTAGCCACATAATAATCTTGCAAACCATCTTCCAAACTTAACATTAAAAGCTTCTCTTTAAAAATTTCTACATTCTGCAGTTGACTTAGAATTTTTTTTTTAATTTTATATAAACAGACTTTCTAAAGATTATTTTTTAGTTATTCCTGATAGCTGCTGTGATATCTATCCACTTAATAATAAAAGTACCCAAAGCTATTCAAACTATTAAAAATTATCCAGATGAATACGGAAATTTAGAGCATGTAATACATCTCTATAATAAACATAACGATGTGGTAGCTGTCGCTTTATTTTTTATATATTTGAAAGTATTTAAGTTTTTGAATTTTAACAGAACTATGGGGCAACTAAATAATACTTTAAACAAGGTAATAAATAGCAATACAATATGAATAAATACATTAAAGAAATTAAGAACCATTCGAATTTTATATTTACCATAAACTTTATCGAGTTAACCTTTATCTATGTTGGACAGCCGAATTATGATATCACAGCTCATTTTTGTTCCCATGTCTCATTTAAATTGCACTCCTTGAATTTTTATCTGTAGATTACGAGAAAATATGTTATTTAACATTATCATAAAGTTTCGTACCGGGAATTGTTTGTTAATAATTAAGCTTACTCTACCACCGCAAGTAATAAAATCTTGTTTCAATTTAAATAAGACTTTAACTTTCAGAAGAAAGCCAAAAAATGGCATTATCAATTTAAGTCCACATCTTGGGTTTAATACTTTGGCACTTATAGTGCGGGACACCGTTGCCTTTTTCATTTTTAATGGGTGCACTCAAGTCTTTTTATGTATCTTTTACTGCTTATTTCAAATTTTGAGGGTGGATTTTGATCCAAGTGGCCAAAAATTTGTTATATACAATTTAATTGGTTATAAGACTAAGCAAATTATAATAGCGGCTACAAAAATATTAATTTTGCAACCTTTTTGCACTCGAGTTCTAATTATCAGATCAACGCTTATCACACGTCATTTTTTTGTTTTTTTTTTCAAGGAACAAATTTTTCTTGAAAAAAAATGTCTTTCTGTTTTAGTTTAAGTACGAGCTAGAGCCTTATAACAAACTAAATTATTTATAACAAATTTTTGAACACTCGGATCAAAATTAACCCTCAAAAATTCATAATCAGCCTTCAGAAATACATAAAAAAAACTTAGATGAAGCCATTAGAATTGAAAAAGCCACAGTGGCCCTCTGGTCACTACGAAATTAATTGGCGACGAAGTAAAAAATGTAGCACCCTTTAAATTCATAATCAGCCTTTAGAAACACATTAAAAAACTTGGATGGAGCCATTAGAATTGAAAAAGCTACGGTGGCCCTCTGGTCACTACACTAATAATTGGCGACAAAGTATAAAAATTTAGCAATAATACTATATTACATTTGGCTAATTTTTTTATTGTATAATATAAAACAGGTCAAATGCAAATGTTATACTTTAGAATAAATATTCTGAAGCGGAGTATAAATACGATGTACAGTTCACCATATATATACCGCTTTGTCTCTCTCTTTTTCAATATTGAATTTTGTATTTTTTTAGTGTGCGTTGGACATCTTGGGTTTTTCTTTGATGTTCTTTATAATATTTTTCGCTTATGCTGAATTGGGATACTTATTATTTGGAGATCAAGTAAGTGAATTTAACTAAAATATACAACATTAATAATTATTATCGGTATTCTAGGTTGAAGGTTTTAGTAGTTTTAACATAGTAATGTTTACACTTTTGCGTACCATATTAGGAGATTTCGACTATCAGGAAATAGAAACAGCACATCGAATATTAGCCCCTTTTTATTTCCTGTCTTATATATTTTTAGTTTTCTTCGTTTTGTTAGTAAGTAATATCAATACATAATGATATCTTCAAGATATACTAACTAGACGTAGCTTTTAATTGCTCTGAACCGAATAACGTCAAAGATGAAATTAAACTATGCGCTATCTTACTCTTGCACCTTGCTTGCATACACAAAACTATCTCCCAATCTTCAGAGGATTGAAGGCTACCTATAGTTAGTACATTCTCGAATGTTGATATAGTAAAAGCCAATTATGATTAACAGGTTTCAGCAAGCACAAAGTTAACCTATCTGTTCTGGAATCGCTTTGGTTATTTCCCGTTTTGCCTAAAATTCAAAATTTACCTACCCGTTAGGATTGGACTTTTTTTCAAATTTATGTGTACCAACTGTGATATATACCCTATCCAATAAAAAAAATTTATCAAAATCGAACTACAATATACGCGTAGAGCGTAGACCTAAGAACCTCATCGGTTAAAAGTGAGTTAAAATAAGCTGTTGAAATGTTAAAGTTTCTGCTAAGACACTAGCAAAATTATATTACAAGAATATGTTTTTAATTACAAATAATAATCTATAAAAAAAACAATTGCTTTATCGTTATTCAAATTGGAAATTTAAGGCAGGCGAAACGCTACTTGTGCACACCCCTTTAAAGGACGCCAAGCATTTGTAATCAGCCAGGAGAAACGGGATGAATAGGCGAAACGGGACCAAATGATTGCTTTGTATATGGACTCCTACATTATAATTGCTGCGTCCAGTAGATAAATTTATTGATTAAAGAATCTATATTTTTTAGAATATGTTTTTGGCCATTATAAATGATACTTATTCAGATGTAAAAACCGAAATAGCCCTAGCTCCGCATGAATTACAAATGACTGAATATCTAAACAAACTATTCAGAAATATAGTTCGAAAAATGGGATGTGGACGATATCTTTCCCATAAAACAGAAACCAAAGATGAAATTAATGCAACTTTAAGGCAAATTCGTGATGTTTTAAAAAAGTTAAAATCTTAACTCTTCATATTGGATAAATTTTAAAAAAATATTTTATTTTTAGATGTGGTTTTAGTGATATAGAAATTGAAATGTTTTTTACTAGATATAATATTGATCCATTAATAGAAACTTTGCCTCAAGATACCGAGCAATTAATAACAGGATTGAATAATATTCTAAGTATATCTTTATTTAATTTATATAAGTATATATATATTTTTTATTATATTAATTTGATTGTAGCTCAAGATAATTTGAAAGACAATGATTATGTCAAATTGAAGGATTTCGTAAGGTATGTATAAAATTAAACAAAGAAAGTATTATCAGAGATATTAATATTTCACATTCTTCCAAAAATCCAGTATCAGTCCCTGCGTGTAAAATAGTAAATCGCTTTCCTTCGGATTTTACAGGAGCTGAATTACTTTTCGGGTCATAATCGTGCACCCACTGACGCACTGGTCTACAATTTTGATAGATCCATGTTTCATCTAGGTACACGAATCTAACTCTCTCAGTAAGACTTTTTAGTTGTTTATATTTCAGAATGAAAGCGATCTTACTAATTTTAACGTGTCGTTGTTCACATAAAATATGTCGTCCATTTACTTTTTTAAATTTGTATCCCATTAATTTTATAAGTTTATATAGTGTAGTACGTCCCCCTTTAAAATCAAAATTTTGTTTAGCATCAGTCAAAAGTTTGTTTAAAGTAAAATGTTCATTTTTAGAATGGTACATCCAAATTTGTCGCGTAAGTCTTTTTTTTTAAATAAACTTCTCAAATGTATCAGTTTTATCTGCGACTTTCTCATTATTTTTCAATCCTTCCTTAATATTTCTCCGTATTTTCCAAACACTGAGCTAAAACAATTAAGCATTTAGAATATTTGTCATATTAATTAGTTTCAAAAAATATACCTCAGTTACACAAATATTTAACAAAATTTTGAATTAAATTATAATTACAAAAATGTATAATTTCGAAATTTGAAATCTGACCACATTGTATATAATTTATTAGGATATCTGTCAAAAACGGTAATGTATTATGTTAATAATATAAATTTTATTTAAAAAAGTGATACATATTTATAAACTCATTACAAAAACCTCTCTTAATTAATCTAATACAAAATATATAACTTTATGTTAGCTGTTAGTGTTTGTCACGAACTAGGATTGATTTAAAAGAAATAGCAATAATGGTACTTACGGTGGTAAACAGAGATAATAATATTATATTGTCTCTGGTGGTAAAGATCTGAGCCAATTGATTTAAATAAGCACTTTCGCAGCTGTTGCTTTGTTTCTTAAACATACCATAACATTTAATGATGTTGTGTATTTCTATACTGATTTTTTTGGCATTGTTTATTGAATATTTATCTTTAAAAATTTTAACCTTTGATAATATGTGCTCTGTCAATATTTCGACAGTAGGGGAGGGCGTTTTCAGTTTAGGTACCAACCCAACAAACTGAGCTGCCAACCCAAGAAATCAAATGCATACATAGTCTACTGAGATAGGAAAAAAAAGTGAACGGATTATAACATATACAATTATTAGCACATAAGCGGTCATATTCTCTTTTATCGACTAAGTGAATTAATGTTTAACGTAAAATCACGCTAGATGCCGAGACTATCGGTGACCAACAACCTTAATCATTTCCATAATTAACATTAACTTTTTTGTAAAATTTACCATAAAATTCAGCTAATTTTATAATTTAATTGAACTTGTTTAGTCAGCAGGATCGTTTAGTAGAGATTGAGAAAGTTATTGGAGATTTAGTTCGTCTTGTCAGAGATTTGATGGTTAAATTGGAGAACGTCGAAATATAGAGTGGAAATAAATGAAAATATAAAATGTAACATTGTATGTATTCATATATGTTTTTAATATACAAACAGAAAGGAAATATTTACATTTTTATATAATATAATTATTAACAGATTTATAAAATAAAAATCAGTCAAGAAAATACTTAAAATAATAAAAATAATGCAGTAGATATTTTATAAATCTGCTTTAAATATGGTAATATATTGTGTCCTTATTTTAAGTGAATAATATTAAGAAACTTTTGGTAAATGTTTTCTATAAATATAGAAAAACTTTACCAAAAAAAAATAAAGAGAATAATATATAATATATGATGAGCATTTCAATACATATCACAAGTCTGTGGCATTTAACAATTTTAATGCATTATTTGGTATAAAATAATATTTAACCCTCCATCAATCGCTTTGATAGAAAAAAAATCTAACATTTTTTGAAAATCGGGTCATATTTTGTAGTAAAACCTGAGAAAAGGCTACTGAAATGGAATGAGGAGGTCGAGAAGGATGGGGAACCATTAGATTCTGACGATTTGATTTGATTGATATGGTTTCGGAGCATGATGAGTATCAGACAGATACAGAACAATCTGTAGATGAACAGACAATATCTTTCGAATTACAATCCAATATTGACGATAACGCAATCAGTACAGCTGTTCTCATACTCAATCTTGACAATGATATTCCTATAATCTATGGAAAAGAGCAAACTACTTGGTATAGTTTATCCAAAACCACTTAAATAGGCGTGGTCAACGCTTTTTTCGAATTTTCAAGAATTCTCTTCATGGGCGTACAGGTCGTGAAGTTAAAAGCAACATTAAATAGATATTTTACTAGGTTCGTTCATATAATGACGTTCTTTTGAGTTTCCCCTGGTAAAATCGTAAAAATAATTCCTATCCAAGTGGGTCTAGTTATACTATAGAAACCTAAACCAATTGAACCTAAAAACAAATAAATAAAGAAGTGTAATACAATTACAAGCCTACCTGGGTCGAAAAACCTGGCAAAACAAGCTTAGACTATATTGGAATGCTGGAAGTTATTTATCGAAGAGAATAAAATAAATGAAATTGTATAACACACCAATCAAAAGTTGGAATCTATAAAAACCTCTTACCAGCGTCCTCGAGATTGTGTTCTGACTGATTATGAAGAGGTTTTGTAGGACTACTGATATGGCTGGTGTAAAGAAAGGGCAGCATTTGAACACTGATAAACTCTGGAGAGCTGATGACACATCTTTAAGATTTGATGATGCAAGACTACGACCACAGAACTCTACAATTGAAAACAGCGACCCAATTCAAAAAATATTTGATGCATTTATAGAAAATTGCAAAAAACCTACACTCCGGGATTTTATGTAACAATTGATGAAATGTTAGAAGCATTTCGCGGCAAATTCCGAATTAAGAAACAAAATATAGCATAAGTTTAACTGGACGAAATGCATCCATCGATAACTACTTTAATTCAGTTCCTTTAGCCAATGATTTGATGGAAAAACATAGATTGATGATTGGTACCATTCAAAAGAATAAACCTCAAATTCCTGCAGAATTACTAGAAGTAAAAAAACGACCAGTGAAGAGCAGCATGTTTGCTTATGGTTTAAAACCTTATAATAGCGTTTTAGTATGATACGTACCAAAATCAACAAGAATGTGTTATTGTCTATAATGCATACCTAACTGTAAGATCGACGAAACAACAGGTGAAGATTATAAACCAGAAATTATTACAGACTACAAGCTAACAAAAGGAAAGGTCGACGTGGTCGATCAAATGAAAGTAACCACAGTTAGTAATAGATGGCCTTTTACTTGTAGCCTTTTAAACATTTCGACTATAAATAGCCAAATAATATTCCGAGAAAATACCAATAACATTATTTCTCGAAGACATTTTATTACAGAACTAAGTAAATCATTTGTTCGACCAAATCTTATTAGACGTTCTAAAATTCCTACCCTGTCACTTAACCTGAAGCTAAAGATAGAAAATATGAGAGAAAAAACAAAAGCTACTTCACAGACACTTGCCCAGATAACAAGAAGATGAGAGTACTGCCCACAGAGATAGAACAGGTTTTCAAATCGTTATTGCTAAAATTGTAATAATCCATTTGCAATGAGCATACTTTTACTACTACCCTAATTTGTCGCCAATGTCTTGGAAATGAAGAACCTGACTAAAATATAATTCATTTAAGAATGTAGTTTCTTTTTAATTTTTTTTTTCAAAAATACCAAATTTACAAAGTTGACTCCATAGTTTAAGTAATAATATGCCAATGTATACCAACCTGGTCAATATATGGAAAAGTCTTCTAAAAAATTGTGATCTAATTGTAAAATAACTGAATATTAGATAAAATCTAACACGCGAGTGATGGTGTGAAAAAATATGCGTGAGCGATGGAGGGTTAAAACTTTGTTGCATTTAATTTTTAGTAAATTTTATTCTCTCAAAAAATTTTAAAAAATACTATAAACTCAAATTTATATTCAATTATAATATCGAAGATTTTGAATTTTAAAATCTATTAAATTTGCGAATTTAAATATTAAATTGTTAGTTTATCTATGATTTTTTAAATAAAACTAGTCGAAATTTAGTTATAAACCACTGCCAGTTCAGACATACTACTTATCACAGTCCTACACAGCAAAACTAAACTTTACTTATTTATTTTATTAGAATGTGTATTTTAATAAGGTAAATTACCTATAAATGCCTAAAACCTAATATAAAACACTAAGTTTCTTAATTATTTTTTACTGTTCTGTATGTCTAAAAAATTTTTTTGAAATCAAAACAGAAAATACAAAAACAATAAATAAATGTAAAAAAATACTTTCAACGTTCAAAAGTAGCTTACCTAAAAATATCTTACAAATATGCGTTTGAAATGCATATCAATGAAATAATATATTACAAAAGGAACATTTAATGTTTATTTTTTCAAAATAATAAGACACCATATTTTCAAAAATCTATCCTGATCTGTTTTTCATCGGGTTCTTTCTGGTTTGCCACTTTTAAAAAAAGTTGGAAGCGTTCTTCGAAAATTCTCAGAAAATTATTAAAATTAAAAACGGATAATTTACTTTCACCGATGATTAATAGAAACTAACCGTGAAGTTAAAGAATTGATGATAATATACTACTGTGAGCAAGAAATAGTAAGACTTTTAATTTAAATTTCGCGTGGAAATCCATTCGTCGAAATATTTTTTTTCTACGTTGCTAACACTATCAGTAACAACTCTGCCAAGTATCACATCAAAATCTTCGTCACGAAGTATAGATACCAGGAGTCTACACGGTATAGGCTTTTTCATAATATTTCTGGTACCCAATAATCAACCCACATCATAGTTCTAATTTTTGCCGCTGGCGGCGCGAGTAAACAGGAGATACCATGGAGATACCGATGTTTTTTTATTATGACTTTTAAATGTCGCGAAATTAAATTAAATATATAATACTAGCTGTACCAGGCGCGCGTTGCTATGCCAGCAACTAAAATAAATTTAAGAAAAATAAAAGAGATGAAGAGATAGAGAAGGAAAGAAAGTTTATAGTTTTGTTTTACTTATCGCACCAAAAATATATTTTTCGAACTTAATAATCAGTATTGGATTTGATACATGGAAGCGCCATCTGGTGGTAACTTCCATTAATACAAATATCATATTCATCTTACCCGTTAAAAATACATATACATACCAATTTTCATGACAATCGGTTGAACGGGACAGAAGTTGCTACTCTGCAGCGCCACCTGGTGGCGAGTGGCATCAATGAGCATATCATATAAACATTTTCCGTGGAAAAATACATATACATACCAATTTTCATGACAATCGGTTGAACGGGACAGAAGTTGCTAGTCTGTAGCGCCACCTGGTGGCGAGTGGCATCAGTGAGCATATCATACAAACCTTTTTCGTGGAAAAATATATATACATACCAATTTTCATGACAATCGGTTGAACGGGACAGAAGTTGCTAGTCTGCAGCGCCACCTGGTGGCGAGTGGCATCAATGAGCATATCATACAAACCTTCTCCGTGGAAAAATACATATACATACCACATACCAATTTTCATGACAATTGGTTGAACGGGACAGAAGTTGCTACTCTGCAGCGCCACCTGGTGGCGAGTGGCATCGATGAGCATATCATATAAACCTTTTCCGTGGAAAAATACATATACATACCAATTTTCATGACAATCGGTTGAACGGGACAGAAGATGCTAGTCTGCAGCGCCACCTGGTGGCGAGTGGCATCAGTGAGCATATCATACAAACCTTTTCCGTGGAAAAATACATATAATACATTCATAATAATCGGTCCAGTAGTTTTTGAGTTCATTGAGTACATCCAGACATACAGACAAACATTCATTTTATATATATAGATTAATTTATTTATTTAAAATTAGTTGTCATAAAAGCTGTCAATGGTAACAAAACTTCCTGCGTAAGGATTTAAACGAGTATCTCTTGAACACGGGCGCACTCTACCGGCAATAGTTCTGTCCCCTAAATTGAGACCATTTTTTTAATGCCACGTCCGCACGCTTGCCAAACCTCAACAAGCCGTAGCAAACTCAAACGTGTGGATAGAGGGTTTGCCTTGGTTTGTATTGACTTGCAAGCGCTTGTAGTCGATCCGATGAGTGTCGGTTTTTTGTCACAAATCAAAGGGAGTTTGGCCAGCGTTTGCGGCGCGTCCACACGTTTGCGTGTTTTCATGGAATCTGACATCGACTCATATTATCTATCATTAAAAATCTGTATGTAAAAATATTTTTCTTAAATTTTACACCCATATTAACAGATAGTGAAAGAATAACATACTAAAATTTCATATGTATAATCCAATTTTCTAAAAAGTTACAGAACTTGAAAGTTGAAACTACATATTTTTGGCCCACATATGACATCGGTCTGTTTTTTCTCTCATAAAAAAATTTCTTATGACATATAGGAGTCAAAGTGTTCATATGAATTAACAGATAGTTACTTAATAACATCCTAAAATTTGAAAATATTATCTCGATTTTTGAAAAAGTTGTAAATTGTTAAAATCAAAAAAACACTTTGGGCAAAAGACTTGAAAAAAGTTTCAGAAATTTTTTTCTGAAACGAAATTCATACGTAAAATTATTTTTTATATATTGATATGAGTATATAAAACAAGAAAACGTAAAAAGTTTTGCAGAATTGACCCCTTAAATTTTTTTCTCAAAATCCAACATCGACCTCTATTTTTTGTTTTCAGAATTTTTAATATCCACCATCTTCTTTGCCGTATTTTTCGTTTTCTTTCGTTTATTTTCTTTTTTTTTTTTTATAATAAAAATAACTTATGCCAAATGTTATGGCCGATATAGCCTCAATGTCAGTATCCATCACGTCCGTTGTGCTTGCCTCTTCAGAACACACTAACTCACTCGCAAGCGTGTGGATGGCGATGTTTGATTCCCTAAATCAAGCCAAACGTTTGTAGAGGTTTGGAGTTTGCGGCAAGTGCCAAACGTGCGGACGCGGCATAACATTACGTTTAGACTGCTGGTATCTATACTTCGTGATAAAAATAATCATTATACCAGGATATGCAATCGCATGTCACTGACGTCATTTTGACGTATATGCAAGTAGAACCAATACGGGGTTAGAATGAAGTGTAATTGCCAGAGAAAGACTTGCTATATTTGTCTTATTAACGCGCAATAGAAAGAGATACTTTTACAATGGCAAGCTGTACTAGCGCACATAATGTTCACCAGTGGTGACATTTTTCTTAAAAGTATCTCTTTCTATTGCGCGTTAATAAAACAAAGATAGTAAGTCTTTCCAAGTTAAACCTAGTAACTACGCTTCATTCCAACCCCGTATTGGTTCTACTTGCATATAAGTCAAAATGACGTCAGTGACATGTGAATGCAAGTCCAGGTATAGTGTTTAGTATATGTTTGTCTTTCTAAAGTACAAGAAGTGCATTCGGCGATTTTTAGAATGAGTGAAATTATTCAACAAAGAAGTTCCATTAAATTTTGTGTGCGGAATCAAATTTCTGGTGCCCAAACGTTCAGAACGTTGTAACAGGCCTTCGGTGATAATTGCATGTCACAAGCAAGTGTTTTTGATTGGTACAAATTGTTCAAAGACCGACCAATCAAGCGAATATCGTGTCAAAGGTGAAGCAAGGCCGAAAAAATCGCGTCAAAGTCGTTCAAAAATCAAAGTTATGTTAACAGTTTTTTTCGATTATCGTGGTGTGATGCATTATGAATTCCTTTCGCCCGGCCAAACTGTAAACAAGGAATATTATTTGAGCGTTATGCGTCGTTTGTGCGAAGCTATTCGCAAAAAGAGGCCAGAATTATGGGCCGACAACTCTTGGTTTTTGCACCACGATAATGCACTGTCGCATACTGCATTGATTCTTCGTGAGTTTTTCGCCAAAAATTCAACCAATATCGTTCCACAACCACCGTATTTGCCTGATTTAGCCCCGTGTGACTTCTGGCTGTTCAATAAACTCAAACGACTGCTCCGGGGAAAGCGTTTTGAGTCAATTGAAGACATTAAACGTGAATCGCTACGCGTATTGAAGGCCATTCCGGAAATTGACTTTAACAAGTGTTTCGAGGATTGGAAAAAACGTTGGCACAAGTGTATTGGGGCCAAAGAGGGAATATTTTGATGGAGACGAAATAGATTCGGCAGAATTAATAAAGAATTTTAAAATTGTGAACAAAGTCTTACGATTTTTTGCTCACAGTATTACATATATCTAGTATTTCAAGTAATTTTGAAAAAATAAACATTTTGGAAAAATTACAATTAAAGACATTTACAATTTTTATATTTTTCACCTACATTTATTTAGCAAAAATCATTCAATCAGTTCTGTGATTTATATACACGAGCAACACTTTCCAGATAATTGCATCAATCATATTGGAATGTTTTTTTAATCTAGCAATTCATAGAATAGAATACAAGTACTTAATAAAAAAAAATGTAGATTTCTAAATATAAACTTTTAGATAAGATATTAATATTTGCATATATACTTATCTAGATTATCATCGTTTTAGAGTAGTCATATCTAAGTTTATTAATTAAATTGGCTGTAATTATGTGATTTATATTTGAAATAATACCTAATTTAATGATAAGAATTTTCAAGTGAATTTAGTTGTAATATGCAATTGATATATCAAATTCTTATCGAACCTAAACAACCAAAACTACAATTTTATTTATACAATATTTAATAAAAATATAACTTCTATTGCTGCCTTGACTACCCTGTAACAAATATCACGATATAAGATAATAAGAAAAGAATAAAAAAAAAATCAACTTGAAACTTAATTTTTTCCTAAAAAATCAGACAGCTGCCTTTCAAGTGAATCACATTCAGCCATTTCTTCTCCATTGTGAAACATGCTGGAGGCTATATTGGTATCGATGCTGTCATAATATTCTGGATGATGATTTCCTGTACTCCACAGAAACGTATTTGCGGTATGGAAACGAAAACTTGTCGAACTATCAGTAACCGAACGCTGTACAAAATTATTTTTGTCTAAAGAATCATGATAAGTCGAATCTTGATCGCTGTTAAATGAAGAGAGAGTCCATGGAGACTGAGATTTTTCTTTTACTAAATTTAAGTCTTGAATCTGCAATTGAAATAAATCAATTAATATTTAACTACACAAATTAAATAATTACAAATTTTAATCGTAGCGAGAACGTTACACGAGGCTTTTCCAATTAAAATAAAATAACCAAAGTAACAGACAACGACGCATACATGCTTAACTAAAGTCAACCGCCATTTTGCATCCACTGTCACAAAATTGACAGATATTTGCTTTACAGGGAGTTTTATCGATATTTTTAGCGCATTATTAACAAACTAGCGTGCCAAATTTCCATCCAGTGGTTTGGGCTGTGCGTTGATAGATCACTAAACGATAATTCTTAAATGAATTAATCCGTTTTTTAATAAACAAAACCGTTAGAATCTCGATGGACCAGCGAACAAAAAAGGCAGGAGACGTTAGCTTAATCGAGAGATGAAAAGGGCAGAAGTAGTTCCGTTACTCATTTTTGTGACTATTTTTCTATCGCATATCTTTTTTCGAACACAACATTAAAAGCTTTGCTAAAAAAAAAAGAAATTATAAGTGAATCTTATAGAAATAATATAAACAAAATAAAAAATACAGCGGTGGGAGCGAATTGGATACCAAGAGAACTATGGAAAGAGCTTGGTGAGGGTGGAGTAGATATTTTGTTGGACCTGATGAGGAAAGTGATGAAGTTGAGGAAAATCTATAAAGAAAAAGGATATGTTAAAGAATGTGGTAACTATAGAGGCATTAAAATTATGTCGCATACAAATTTGGGAGAGAATAGTTGAGAAAAAGTTGAGAGAAGAGACGAGTATAAGTGAAGAGCAATTAGGATTTATGCCTGGGAGAGCATGTAGCACAAAGCACCATGAAGGACTGGAATCACACAGTGACCCCTTACTCCAACTTTTAATAGAACATCAAGCCAATAGAAGACTTAAAAAGAACTGGCCAGCTGATCTGAGAAACGGTTGAAGTGGTCTTGTCACTGGAGAAGACCTCACCAGGCCAATAGGAGCCCCTTGCTCCGCAGCCAGCAAATTAGCTTACAGAAAGAACCTCATTTGTGTTTTGATTGCTAAAGAATGTGACATAATAAAAAAAAATGCCTGTGAGAGGAATGACTGATGCTGTATTTGGGGGGTTGAGATGTTGTGAAATGCAGCGTGATATCCACGCTTCTTATATATACTTAGAGAAAGCGTATGACCGAGTCCGAAAAGAATGTCTGATTAGTACAAGAGATGTATGAGGGAAACACAGTATTGGGGTTAAGGAGGGATTTGTGGTGCATGTGTGGCTTCAGCAGTGGTCTTTATAGTATGGTGATACATGTTAAGACTAAAAGATGTATGCAGGTGATATTATAATTGTAGATCTTGTGAAAGGAGAAAAGCGCTTGAGAGTAGAGTGTTGAGAGTGAGTAGGACGAAGACTGAGTATATGAAAACAGACGAGACGAATAGATTTAAAATCAATCTGCAGGACAAAGTGCTACCAGCCGTCCAAAACTTTAATTATTAATTCTGTACAAGAAAAGAAGGGTTAACGAGTAAGATGAATCATAGAATTAAGTGTGGATGGAGGATGCACACGGAGAAGAATGAGTGGAGTTTTCTGTAACAAGACAATGGATGCAAAAATGAAAAGTAGAAGAGAATTGTAAGACCGATGTTGATGTATAACTCAAGAAGCAAAAGAGAAAGCTAGAAGTGTGCCGGAGATACGATGTTGCGGTGGATGTGTGGGTTAAAGAGGAAGGACGTGAAGCAATGAGAGAGTAAGAGATACAGTGAAAGTGTGACAGCTGAGCAAGACAATCCAGAAATATAGTTTGAGAAGGTTTGGTCATATAGAGATGAGGAATTATATGAATAAAAAATTAGATGAATGTGAAATTGAGGTTAAGATGAACAGACCAAGACTGAAGCTGAGGTTGATGGATAAAATAAGGAAGGTCTTGAAAGAGAAAAAAATGTTAAGAGAGGATGCATTAAATCGAGAAAAGTGGAAAGGAATGATACCGAAGGCCATTGCCGAGCCAAACTAGGCTTGGGAAAAGGTTGAGAGGAAGAAAAAGATTTAAGAATACCACCAGGTAAATGAATAAATCTTGAAAATAAAATTATTAATATTAATAATCTCTTTTTTATTTCACTGATATTCCAAAATGACTCAATTTTAATACGTAAAGGTTTGACCGATTGATTTGTTGAATTTAAAAACCGTCGATTTGATCTCGCAATTTTATTAAAAATGACGCCAATTTAGAAGTAAATTTTTTTTGGGTGCCAGGGCATAAGTGTTTTGAGGGCAATGAAATCGCGGACCTTCTGGCCAACAAGGGAGCGGATACACGATTCATTGGTCCAGAACCTGTATTGGGACTGCCTAGAGCCTGGGTAAGGACCAAAGTCAGGAACTGGGTCTGGGAAGAGTTGACCAAACACTGGAGTAACACTGTAGGGCTGAGGCATTCGAAGCTGACGCTCAAAGGCTACTCCAAAAAACTGACGTCTGACATACTGAATCTTAGCAGGAGTCAGATAAGAGTACTGGAGGGCTTGCTCACTGGGCATGGACCATTCAGACTACACCTTCGAAGGATGGGGATTCTGACACAGGAACCCACCTCGTGCCGGTTGTGCGCCATGGAAGATGAGACGGCAACTCACATTCTATTTGAGTGTGATGCCTTGGACCATAAACGGTTCCTCATCTTCGGTGACACGAACCCTGAATCCCATCACCACCTTGAGGAGCTAGTCACAGGACTCAGATCTCTTATAAAGGGAACTGCCTTGTGGCAACAGTAACTTAAGAATAGTCATCCAAATAAGAACTTGGGACACCTGGATTTATACCTACCTGAAGATTAGCGGTGGTGATGATTTTCAGCTGAACAAACTAGAGTCCCGCACGCATCGGGTGCATGCAAGGACTCTTGGTGCCGAACCTAGTAACAATATTCCCATAGGAAGCAGTGCTTAAAACATGGAGCTCCACAGGAGAGACTATGCCAGGTTTACTTAAATTAGATTAGATTAGAAGTACATTTAAATGACTTAATACACTGTTAGAAACGAAGTCGGATTTTTACTGTAATTATATTAGTGGGACGTGGAACATTTATAAAAAATAATATATCTGAATAATAAGGAATCTCCACAAAACCGTGATAACTAATTATTTTTATTCTTATATATTCGTAACCGATTGGAAAGTTTGTGCAGCTCCGCAATGGTAATTACGTTGTTATTTCATTTGGTTCGATACCGTTTGTTTTTTTACATATGAGCACCGTAATTTTCTTCACGGTTGCGTCAACAGTTTCGGTCTGGTTACACACTAATTTAGAATTTTCTACGCGTTTATATCATTATTCTATTGGCCAGTGGTGTTACTTTAATTTGGATAAGTTTTGATTAATATTTCACTCATTTTAAATATTGTTCAGAAAGCATAACTAAAACAAAGATTATCTAAAATTTATTTTTATGTATGTTTTTTATTTTGTGAAATTATTTTACCAAATTTACGTGCAGTGTGTGTAATTGCGATTAGAAATTATTTAAATAAAGCCCCAAAGAAATTAGAATGCAGTTATGCAGCGCTGATTAAATTCGTTAACTATAATATTCATTTTTTTCTATATTAAACTAGGTTTTGTGTATTTAAAGCTTGCTAGATGTCCGTGCGTTAAAATTTACAATTATAGACTAACTAGAGGCACTTTTGAGTGCGAGACGTGTAACGACATACAAAGAAAAGAAGTGTGCCAGCAACGACTTGTGATTCCTACTTTCCATTCCTCTCTATTTATCCAGACCTCTCTAACTCTTTTATCTTCTGGCGTAGGTTTCTGTGGTTCCCTTCACTTACACCAAAGAAAAATGACTTTTCAGGGCCGACGACAGACAGATACTAACTCCTTTCCAACATTCCATCCATTCCCTGAAAAGGACGTAAGTCCTACAACAGGGTCCTCTTACATACCAAATCCTAAACATCATCATACTTATCCTACTAATATATACTCTTAAGGCCAAAGTCCTTCCTTCTTATCGATACCTTCCCTCCAACTATTTTGTGGTCTTCCTTGTCTTCTTCTTTATTTTATTCTTTATTATAACACATTCTTCAGGATTCTTCTATTAAACATTCTTTGTACCTGTCCGTACCATATTAATTGTCTGCTTCGTATTTCATATGTGATAATATCATGTTTTACTTCCATCATTTGTCAATTTTTTTCATTTGTAACCCTCTCTTCTAACTCTGGCTTATTCTTCTACCTCCATTTGACTACATTCCTTTTCAATTCTATTTTGTAATATATTGCCATAGATTCTGTTTAGCGTGTTTGTTACAGTAATTCCTTTGTAATTTCGTGTGTTTTATTGATATATAAGATAATTTACATTCTTCTGGGACTTCCGAACCATTGAAACAGGTCCAAGGAATATAGTTTCTTAAATCCGTTTTTTATTAGTTCTCCTACTGTACTGTATTTCCTGGTCCTGGAGCTTTACCGTTTTTTAGCGATTTCCATACTTCTTTTACTCCTTTTTCATTTAGTCTAAGAAGTGATTTTTGCGTAATTACTATGTCATTTATATTTTCACTATTTTTAAATTCGTCTGTGTTTTCTTTTGGCATTTTTCCAAAGTAATCTTTATTGGTGATATTATATCTTTCTAATGATCTTTTTTAGAATTTTCCAACTTTCTGTACTTCATCTACCACCTGAATAGGTATAGAAAATTAATTAACTGCAAAATATATTTTTTGACAAATTTTCGTTCAATGTTTTAAATATTTCAGCATTATTTTATTATTTTTTTATAATTATCGATTTTCGTCAAGTAAAGCCCTCCTCAATCCAATCCTAGATATGCATTTAAACTAGAGCACGTTTTGTCCCACTTTTCAATCTTTTCCTTAATGACGTTTTCTAACTTTAGCTTTAGCTTCTTTAAATTACTATACGTCTTTTTGTTATGTAAAGTACTGATTTGTCGCCAACAACTTTGCATGCACACTCTGATTTTGATCGTTTGCGATGGCAAATTTTTGACTTTGACGAATAATTCAACATTCCCAGAGCATATTTTACAAGCTGGTAGTAAGTTGCGGACGTGTACAACTTACCAGGAATCTAGAGCATGTACAATTTGTCGGCAAATGCCAAAATAAAATAAAGTTTCAGTGAGGTTAGGGTGGTAGTGTGTTGTATTTTTTTGTTTTTACTGCATAAGTCTTGTTTTCGATACGACAATAATTTGTTTTCCATTTGCTTGTCTTATTTTTTGGTCTTATTCCAATATCAATTACTGTGACTATATACTTATGAATAACAATTCTAAATAGTCAGAAAATCATTCTCGGAAATTTTTCAATCCTTGATCAGTTTATTGTCAATCATGCGCAGATTAGAATACCTTTTCACAGGGTTTTTACTTTTTTATTTCACGAAAAATTTGCTCCATGGAAAAAGCTACTATACCTGGATTTGCATGTACATGTCACTGACGTCATTTTGACGTATATGCAAGTAGAACCAATACGGGATTAGAATGAAGCGTAGTTGCCAGGTTTAACTTAGAAAGACTTACTATCTTTGTCTTATTAACGCGCAATAGAAAGAGATACTTTTAAGAAAAATGTCAACACTGGTGAACATTATTAAGCTTGCCAATTGTCTTAAAAGTATCTCTTTCTATTGCGTGTTAATAAGACAAAGATAGTAAGTCTTTCTAAGTTAAACCTGGCAACTACGCTTCATTCTAACCCTGTATTGGTTCTACTTGCATACACGTCAAAATTACGTCATTGACATGCGATTGCATATCCTGGTTAATCTTCTCGCACTCCGGAGTAAGGGATGTGGAAGCACAAACTATCCATTATTACAAAATTTGCTCTATATACAAAGCAACTATCTACTCACATTGAAGTTTCGAATACGCATATAGTTTTATTTTAGCTCTCTGTTGTTACTCGTCTCGTGCTCAGAGTATTGAAGGTTGTCCTTAGTTATAAAGTAACCAAATAAATTCGTGCGGTTTTCGGAAGAAAAATATAAATTTTTATCAGGAAACAATAAGACGAAGTAATTACTATTACACTCAATGATCTTTTGCCAACATGGAATCAATTTTTATACGCCGGTATTGTGGAATTCTCAAGAGACAAAAACAGTAGTAATCACTTGGCGAAAAAATGATGCGAGAAAATGACGGGGTGGTAACATCCCAGTCGAGTTCACACATTTTTTCTCTGGTCACTGTTGCAGTATGAGGCTTAGTGTTATTCTGCAAGATTATCACTTCTTCTGATTAATAAAAAAAGGCTGTTTCTGGATGAGTACTGCTTGTATTCATTGAAGTTGCTCACAATACAAGTTAGCAGTGATGGTTTAACCCTTTTCCAAAAACTCATAATAGACAAAACCTTGTTTGGGTGCAAGGAAGCCTTGGGCCTATGTGGTAACGAATCAGTAGGCAACAACCAATATTACGAACGCTTAGAATTTGAATACAAGATCCATTTTTCGTCGCCGGTTAATAACCCATTAAGAAATGATTCATTATCGTTGCGTCAAATATTTGCTGAACAAATAGTGAGACGACCTTATTTGTCAGTTCATGTGGGACCCATTTGCTTAACTTCCAGGTTTTTCCTAGCTGATGAAGATGCATACAAATAGTTTCAAAACTCGCACTGAACATTTCTGCAAGTTCTTGGTACGTTGTCCTGAAATTTGCGTCCACAACCTGTCGAAGATCCTCATTGTTCATGATTTTTGGTCTACCAAACTAAGATCTTCCGAAGAATTTTTTTGGGATACTTTTTTGCTGTTTGATCACTTACGGCATCATCCCAGAATGCGGTGATTTATCGTGCCGCCACTGCCGCTTTTGTAGTCATACAGTAAACAAATTCGAATTACTGTTTTATTTGTCGACATTTTCAATTATTCAAACTAGCAACTTTTTATGTGTGTGAAAAAAGAATGATTCATACCAAAGGTAAGAAATCGATATCGATCGACAACATAAAGAATATCCATTGCAATGTGCGATATATACAGACATTGCACAAACTTATTCGGTTACCTATATAGTATGCGTTCGAAGATTGAGAAAAACTTTTAAACTTGAATATTTTAGTACTTAGTTTGAAATTGTTGAAGCATAACTCGCATTTGTTTTAAAATATACATGTTATTTTATTTTCAATAAAATTCCCCAATATCCCCAAGTAATAACTATCATTACATTTCTACAAGCATTTTTTTAATATATACTGATATAAGACACATGATTTTTTTAAATCACATTAAAGTAGGTAAATACTGGAAGACTGTCGGAAACACGAATTACAAACCGGATACGGCCGTGGGAATTTGAATTGAAGTGATTACAATAGAAATAAAAGTGTCGTACCATATATCCTATCGGAAATTAAATTAAGCAATACAATATTATTTTCAATGATTTTACACAACGTTTATTTCGTTTCCAATTGTTATATGATAACGAATTGTTGATTCAAATATAGAGAACTGTTTTTTATATAAAAGTACTATATAAATCTTATACAGGGTGATTTATAATGGGAGTAACAAACTTGGACAGTGGAAAGAGGAGGCAATAAGATGTTTTATAACGTTTTTTAAATGTTAAGTAGAAGCATAAATTTGAACGGTCAGTTTCACGACTGCCAAGTTTTATTTATATGCAAAATAAAAGATATTATACTAAAATAATTTCGATAGTTTCATCTTGAAAAATATCAAAAAATATGTTAAAAAAAATGCCTAAAAAATAATAAAGCAAACTACTGAACTACTTTAGTAAACGATTATTTGAGATTTCTCTCATTGCATTTTTTAAATATTTTTAGAAAGTATACAAACAAGAATATATTAAATGAAATTAAGGAGAAATTGAAAAAATGTCGCACCCAGCGAGACTGGAACTCGCAACCTTAAGCTCTACGCGCTGACGAAGTGTCACATGTAACACGAGTTGAATTTAACGACCATTTGGCGATTTGATGTATAGGCACCTATAGCTTAGTTGTTAGAGCATCAGCGCGTTGAGCTGAAGGTTGCGAGTTCGAGTCTCGCTGGTTGCGACATTTTTTCAATTTCTCCTTAATGTCATTTAATATATTCTTGTTTGTATACTTTCTGAAAATTTTCAAAATTTCAAAATTTTCCAAAAAACTGAACTACTTCTATACCATCTACTTACTGTCCATATCCAAACTACTCAAGCTCCAACCATAAAACCCCATTACAAACCAGATGTAAAAAAAGAGTAACTAATAAGCGTGGAAGCAAAGCAAATAATAAAAAATAAGCGTCACTTACTGCACGTGTCCCTAACAGAAGGGAGAAGAGCGTAACTAAATAAAAATTGGCAGCCACTCCTAAGTTTGGTTGTCGCGTCTGAAGAAACTCCATATAATGCTTGTGGTAGTTTTCGTTCGTACCTTTTCACTAACAGAAGTATCCTTTGTGTTGGTCACTGATTTCTTTGCAGCAATGCCACCTCTACCCAATGTGTTGCTGTTCAATTTCTGGAAGGAATCGCTGGAACGTAGTTTGCCGGAAAGTGAATCTTTGGTAGTTACCAAGGAACTGTTCCTGGATTTTGGCAAGGAATTATTGTTTTTAGACGCAGTCAGACTGTTGCCTTCGCTTTTGTTGTTCCTCCACGATTGTGCAGAATGTGGTCTACCTGGTGAATCGCCGCTACGGCTACGTGTGCCTGGTGCTGGGCTGTGTTTACCTATGATGAATACTTTACTAATATTAAGTGAAACTACAATTAAGCATGCTAAATGTGGAAAATTGTGTCAATGGAGTGAAGAATTAGGCAATGATATATGATTAATATTTAACTTTCAATATTATTGTAAACAGATAACAATGGTTTTAAGTTTTCCTTCAATTTATTTTTTAGTTGTACATTCTCTTAAAACTAAATTTACAAAATTACATTGTTTGCTTTATAAAACATTAAAAATTTTATATAATGTAGTATTAACCACTCAAACAATGGATGTGTTCTAATCGAATCCAAACATAAAACTTGCTTAAAATCACCATCTTGAACACATAAACAAGAGTGCGATATCACTTTAATGGGGGCCAAACGTACCTAAGGCAAACGGCGTGGTTTAAAAGATGGTTTATAGATCTGGATCTGGAAATTTGGGAGGGGCGAGCTAGTGCTCAGCCAGCACTGAGGCCACATATAACCCATTGTGCATCCTCCCGTGTGTAGGGATATCCTCACCTCAGGATGTCACCAGGCCTATTGATTTAAAATAGGTGATGAGGCTCCCGAGGGGGATCTCCCTGACATCGGCTGGTGTAAGCCAATACTCATCCAACACGGATCTTCTGATTTCAGAAAAAGCAGAGCAGTCATACATAATGTGTTCTACTGTTTCCTCTTCTTGTTCGCAGCTTCTGCATAGCGGCGATTCTATTAGTTTCATCCTAAAGAGATGTTGTCGCAATTGGCAGTGACCTGTCAGGATTCCCACAGCTGTTCGGAGATTTTGTCTGGTCAATGCCTTAAATTTTTTTGCTGTTTCCTCGCCAGGATGAGGTAATAACTCTCTGGCCAGTCTACAGTTCGTAGTTTCATCCCAGCACTGTATAAATTTTTGGTGAGAGTGCTGTTTATTAAGGTCCACGACTGCGGACAATGTTAGCTTGGTAGACGGGCGAGGGCTAACATATCTGTAGCCCGCAGCCCTCTTTGCTAAATTGTTCGCAATGCGGTTGCCTTTAGGGTTCCCATGTCCTTTGATCCAGCTGAGAGTGACCACGTTATTCTGGCTGGCCTCAGTTAGAGATTGGTGGCATTCTAGTACTAAACTTGAAGTGAAACGTGGTCTATTCAAGGTCAGTAGTGCTTGTCGGCAGTCTGTATATATATTTATATTCCTGCCTGTGATGTTCCTATTGATTTATTCTTTTGCAGCTATGGTTATGCCTGTGAGTTCTGATTGAACCACACTTGACAAGCCATCCATAGCCCATTTTGTTTTTAGGCTTAAGGATCTAGAGTAAATTCCACATCCCACACCTTGCTTTGTTTTTGATCCATCCGTATATACGCTCAGAGCGTTCACTACGTTGGGGTCTGCTGTCTTGTTTGTTAATATTTTGTAGGGTTTGTCAAAGACAAATCTTGGTGCGACGGCATCCGTGACTGCCTGTAAGAGTGGTATCACTTTTATCGATTCCCTCCACAGACTATCCCTATAGGTGCCAGTCCCTACAGTGGGTTCGATACCAACCGTGCGAAAGCGTACCATGGTCATCAATGCGACCTCCTTAACAAATATATCAAGGGGGGTGAGACCAAGTATGACTTCCATTGCGCTGGTCGGTGTGCTTCGCATGGCTCCTGTTACGAGAAGGCATGCTGATCTTTGAATTTGGTATAATTTTTTGATAGCTGTCGTTTGTTTCACTTTAGGCCACCACACGACAGCACCATATGTTAGCATAGGTCTTATGATTGCCGTGTAGATCCACATGGTGACCTTGGGGGATAATCCCCAGGTCTGTCCTATGGTTCGGAAGCATTGCTCATAAGATATAAATGCTTTTTTAACTCTGCTTTCTATGTGTGAGTTCCACGTCAGCTTGCTGTCGAGGATAACACCTAAGTATTTCACTTCTGTAGCAAAGCTTAATTTAACGTTGAAAAGACTGGGTGCGTGTAAGCCCCTAGGTTTCGTTTTCTTTGTGAAAAGAACCATCTCTGTCTTTTTGGGGTTAGTAGACAGCGACTGTTCTTTGCACCATGTCTCTAAAGTTCTGAAAGCCACTTGCATTCTGTCGCAAAGGGTGCTTTCAAACTTTCCTGTTGGCAGAATAACAATGTCGTCTGCGTAGGCTACTGTATAGATTTTGTCATGTTCATTGAGGCGGTGAATTAGGCTGTCTAGAACAATGTTCCACAGTAGAGGTGATAAAACCCCTCCCTGTGGGCAACCCCTCGTAACCTTGCCTCGTATCTTGACTTCATTTACAGTTATTTCTATTGCACGCATGGAGAGCATGCTGAGAATCCATCCGCTTACTGTTGTAGGTACATTTCGATCAGTAAGCGAGTACATTATTTTTGGGAACGTGGTTTTGTCGAAAGCTCCCTCGATATCTATGAATACGCCCAGGGTGGACTCTTTCTTGTCCAATGATCGCTCGATCTGACCAACCACATGATGTAGGGCCGTATCGGTGGATTTCCCTGTTGTGTATGCATGTTGGTTTATAGTTTATGGTTTATAGATGCGATCTATAAAATACTGGTTAAACCACCAATCACATATGTGTTTTTGGTATGGTGGCCAAAGATTCAATAAAGAAATGCCATCATCAAGCTAAGAAAGGGTCAAATACTTTCTTGCCTTAGAATCACATGGGTATTGAGAGCAGAAATTCTGATAAAGAAGGGCTTCTACAGACTGTAATAAAACCTAAACAACATTTTTGTTCGATCAGCACACAACAAAATAAAGCAGGATATTAGAGAAGACAACTGGTGGATAAAACCAAACCGCTTAGTACCCAAATACCTGAATAGGATCATTCCAAGAAGAAATGCGTCAAAGTGATGAATGGTACCATACAAACACTCTTGGTTCATAGATTGATCTAAGATTGAAGGGGGTTCAGGAGCAAAAATTTACAGCAATGATGTAAATGTGAATATTTGTTTAGGAACACACATCTGAGTGACTTTATAATGCGCAATAGAAAACTATTTGAGGGCTACTTAACAAAATAAAGCAACCTCAAATTTGTTGCAATTTTTGTTTGTTAAATAAATTTGACGTTTATTAATGTTAATTTAATTTACAGCTTACCTCCCCCGGGTGGTTTCGGAGCAGTATAACTTTTCAGAGGTATCTTACTAGGTCTTCTTGTTTTGGAATTATCTTTTTTTTCTTTTTCATTAGATTGATCTTGCGCTGACTCAGTACTACTGGAATGATCGTTTTGTAAATTTAAAGTTAGTGCTTTCATACTATTCATAATTAAGGGACTCATAGCTTTCATACTGGGTGTTGAAATTTCGGTTCTCGATGGAGGTCGACCTGGAGGAGTTGAATCTAAAGTAGGAATTATATCTGGAGAGCTGCTCTTGGTGAGTGGTTTTTGGAGATCTTCTAACAGTCTAATTCTTGCTCTGGTACCTTCTAATTCTATCGTACGATCTTCAAGCTAAAAAAGATTTACTTTGTAGTAAATAATAATTATATTTTTTCTAGTTTCACATTGGTACATATAATCTTGTAAAATTTAAACTAGCATAAATATGTTATGTTCACCCTTACAACATCATAACATGATTTATTTCATAAAATTACACAAAGAAAGTCAACATTTTTAAACCACCGTTATTTTTATTTATATAAGGTTATAAGAGAAAATACTTTCTATATTCTTAAAAAAAATGGTTAGAAAATTACATATATATTAATGTTTCATATAACTCACTTTTAATGTTATATTATTATTTTTTACAAATTTTATTGTAACCTCAGGTAATTAGACATGGCTAATAAAATTTAATTCATCAAGAAAATAATTATTTAGACTGGTTTTAAATTTAAAAAGAGAAAGTAGCAAAGGGGTTCGCTAATTTTAGAAACTATATTTCATTTTGTTGTATAGAGGAAGGCAACGAAATATTAAAATATTAAAATAAAGAATACAAACGGTTTAGTGGAATATGAAACTGCAATTGCAACTAATATCTTTATATATCTGTGCCTGTGTAATTCCTCCTACAAAACTGGACCGATTTGGGAAAATTATGTTTGTATGTGTTCAAATGGAATCGATAATTAATTGAATTAACTATTTGGTTTACTATAAAATGTTTTTTAATTATTTTTTTACCTACTTGCGTATTTCGACTTCGACGGTAAAGTGACAATACCTTCTAAGTTATATTTTTTGTTCAGTTCTACAATAGTATATTGTGTATCGAGTAGGAAAAGCGATACATTCCTGGACGACAATTGGAGTGCTTTTACTACGAGATACACATATTATTTTTTCTGAAATCGCATTAAATATAATCGTAAACTAAGAAAGTTTTATATACTCATAACTGTTTTTGATTATCATCGTATTTTCTATGAAACCTTTTCGTTGACATTGTTTGTTAATCATTGTTTATTAGTGGCACAAAAGTGTCAGTTCGGTTAGTTATTTACATATTGCTTAAAATATTTTAAATTATATTTAAAATGGACAGGTGACGATGATATCCAGAGTTGCAAAACGCCTCCAGAGCTACTACACACTGCTACTAATGTGGTTTTAAATTTATTGCCAAATAAAATCAAGGCGCAAAATATGAATTTGCTTACAAACGTTTTATGGATCATTCCCGTACACAGGTACGGAAAAAATATTCCCGTACAGTACGGAAAAGTTCGTTGCCCAGCAACGGACTAAAATACAAGAATAGTGTATTTTTCGGCTCGAATTTGATCCAAGAAACTAGACATTTCCAAGCGATTTCAGAAAAACTAATTAATTTAACTTTCTATAAATGTTTGACATTCTGGAATTGGCAGATACCAACGAAATGCAAAGGATTTAGGTAGTTTTTCATTACGCCCGATTTGAGAAAACACCATCATAATGACCCAAATCTTTCAGCTTTTTAGTGCTCATATGTCTCGGCAATCGTCAAGCCAGCCGCCGGTCAATACGTAATCATGTAATCCCGTAATCGTAATAAAACAAAACTGTTTTTATAATTCACGTTCACAAAGTTTCTATTTCGATACTAAAAACAGTATCGAAATAGATTCATTGTAACACTGTTTTTGGTAACTTTTTGTTGTACACAATTGGTTGCACTGCACTGATTGTCAACGAAAGAGTTCAGGTAGTAAATCAAAAAGTATGTTGTACTAAATTATTAACTACATTATCAGCGTTATTTGCTAAATTCGGAATATTTTATACAAATTTGACAAACATTCAAATTTAAAATCATTAAAACTGACAAGTGTCAAAAGTGTCAAGATTGCCAACATAAATAAATATTTGGAAAAACTCTCATTTTATATATTTTTTATACTTTTAAAAGTTCATTATAAAAAATAGTATGTAACACTCGAGTTACAATGACGGTTTGTAGTACTCGTTCTTTGCGAAACTCACCGCTTCGCGGTTCGTTTCACAAACTGAACTCGTACTACGAAACCTCTGTCATTGTAACACTTGTATTACAATATACTATATGCATTGCGTTTCAACCAATATTTTATGGTCAAATTAATCCTCATATTCGTCTAGTAGTCTAGTATAAAGAAATGTGATTCTGTAAAAGTTTTTTGATTGGGGTCAGCAGATACAGTTAATTATGTTTATCAAATTTTTATGTTTATTTATTTTTATATTGTTGTTGTGTACGGTTAATTAAATATAATTTATGGTATAGATACAAATCCCATTCAATTTATAAGGATGTAAATATTATAACAATTACAAATCAAATATTATGAATATGTAATTACAGTTACCTCTTTATAGATTTATGGATTTTTATCCGACCTTATTTAGGGCTTTTTAGAAATATTAATGGTAAATCAAGATTAAACTGATTATTTTGTAATTTTGGGACCGAAAAAATATTTGTTAAATAGAAGGTAATATGTTTTCATTATTAAAACATAAAAAAGAGAAATTTGATTAAGTTGGTCAGTATTCCATGTGATATTTGAATATTTAAATGTTCATAGATAAAGAAATAACAACTTACTTGGAATCTTAAATCGTCATTTTCTTCACGAAATTTATTCAGTCTGTCCCTGAGTCCCATCTCTATGGTAGATACAGAATCTAGCTGCTCTTGAAGAACCTGAAACAATTTTATATGGTATTAAATAAATTTGAATACAAAATTCAATTTGTAAAAAAAATATAATTTTTCGTTGTTAATTAAAAAAGATGAATGAAAATATGCGAAGTTTCAGTATTTCTTATGTAAATATTAAAAGCGCTGCTCGCCACTTCTCGCTCTTTCTTTCTATTCCGAAAATAGAGAAATACCATCGCTTCCTCATTCTAATTGTAAAAACACGATTAAAGAGTCTTTCAAGTCTTACCTGGGAACAGCGAACGCGATAAATGAGATCGACCCTAGTTCCGAGATCCGGCATGTTGTTGTATGCACTTATAATTTTACAATCTATTGTTTAAATTTAAAAATACAGGGTTATTCACGGTATACGACACGGAATATTGTGCCTAAACTAAAAGATATTAAAAAAGTTTATTATTTGGGATGATTACAGTCTTATTAGGGGTACATTTTAAAATTAGTTTCATAATATACAGGGTGTCCCAAAATTGCAAAACATATCAAACCTATGTTTTTTTAAATGGAACACCCTCTATATTATTTCATTTTTGGCTTCTACGACCTAAATAAAGGTAAGTTTGATAAAAGTTTTCTATACCTAAACCTTGAAGTTTTCGAAATATTTTGATTTTTGTGAAAATTACGAAAAAATTTTAATGTCAAATTTCTTGGAAAGTATTTCCCCTTTTTTCACAACATCCACACTCGTTGTTGTCAATTGATTATAATTTAAGTTCTATTTATCAAAATTAAAAAAAAACATACAGGGCCTTCAAATATTTAGATTAAATAATTACGGATTTCGACAAGCGATAACTTGTTTAATTTAAATGGAACACCCTGTATTTTATATCACCAATGCATTCGAAAATGGATTCTCTTTTGTACTATATTAGGTCTTCCTATACCTAACTCTTCACATTCTCATGAAAAATGGCAATTTCGGAAATGCAGAAGATTCTTTACTTAGTTCGATATTCATAGAGTAGGCTAGGGAAAAAGCACACGACAACGGCCAACCCGTAATAATGTATGAATTTAAATCTAATAGTATTTTATTAACAAATTACAATTAATATCTTCCATAATTTACTAAGATTTAAAACAAAAACTAACGGAAAAAATGCAGAATGATGAATATTAAAAAAAAAAAATTACAATAAGTGCTCAAAATGATGACCATCTGACTGTAAACATAAACGTACTCTCTTTTCAAAGTTTTTACCCACGTTCACTAACATTTCTGGGCTAACGCTACGAAAAGCTTCTCTAATACGCTCTTTCATATTTTCTGGTGTTGTCGGAGGTGATTTGAAAACATTATCCTTAACATATCCCCACAAAAAAACGTCCGGCTTGGTCAAATCAGGGGATCTTGGAGGCCACTCTGTAGGTCCATTTCTTCCTATCCAACGATTTGGAAAATGGGTATTCAAAAATTGCCGAACCTCGTGAAAAAAATGAGGTGGTGCACCATCCATTTGAAGCCACATAATTCTTCTTATCTCCAAGGGAATATCTTCCAATAAAAGCGGGAACTCATTTTCGAGGAAGTTCAGAAATGTTATTCCATTTAAATTTTCATCAAAAAAATAAGGGCCAACTACATAGCGACCCATCACTCCACCCCATACATTAATAGACCACCTGTGCTGGTTATTTATTATTCTAAACTGGTGCGGATTGGAATCGGAGTAATAATGGAAATTGTGCCTGTTGAAGGATCCATTATTGTTAAAATTACATTCATCACTAAACAGTACATGATCAAAAAAGTGTTCATTGTCTGCCACTTTATCTAATACCCACATACAGAATTGGACTCTTTTATCAAAATCGTTTTCGGAAAGTTCTTGATGACGCTGAATCTTATAGGAATGGTAATTATGCATATCAAGTACCCTAGAAACACTTGCCTGGCTCATATTGTTATTCTGAGCAATTTGGTTTTGTCCGATATGAGGATTTTCGACTACTGCAGCGATCACGGCAAATTCAATATCTTCATTTTCGATAACAGGTTTTCTTAAGGGGACTTTCCTATACTCAACACTACCAGTTTCTTTGAATTGAATTAATAATCTTTCGAAAGCAGCCTTATTTGGATGATTTCTGTCAGGAAACCTTTCAGCATAGACGCGGGATGCCAATAAGCTGTTTTGGAGACATTCACCAAGAATAAATATCATGTCGATGCGTTCTGCTCTAGGGTAAACTTTCATTGTGAATTATTGGAACAGGAAAAGAAAAAAAAGTTTCAAGTTATCAAACAAAATTTTTCCAGAAAACACTTTTGAATAACTGACAAGTGAATACAGGCGATAGCGGTTGTCAAACTTCCATAGCCTACTCTATGAATATCGAACTAAGTAAAGAATCTTCTGCATTTCCGAAATTGCCATTTTTCATGAGAATGTAAAGAGTTAGGTATAGGAAGACCTAATATAGTACAAAAGAGAATCCATTTTCGAATCCATTGGTGATATAAAATACAGGGTGTTCCATTTAAATTAAACAAGTTATCGCTTGTCAAAATCCGTAATTATTTAATCTAAATATTTGAAGGCCCTGTATGTTTTTTCTTTAATTTTGATAAATAGAACTTAAATTATAATCAATTGACAACAACCAGTGTGAATGTGGTGAAAAAAGGGGAAATACTTTCCAAGAAATTTGACATTAAAATTTTTTCGTAATTTTCACAAAAATCAAAATATTTCGAAAACTTCAAGGTTTAGGTATAGAAAACTTTTATTAAACTTACCTTTATTTAGGTCGTAGAAGCCAAAAATAAAATAATATATAGGGTGTTCCATTTAAAAAAACATAGGTTTGATATGTTTTGCAATTTTGGGACACCCTGTATATTATGAAGCTAATTTTAAAATGTACCCCTAATAAGACTGTAATCATCCCAAATAATAAACTTTTTTAATATCTTTTAGTTTAGGCACAATATTCCGTGTCGTATACCGTGAATAACCCTGTATATGTGATTTTTTTCTGATTTCAACCATATATAATACTTACGCAAAATTTTGAAGTTTTTTACGGATTTGAATGCCCGTAAAGTGTATAATTGTTGTGATTTAAATGCGTAAATAGAAAATATTCAAGATTATGCATGCCGCTCTCAGCTTTTGTCTTTCGTCGTACCAATTTTTCCAAGAATTTTCGGTGTAAGTCACTGTCATTTATATCAGAATAGTACTGTAGTTAATTTCATGGTGTCGGTTTTTCGTGACGGTATTTGTATGTATCGTAAAAATTACCCTTATCATTTTTCTCCTAACAAACCAAAAGAAGTATAACTTCATTAATATCATCATACACTCCAACACGCATTCATAAAAATCTATTAGTCAGAGCAGTTCGACAAAAGTATCCCAAATTAATAAATCATAATTTTGTTAAGAAAGTTGGATATCACGAAGAATTTATTTCAGCTATATTAAAAAAATTATAGTTGAATATTAGATTCCAACATAAAAGGAAATGTTCCCACTCACTGAGGTATAGACGCACGCACAGCCGTAACCGCTGAAGTATTAAGCATGTGCATGATGACGTTGTTAATGAGAAAGAGATTATTTGTCAAATTGAAACATAAAACGCTAAGTCACTTTTTGGGCCATGTTTTATAAAAGGAGTACAGGTACAGGTTGAAAACAAGACATTTGTCAACTTTAGGCGTCACTAGTACAGTACAAAATTATCCTTCAAGAAGATATAAATGACATATGTTATTTGAAAGATCTATTCATTAGTTGTCATAGTTTGTGGGAAGTTTTGTTTGGATATTTCTTGCAAAAAAAATTTGAAAAGAGGTTGACCTTAAAGGCCATCCTTGCAACTTCCCGCTAGTTTTAACCGCAAAGCTATAGTAACGTGACTTATTTTGACGTTTTTGACTTTTTTTGAAATGTTTAAAAAGCCATAACTTTTTAACGCCTTATTCCATTTTGATGTTCAAGATGGCACTCGACGCAGTTTTTTGAGACCTAAAAACGTTACCGGGAGTGCAAAATCGGTTAGTCAAAAAATCTCTAAGTTATTGAAAAAAAAACACTTTTTTTGAAATTTTTCGACAACGATATCTCACGAACGAATCAACCGATTTTAATTTGCAAAACGGCATTCGACGTGGCTTTTTAAGCTTGAGAGCTGATTAGGTTATGAAATTGATCGATGCAATAGCCAAAAAGATATGCCCAAAAAACATCATTTTTACCAATTGTTTTTTTCGGTTATTTTGAAATTTCTCGAAATCTACCGGCTCGAATCGGTTTAAACTTACAGGGAATCTAAGTTAGATGGAACTCTTTGGAATGCTTTTTATTTCATGCCGATCGGTCAAGCCGTTCAAAAGTTATAAGAGGTTTACATACATCCACACACACACACACACACATCCACACGTACATACAGACATACAGACACCCTCGTAAAAATAGTCAGGGGAGGTTCCTAAGACCTCAAAACGTTGAGATCCGATGAAAACTCAATTTTCGAAAAACGGGGTGAAACCAATAACTTCCCGATTTTAAAAAAAATTTTAATTTTTTTTAGCGGGAAGTTAAAAAATGCTGTAGAAAGTCATCGTTTGCTGGTGGAAGTTTATGGTTCTATCCAGACCACTGTGTTTTAAGTGTTTTAAACGCTTTGACAAAAATTGAGGATGCAGAATTGGAGGAATTACTGGATTAATTACCGGACGAAGAAATGGGATTGATTTCAAACCAAGAAAATTAGGTGCCATACAAACTGAAGTCAAGAGACGCAGAGAGACAATTTTTCACATTCGAATTGTAGCTCGCACGACAGAAAAGAAAAGGTTTTTTGCAACGCATTATCACTGGCGATGAAAAGTGGATGATCCTCAACGATAATCCCAAGCGCCAAAAAAACATATGGATTTCCTGGCTTAGCATCTACATCGACGCCAAAGCAAAATTTTCGTGCCAATAAGCTAATGCTGATCGCGAAAGAAGTGTATCGATGTCAATTGATGCGTTTGAGCCAATCATTGAAGGATAAACGGCCGCACATCTACGACGACATGACAGTTCCCGACCACATATTGCTGCGGTGGTCAGAACATACTTGGAAAATCAGAAATCTTCTACAAGCCGTATTCACCAGATATTGCTCCTTCTAACTCCTACTTATTTCAATCAATGACTCATGGCCTGGCTGGCGAGCACTCCACCAATTATGAAGAATCCAAAATATGGATCGATTCTTTGATCGTCTTAAAAGCCAGCAGTTCTTTCAAGATGGAATCCGTAAGTTGCCTGAATTGTGGACAAAAGTGATGGCAAGCGACGGACAATCGTATGAATAATGTATTATTCCATTGGTCATTAACATAAATACATATTTTCATCCAAAAAAAAGTCTCGTTTTTAACCGGTACTCCTTATATTTTTATTCGGTTAGAGGACCGGTACCATAGATTTTTAGTAAAATAATTAATTTCTCATGAGATTTTTAAAATTTAGAAATTACACAAAATGACATCAAAGAAAAATTTAAAGAATGCCACAACCTTTATCTATAGCCAGTAATGCCTCTAACCATTTCAACCACAGATGCATTTTCATATAGGGATGTGGACTGTACTCAAATAAGTATAAAATTTTACCACGAAGTTAGTTTCTATAATAAAAATAATAAAAAACACAATATTTTCTTTAATAAACAGGGGATTAATTTTTTATTTAATAAAATGTAATTAAATATTTCACTCTCAAGTCACGTGACAATGAACACCAAACAAAATGTGTGACGTCACTTGTTGCCAAACAAGAATTTTCGCTGTCTAGTAATATGGTGTTTGTTGATATTTGGATAATATTATTACTGTTTTTACTTTAAACTTTATGTTTATAAAATGTAGAATTCACCAATATGGTGTTTGTTGATATTTGGATAATATTATTACTGTCTTTACTTTAAACTTTATGTTTATAAAATGTAGAATCCATCTTATTAACACAAAACTACGAAATAACTTTATATTACATACAACTTCGACAATGTTTAGGAACAAGTGATGTCACAGCGGGCGTTTCACAGATATCCTCGTTTTGGTGCGAAATTTGAAATGGAATTTTAAATAACTTATTTTAAAGCTATTAGTTGTAGTGAAAAAATAATAACAAGTAGTTTAGGCTATATTTGGTACTTATGCATGGTTTTAAACACTTTCCCAAAAATAGTCCACATCCCTATTACAAAATTTCAAAATAAAATAATAATTTAAAAATTTATAACCCATTGGACACGTAATAAATTACTGTAAAATATAAATCCCTGTTTATGTTATAAATTATAAATATATCCATATTATATGGCCCAAAACTAATTAATTTTACAGCTTTATGTTTCAATTTCTTAAAAGAATAGGTCATTGCCCAGCTAACGTAATTCCAAATTTAATTATTTGTAATAAATTAAATAGGAATAGTAGGTGTCCACACTGTCCACTTTAATTTCTTAAATTAATACTAATGATTCTTTTAAGTTACTTTTTTTTTCAAGGTTATAAGGTCAATAAAACTACAAAATACTATAAATATTGCAGTAAGTAGGTAAATCAACTTTTCCGTAGAATACTACAAAGTTCTTTTTTAAAACAGTGAATCATTGTATGAAATAAAAATAGCATGTGATTAAAGTGGGAAACTTCTAACATAACAATATAGTAATATACATACATATATACACACAGAAAAACAAGTACAATAAAACTGATAAAACATACAAAACACACATGTATATATTAGAATATGTAGATTTCCAACGCACGTGTTCATTGTGAATAAGTAAATAAAACGAGATGAAACCTTTGAAAATATACTTAAACTTAGCTCAAAAGGCACGTGTATATACATGTTACTAGATATATTTCACAGAAACTCTTTTATAGGTAGCAAAATAAGCAATTTCTAAAACAAACGTTTACGTATAAATATTGTGTTAACAAGATAGAGAATTTTTTACCATAGGCGCACACAAAATTAACATTTTCTAAAAACAGGGAAAATCACACCTGTATATAAAAAATGAGATTCTTTCCAATTAAGTAATTATCGACCCATTACTGTGCCTTCCATATTTTCCAAAATGTGTGAATTGTGTTTTGTGGAGAGGTTATCTTCCTCAATTGTTTTAGTGTAATAATTGACGATCTTTGTACAAAGTAAATCCACCACCACTGCAATTCATTCTTTTGTTCTAAAAGTCATAAGCCACATTGATGCTGGCAAGTGTCCTGTTGGAGTATTCTGTGACCTCAGCAGGGCATTCGATTGCATTAGTCACGATATACTTTTAATTAAGCTGGTAAGATATGGAATTCGTGGTGTCTTGTATGATTGGATAAAAAGTTTTGTATGCAACCGTAATAGCTATGTGACACTGGTCATCATCAACGATAGAATATGCTAACATTGGAGTTCCCCAAGGCTCTGTCTTAGGACCTACGTTCTTTTTTATATATATAAATCAAAAATCTGTAATGGTATTTTTACTATTTATGCAGACGACACATCTGTTGTCATATCGGAAAGAGATGATTTACAATTATTTTCTTGGTGTTGGTTTGCAATCAATAGACACATCCGTTCAGTTTCTTGGTGTACATCTGAATAAACACTCGAATAAACATCATACCCAAGTGGACTCTAGACTTCGTTACGGCATTTGCCTGTGGGGAAGGTCTTCTGGATCAAGTGTTTGTTGCACAGAAGAGAATACTCCATGTAATGTCTGGTTTGTCCCCAAAAGAAAGTTGTGTAAACTTCTTTAAAACCCATAAAGTTTTGACATTGCCATCACATTTTATCTTTGTGTTTTTTTAAATCGTAATAATCTTTTAACAAGATCTGCCATTCATACCTACGATACCAGAATCAAAAATAATGTTTATATGCGTTTCTCGGGAGTGCAGGTATTTAAAAATTGCACTAAGTCATTGAGTCCATTGACTGAAGAATGCACTAAAATCACGATCTATTTATAACCACAGAGTAATGGAAATATAAACGATGCGATAGTAGTGACATCTTCACCTCCAACTGCAAAACAGAAATCGATTTGACTGAAATCAATTCACAGATATTCGGTGTTCAAAATAAATTACAAAAATGACGGATGATGATCGCCAGATTGGCATCTTTTAGAAAGAGAAAATCATCCATATCTCAAATGTGGTCCAATGGTAATACCAAGGAAAAACTCAAAGAATAGTACGAGGTCTAGTACCACAAAAATATTTTATGTAAGGGGCTACTAGTTTCGGGAATATTTCCATCAACAGGCCCTCTGTGGTTATAAATAGATCGTGATTTTAGTGCTTTCTGCAGTCAGCGATTATGCCTTAAGCTCGCTGATGACAACATATATCTTGTACTGACGAGGCCCAATAGGCCAAAACTGGTCTACAAGTTATGTTGTCCCTCTAACTGCAAACGGGAATAGTTGACTTCAATTCCACATTTTCGAATGTTGCTTCTTTTTTGTGCTTAATACTTTTGAGGGCCTGTTGATGGGAATATTCCCGAAACTAGTAGCCCCTTAAATAAAATATTTTTGTGGTACTAGACTTTGAGTTTTTTCTTGGTTTTAAAAATTGAATTACAAAATTACAACTGAGAAACATCGAAAAACGAACTTGAAAAATGAGTTAAAGTAGATGACAGAACTGAAAACAAACAAGAAAAAAAGAAACAGAAAAACAATAAAGAAAAATAAACAAATTAAGAAGATTTATATTTTTTACTAGATTGTTTTTAGTGGCAAAGTTCCCTAACTAAAGAAGTAAATAGATGTTATTATGCCACAAAGAAGCTACAGAGAATATTTAAATATAAATTAAGAAGATATTGAAAAAATGACAAAAACCGAAAAAATTAGAAAAGTAAAAAACAGAACGGAAAAAATGAGTAGTTTCAATACTTTCAATACTGGAAACAAACAAGAAAATAAGATAAAATCTAAATAAATATATAACAAAAAAATCAAGAATACATTGAAAAACTTCAAAAAAACTCATTGATTTAAAGCGATACAAAGTTCGCCAGATAAACTGGTTAAAAAATAATGATCAGTTTATGAATAGTAAAGAAACAATTTAAAAGCCACTAAAGTAAGTTGTAAGTTTACACATTCGTCTAAATAGGTTTTTGTTCAAAAATATTATATTGTTCCAACCTGCGTTTTGTAACCATACTGCAATTATCTCAAGACTCAAGACACTATAGAATCAGTTAGTGCACAAATGTAATCAAATAAGTTCCAGAACTAGAGTTAAGTAGGGACGAATTTAGAACCACAATAGTGCAGAGTCAGTTTGGTACATTAGATTCGTGAAAATCTGTTCAAACTTTGTAAACTATCTTATAATATAATAATAATAATAATGTTTATTCACTTAGTAATTTACATAAATATAAATAATCATAATTACATAAATATAAATAATAATCATAAGTAATAATAATCATAAATAATCATAATCATAAATAAAGAATAAAGATTTGAAGCAAATAAACACAAGAAGCCCATAAGAAACCGTAAGGTTGTGCATGGACCTGACCGTGTTTGTTACATTCACGAGAAAAAAAATATTTAATGTACATATTCTATATATTATTGCCGTTCATTTGATTTTATTTATATCTGAATATGATCTACTAAGGTGTGCAAGACGTGTCTATCGGTAATTAAGATAAAATGTTTTATTCTGGACTTAAATAATTTGTATGAATTTATCGTCCGTATGTATAATTTATATGTGGCCGGCAGAAAGTTATAAACCTTATTTGACAAGTAAAATAATCCTCTCTGCCCTAGAGCCTTTTTGGTAGTAGGTATTCTTGTGTTTCCTAAATATTTATTTCGAGTCTCATAAGAGTGCTCGATTTCATGAATGGTGGATCTTCTTTTATATAAATAATTTATAATGTTATAGATATAAAGTTGTCGTATATCAAGTATACGTGTTTCTTCGAATAACTGTTTTGAAGGGTAAGTGATTTCTTTAAAATACATAATTTTTATAATTTTTTTTGTAATATTTGAATTTTTTTAGATACGTCGGTGAAACTGATCCCCAAGCTAGAATAGCATATGACAAACGTGACTCAACGAATGCATGATATGGTATCTTTAAGTGAGAAATATCTAGGCATTTCCTCATGTACTTAAATTTATAAAGAACTAGCCTTAAGTTATTTGCAAAATTATTGATATGTTTTTCCCATCTTAGATGAGAATCAATTTCTATGCCTAGATATTTAATCTGATATTTAATATAAATTTTTAAACAGTGTCCATGATTATTTATGGTAAGCTCAGTGAAATCTGGTAAGCTATTTGAGTAACTAGCAAATGGGATGGCTACTGTTTTTTCCATGTTAACTGTGAGTTTTTTATGTGAAAACCAATCGAATACTTTAATTAGATCTTTTTCACAAAGCTCTTTTCCCAAGTTTTGGCTGAGTATATAACTAAAGTATCGTCTGCAAAACTTATTACTTCACCTTTTATTTCATTGGTAAGCAACAATTTGTTTATATAAAGCAAAAATAATGTTGGTCCAAGAATAGTACCCTGAGGAACACCGTATTTAATAACTTTATCAGAACTTTTATAATTTTTAATTTTAACTGATTGCTTCCTATCTTAATAGTGACAAAATACCAAATTGCATTTGTGTATAACAAAAATACATTTTGAAGTTCTCAATTATAAAGGATGTAAAGAATGTCTAATTTTGTTACTCGATGGTTTTTGAGGTAGCAAACAATCAGATTCAAAATGTTAATTTGTTTAAGTTGATAGTTGTTTAGGTATAAATATATCGTTATTTTCCTGTACTATGTTGTAGGAACAACTGTTTTCTTAAGGGTCGCTAAACACGAATATAATATCGACGAGAGCCTACGAAGTACCTAGTGACCGGAAAGAGTGTTCCTCTGAAGTATTATAAAAAAGTATGAAATATTCGGCCTATATCTTTACTCAAGTGGTTTTAAAGTAGCTAAACAAAAATATGACAGTGGCAGTGACCTGCACAGTAACTGGTGCCAGAAAAAATTGCTACTGATGTCTTTCTCTAGACTTTAATGAAAATTCCTACACGATTAATACAAACGTATTCATGGGGTATTGTATACAGATATTTAAGAGAAAAAGAATCGTGTTTGGAGTTTATAAAAAATTGTGTCAATGTCACCAACAAAATTAAAAGTGTCATTCACGAATATGAGGATGACAAGGGTCTACGAAGCACCTGGTTCCCAGAAAGAGTAGGTATTATGAAAATGTATTAAATATTTGATCCATATTGTTACTTAAGGGTTTTTAACAATGACAGTGACCTGCACAGTACTTTGGATAGGAAAAACTGCTATCGACGTCTGTATCTCGATATTTATGAAAATCCTTACACAATTAATACAAACGAATTCATAGTGTATTATTGTATTCACTACTGTATGCAAATGTGTAACAGAGAAAGGCGAAGAATCGTGTTTGGAGTTAATAAAAATTGTGACAATGTCGCCAACAAAATATAAAGCACCAATTACGAATATGACGTCGACGAGGTCCTGCGAAGTACCTAGTGCACGAAAAGAGTATTCCTCTGAAGTATTATAGAAATGTAATAAATATTTGACCCATATCGTTACGCAGGGGTTTTTAACAATTTTTACACAATTAATACTAACTTACTCATAGTAAGAGAAAAAGGCGATGAATCATTTATAGATTTTATTAAAAATTGTGTATATGTCCTAAATTTAAAGTACCAAACACGAATATGAGGTAGACGTAGGACTACGAAGTAAGTGGTGCAGGAAAAGTGTTTTTCTCTCGAGCATTATGAAAATGTATCAAATATTTGACCTATATCGTTACTTATCAATGGTAAGGGCCATCATGTTTTTAAACTAAATTCTTATTTAACGACCCCAAAAAACCCCGAGCTGTGTTAATTACGAGGTTAATTATGAAGACATTTTCATAAAACTACTCTGTGTCGATTAACTAGGAATGATAGAGCAAGAAACGAGATAGTAAGAGGTACAGTGAAAGTGGGACAGCTAAGCAAGTAAGAAAATTCTGGAAAATCGGTTGAGATGGTTTGGTCACGTAGAGAGAAGGGATAAAAATTATGTGAGTAAAAGAGTAGATGAATGTGAAATTGGGGGTAAGATGAAGAGAGAAAGACCGGGATGGTGGATGGATTAAATAAATAAGAAACTGAAATGCATTAAATAGTGACAGTTGAATACGAATGAAATGGAAGGCTACCGCCGACTCCAACTAGGCTTGGGATAAGGTTAAGGATACGTCTAATATAAAGAAAAGTATTTTCACACAGTATGCGTGAATGACATCGATTCCATGCTTAGAAATGATTTAAGAATGATAGTAATCTATTGTAGTACTAGAAAAAATTACTTATTGTTTAAAAATAATTGGCTTAACTACACAACATTTATTGTATAAAATAAAAATAAATTTATATTGTTTCCCTTTTTGAATATATGTGTCATGACTGAAATATTTATTCACGATTTCGTTTCCTATAATTATACGGCTGTTGATTTAATCTTGAAATTTCAGTTAATTATCGTTGTAGCTGACTAACTCAGTTTATTCTAGGATTAAATCCTGTGACTTTCACGGATCTGTTACATCACATTATGACGAATTTCTTGTTAATATAGAATTGACTGAATCCAGAACTTTATTGCTTCTAGTTTTATTATAAAACCGATATAATCACGTTTTGCTTTAATTATAGTAAAAACATTGTCAAGCACGTATGTAAATTGATTATGTAGTAAAAAACTAATTTGTACGATATTAAAAAATTAAAATTTTCTGCGAAATTCTAAATTCTAAACAGATATAACAAACTTATTACGAAAGTAATCAAAAATTGTTAATAGGGAATATGCTGGCAATTTTTTTATTTTTTTTATTCAATATTCATTTCATATTAATATAGAAAAAAAAATAAACATAGATGTAAGAGTAGTAATTATTTTTTCATAAAATATTAAAAATATTGGTTTAATTTGACAAGTTCAAACGCTCCTATTTCTCGCGCGCTTGAGGCGTGACGTCATAGGGCACGTCCTGTCAGTTTATTGTTTGCATTGAGAGTTAGTTTGATAGTTAACAATGTGTTTTAGTTTAAATATCGCGTAATAATCATGGAAGAAGAAAAAAAGCCATTTTATAGATATTGCATGGTATAGTTTATCCAAAACCACTTGAATAGGCGCGGTCAACGCTCTTTTCGAATTTACAAGAATTCTCTTCAAGGGCGTACAGGTGTGAGTCGGGAAGTTAAAAGCAATATTTAATAAATATTTTACTAGGTTCCTTTATATAATGACGTTCTTTTAAGTTTGCCCTGGTAAAATCGTAAAAATAATTCCTATCCAAGTGGGTATAGTAATACTATACCAATGTGTCCGAACACTATAAAAAGTGCTTTCACAAAACCGTTTTCCGTCATTGCTGTTGATGACGCTTAGTACTTCTTGACATAAAAATATCAGAAAACTAAGCTAGAATAGCAATACAACCAATCTTTTTTTCCAACACAACCTGAATGTCTGAAAATAAATTACAGGTGACTGACAGGACATGCCCTATGACGTCACGTTTCAAATCGACCAGTGGTGTAGCATTTTACAAACTTGAATTTCGCTCGTAAATTTTTTACTTTTTGATTTATGTTTTAAATCATTAAATACATATTAAATTAGAAAATAACGAATTCAGTGTAATACAAGGACCTTAAAAGCTCAGGGAAAAAAAATCAGGCCATTTTATTTTTTATGCAAAAATATTTTGGAGAAAATAAATGAAAAAACTTTGCTAATTTAAAAGAAATAATTTAAAGTTAAATATACTCACCGGCACAGAAAACGAAGCGAGATGATTTTTTTAAAACAAATTTAAAGTTTTAATACCTTGTGATGTTTATTACTATATCTCAAACACAAATCGGAAAATAAAAAAAGATTGAAAATTGGAATAAAGTTAGAAAAATCGTTTTAATGAAACATATAGCAATACAAATTAAATTGGTTTAAAAAAACTAGAAACATTTGAAAAAAAGTTTTAATACTTTATGCTTTACTATTACATATATATCAAACCCAACCCCCGCTCGAGACAACAGAAAACATCGACTCGTTCGCTCTCCAACTTCAGAACCCAATAAAGACAGCTTCCAAAATTACAATCACTATTTCAACAATAAACTCTGGATCCCCCAGACTTCCCCAACATATCCAGTCAATGATTCGACAAAAAAAGACTTCAATACAGACATTTCAACCAAAACCATGATCCGGTCATGGAACCGTCTCAATGCTCGGGTTAGGCTGTTTTGGAACAAATTTAAACTTCTCACTAGCCCAGAAGTCCAAAACCCTTTCCCATCTCGGGGTAAATGGCTAAATCATTAAAACCCCTGAAGATAAAGCCACAATCTTCAAAAATCACCTACAACAAGTCTACTCCCTCCCAAAACTCAAATTTTGACCAACAATTCTACCTGGAAACAAAACATATCATCCGTTGCCTTCTTCATCAATAAAGTCTTATCCCCGATTACTGGGGAGACATCCTCATAGCATCCCAAAAAGGCAAAAATTCAGTCCCTGATCCAGATTCTATTTCCAAAAGAACTTTAACACAACTCCCCCTTACCGATTATCCCCTCTCTTACTCTTTTCAACTCTTGTCTCAGCAAAGGTTACTTTCCCACCATCATGAAATCCCCAAACATCATCCTAATCACTACACCTGAGAAGATGTCACGGGTTAAAAATCCGTTTTAGTTATAATCGTTTAGTAGTAAACTGTTTATTACTCACCTCACTAATTTTCCATTACTAAGGGTTAAACCAAGTCAGTCAGTATCAAGAACAGGTTGATTTTAGTTCAGTTGTAGATAATCATCAACTAATAAATATACTCTGGTCATAAATCATTGCTAATATTGCTAATATAGTTTTGAAAGTTTATTTATTAAATTCAGACATTAATGTTTTGTTTACTATGCGAACAGGTGATAGGAACTTCTTTTTCTGATAGTTAACTCGTCATATTGTGGTCTACGCCAGGCGTTTAGTTATATTGTTATTTAGCATATTAAGATTGAATATGAACGAGAAATTGAGTAATGCTGAGATTTTTGTTGTTATCTTGATAAGTAATAAGATTAGTTGTATCAAACGACCACCGTTTGTTCGTAAACTGTTAGCTGTCGACTCTTCTGTTATTGTCCTTACAGTAGTAGAGGCCATTTTTGGAGTGTGTCAAATTTCATGAAAGGAAACACGTTGTGAGTTCTTTCCACTATCAGCCTTTGACTTAAGAACTTGTCGTTAGAAGATTTTTGGGTTTAAGTTTTAATCTCGGTACATCCGGGTCAATTAATTTTGGATTTATGAAACTAAACCTCATTTTTCCATTTCGAATCGTAGTGGAGTTGTCCGTTGTTGTTTTTGGGACGGATTCTTTGGAAAAACCGCGTGGTCGGATTTTTGTAAAATCTTCGTTGATAGTTCACGGGGAATTATTGGTTAAATCAATACCGTTCAGGCAGCGAATTGTGGTTAGAATCCCCTATTGGTGCAGTTAGCAACGAGTATATTGTTTCACCCGTTTACCAGCCAGGTGTGTCACGATTTTACAGGAAAAACCCTATTACAATAGGGTCCTAGATATAGGCTGAAGTCCTAGATACAGGCTCTAATTTTGGTGCAGTCCTGATTCTTGGTACGAGCTTAAGTTATTTGTGGTTGGTGCAAGCCTATTTGTTTCTGGGAGCAGGCTTGATTTTGGTATCGGCCTAAGTATTGGTGAAGCCAAGGACTGCAAGAAATCGTATCTGGATTAACAGATAAGCCCATATTAGACTTAAGTCGTGACTATAGTTTTTAGTTAAAATTGATTTTTCTAGTTTTAATTTAAATTTTTCTTATTTTTCTTGTACTGCGTGTGATCACACTTAATTGATAAATTTATATTAGATTACTGTTAAATATTTTTCTTTGATATTGTTGACGTTGTCAAGCGCGAGTTGACAGATTGTTGACGTTGTCAAGCGCGAGTTGACAGTAGTGTTAATACTTTACTTTTTTTATTAAAGAAGGGTCTAGTTGATATTTTGTTTTATTTAGCTCACTTTATCGTTTTTATTGTGCAATACAATTAATACTGATTAATATTCTAAATTTATTTAATAATCTCCAGTGGGAAAGGTCAGTGCCTGGAACAACAGAGGTTTCCGATTTTAACCGTTTAAATCGGTGGCGCACTCACTTTTATTTTGTTACTTACCCTCTACGGCTGAGCTGGGCACTAATTTGCCAGTAGAGAAACCACTTACCGATCTCAGCTGGAGTTGAACTTCAATTGGAAGTATTTGATTAATTTTTCAAAATTTATTTTTCTTATATTTTTTTTTATTTTCAATTCATTTCACTAAAAGTACGTGGCAAAGAACTTCCACAAACCCACACAATTACAGACCAACCGCTTTGCTAAACGTTATTGGCAAACTCTTTGAACTCCTACTCTTAGATAGAATCAGGGACTTTCTAGACACCAACTCCATAATCCCCCCTTCCAACATGGATTCAGACCAAACTACTCTACCCAAAACCCGATTCTAGAACTTCAATCCTTCACCACCTCTGCCCTAAATCAGAGAAAAGTCGTCGCTGCTATACTCATTGATGTTCAAAAGGCATTCGACAAGATTTGGAATGCTGGCCTTATCAAAAAGGTAACCTCTCCAACAGAATAACTCGAATCAAAGTTGGAAATATTTTTTTATGAACTACTTATGTTAAAATTATGCATGGTTTTCGAGATATATTAAATAAACTGCAAGGGGTGCATTTTCTCCCCTATCTCTAAATTATACTCTCAACTTAAATAGGACTTTGCAGATTTTGACCATTTAAACTATATTAAAATTTTGCCTCGTTTTTGAGATATATTAAAAACTGAAAGGGGGTGGATTTTCACCCCTATCTAAACCATCAACACCTCTTATTTAATAGCACACCGCGTTTTTTCTCTTTTTTCCATTTTCAATTGTACTTACATTATTTCTGTAACGGTTATTTAAAAAGTCTTTTTAAACAAAGAAACTATCAGCATTTTAACGAGGTTACATTAATTTAGGCATAAAAGGTTATTTCCGGTATACAAATACAAGGTCAATAATTTGATGGTCAAATTAAAAGTCGAATAATTAATTTTACAATTTGAATCATAATAAAAGTGTCTGTTATCAAACAAATAATCGATAGGGTTTTTACTTAACTCATGGTTAGATTTTATTAGATTATGGTTTAACAGAATTTAATTAAAAATAAAACAAAAAACAATGACTGTTTCGAAACGAACAGTTGTACTATGACAATCGTTTAAAAATAGACGGTTTTCCACCCTACAAAAAAGTTCAAAAGTAGACAATTGTTAACCAGGGTGGAGAGTTACTCTACCATTGGTTCCGCGCCTCCATAGAGATAGAGAGCATTAAAATTGGCAAATATAAAAAACGTTTTATATCGGTATATAGGCAACCAGTATAACGAAAAAAACCAAAACGAAACTTAGTAGAATAAATTTTATGTAAAAACATATGTATGTACTAAAAAAAACTTGGTAAAAAAGATTAAGATAAATCTATATTAAGTAAAACCAACACCCGGCACCCGAAGAAAGAATAAAGTAAACTATTTGTATTTGGACTTTAATGTTCACCACGAAAAGTGGCTTAAGTCCAACAAAACGGACACAGATGGCAGGCTAACTGAAGAGTTTGCAATTAGCCATGGGCTGTCCCAGCTAATCGACAAGCCCACTTACTTTCCCAGAGCTGCCAATCACAGTTCTAATACTCTGGATCTTTTTCTGACTACTCACCCTGAGCAATATAATGTAAATGTTCTGTCTTCCCTAGGTAACTCTGATCATGCTGTAGTAGAAGTCAAATGTCCAATAGAACCTCACCCACTCGAGGCACCACCCAAGAGAACTTTTTGGAACTTAAAAAAAGCAGATTGGGAAGGCCTTCGAGACTACTTTGCAACTTTTCCCTGGAATCCAGTCTGCTTTATTAACAAAGATTTCAAAGATCCATCGGCAGTTTGCAACAGTATAACTGAAATTATTCAGTGTGCCATGGAAGCTTACATTCCTCACTTTACCAAACGCTTAAAAGCCAACCAGAAGCCATGGTTTAATAAAGATTGCGATGTAGCTCGGAAAGCTAAGATCAAGTCCCACAAATTATTTATACAAAATCCATCAGATGAAACAAAACAGGATGATATAAACGCTAGAAACAGATACAACACCACTATTTCCAATTCCAAAAGTCTCTTTGACGCCCGAATGAGAGAGAAAGTAATGTCCAACCCTAATGGATGCCGGTCCTTTTGGACTCTCGCCAAACATATCAACAACAATTTCACAAATAGTTCGTTCCCTCCACTCACATCAGATGACGGCTCAATAGTTACGTCCTCCACAGCAAAGGCAGAACTCTTTGCCAAAATATTCTCTTCGAACTCGACACTTAACCCACCGGACAACATAGAGCTACCTTCTATTCCACGGGCTCCCCACACAATGAAAAATATCATATTTAGGGTTAAGCGGGTGCAGAGAGTCCTTGCTACTCTAAATACCAACAAAGCAAGCGGCCTCGATGAAATACCTGCTTTACTCTTAAAATGTTGTGCTCCCGAACTAGCGCCAGTTTTCACTAAGCTATTTCAACTATCATATGATACTGGTATTTTTCCAGAATCCTGGAAAACGTGCTCGAGTACAACCAGTCCCCAAGAAAGGCTCTAAAACCCAGCCTTCTAATTACAGACCCATAGCTCTCCTATCTGTTATTAGCAAAACTATGGAGAAATACGTCAATCACGAGATCCTGAGCTACCTTGAGACAAACAACCTTTTAAGTGACAGGCAATATGGTTTTCGCCAACAAAGGTCAACAGCCGATCTACTAGCATATGTAACTCATGTCTGGAGTGATGCCATCCACCGCTATGGGGAGACTCAAATAGTATCACTGGACATCTCAAAAGCATTTGATCAAGTGTGGCATGCAGCTCTTTTGAACAAACTGCCTTCATACGGACTCTCGCAAAACCTTTGCAGATGGATATCCAACTTTCTCTCCAACAGGCACATCCAAGTTGCTGTAGATGGACATTCTTCCAACCTCTACAAGATCAACGCTGGAGTTCCCCAAGGATCGGCTCTAGCTCCTACTCTATTCTTATTACATATTAATGATCTACTAGAAGCCACTAATAACCCGATACATGGTTTTGCAGATGACAGCAACCTACACTGTAGCAAAGCGCACAACCGTCCCATACCTCTAGATATTCTGGAAGAGGACAGAAGATCCACAACGGCTTCTATCAATCAAGATTTGAGAATTGTAGACGAGTGGGGAAGAAAGAATCTTGTTAATTTCAACGCTTCCAAGACAAAGACATGTTGCCTATCCAACAAGAGGCAAACATGCGACTCATCCATTACAATCAACGATCAGACACTAGTAGCGGGCGACTCCATTACGCTGGTTGGTATAACGATCTCCCAGGACTTACTCTGGAACGAGCATATTGCATCCATAGCAACTGCAGCAGGAAAGAAATTAGGCTTTCTGTTTAGAGCACGGAAATATTTTTCTCCATCCAACTTGGCTACTCTTTACAAAGCCCAAATACGGCCTAATCTTGAATACTGCTCGCATGTATGGGGTTCGGCGGCTCCGTCAAGGCTCGGAGTTCTGGATGCCATACAGAGAAGGGCAGTTCGACTAATAAACGACACCAGTATCACCAAAAACCTAGCCCCATTATCCCACCGAAGAGCAGTGGCTGATCTTTCCTTGTTTTACCGATACATAAACGGATTTTGCTCAGAAGAACTCCGCTCTATAATGCCTCCACTTGCCAGACCAGCCAGAGCAACGCGACGTGCCAACTCCATGCACCCTTATACTGTTCAATGCCCGACATCGAGAACGGATCGATTCGATCGTTCCTTCATCCCCAGGGTCTCCAGATTGTGGAACTCCTTACCTCCCCACGTCTTCCCCACTCGTCCTAACTTGCAGGCCTTTAAATCCCAAATTAATAAATTACCTCTTCTGCCCCAATAGATGTTCTCGGTACATTTGTATTTAGGTCTATACCTACGAGGACACCCTTAATAAAAAAAAAAAAAATTTGGCTAACTAGTTCCGTTGACCAGCTGTGATGAATCAATCAAGGCTAACACCGATTCCAACGAACTGGTCGCGAAAAACTAATCGCGGCGAACAAGTCGCGGCGAACTAGTCGCGGAGAACTAGTTTCGGCGAACTAGTCGCGGCGATTTGGTCACAACGAAACATCCTTAGCGATAATACATCGTTTTAAATGAAAAAAAAAAAAAATATATATTTACCTGGTTTTTCACAGCCGTGGTTAACAAATGTTTCTTTAGCACCAACGGATCATGTTCTTTTAATATGGCCCGTATTTTTTTCGAATCCGGTACAGTCACTTTGGGTATTTTATCACCAAGCACACTATCAAGATCACAAACACTTTTTGAACTAGGTTTTTGACTAGATGGCGCTGAATCTCTTCGGTCGCGGCTTTTCTCACTTTCCGACGAACTGACACCACTTTTAGTCACAAACTGAAGGTGTAAGTCATGAATTCGCGAATTCACTTCACCTGAAAATAACAAACAAATAAATGTGAAATCTCGAAGCATCAAGTATAGTATAATATTATCAAGCTCAAATCTCAAAATTACAAATTGTAAAAGGCATGTATTCATTTATTAATTTAAAATATCTAAATAGTTATAAATAAGACAAACAGAAATAGAATTAAAGAAACATTAAAATTTTTTTATATCTGACAGGATTCGAACCTGCGACGTTGACTTTAACCGTAGCTCAGCGGCTAACGACGCTGTCGCGTAAAAACATAGGTCGCAGGTTCGGTTTATTTTTTTTTTAATTTGATTTTTGTCTTTACCATGAAGCTATAGTGTTTTCGCAATAGGCATCGTGTCATAAATATTTTGGTTCAGGCAGTTTCAGAAGTGGGCGCATATATTATTATTTACAGGTTAAAAAATTAATATTTAAGTCTTTAATAGTAGAGTGTTTCCCTCCCAAATCAAACTCCTAGATCCACCACTGTTGCCAACAGACTAAATGCAATTTATTTATGTATTTATTTTAACAAATCAGGAAGCTCTTTTGACATCTACACATATTTATTCATGCAAACAAGTCACTAAATATAACGATTATTTTTTGTCAAAGTTATTACAATTTCAAGGATTAATCAAGCAGAAATTTTTTTACCTCGTTGTGTTACAACCGCTTTCAGCTGCTCCTCTAGGTCATGTTTTGTAGTTAACAGATTCTCTAAGTCTTCTTGTAATCTTGAGGTATGCACCCGTCCAGCCAGTACCTCTGCTTCCATTTCCGCCAGTCTATCGAGCAGGAGATCACGCTCTTGTCGTAGCTTTTGAACATCAGAGGAAGAAGAGGAGGAGGAGGGTGAAGAATATAGAATACCACGGAATGAGGCATCGTGATCATCTTTGTGGTTGGCATGTTCACGAAGAGTACCCTGTAACAATTCTGCTTCATCTTTTAAGCGCGTACCTTTACGATGAATAATATCTAATAGGTTCCAGAGTTCATCTTCTAACTCATCATTGTCTATAACACCTGAAATAATATACGATATAATAATTGGTAAAACTATTTTATTAAAATCTTACCAGCTGCTGATGAAGATGTAGGGAGTGCCGTTGAGGATGCACTATGTGTTTCTTTACTGGAGGTTTCCGTGCTAAACCCCGAATCCTGTATCGCTGTATCACCACCCTTTTTCCTAGAATCATCTTTGGTGGCGATTTTTTTTCTCACTCGTACACCTGGTGTCCAATCTCCAGGCCGTATTGAAACTGGAATATTGGAATTGTGATGATGATGCGACGTCATCGTGGCCGGTGTGGAGGTGGCCAATTTGCAGCGGAGATTCGGAAATGTCTCCATAACGAGATCTCGGAACTCCAAGAGGGCTCCCACCTCATGCTGGAGTTCTTGTAGGGCCACCAAAGATTTTGCCTGTTCGCTGATGAGATAGTGAAACGGGCCTGCTGGTTGCCGCAGCTGCAGGCAGTCCATGCCACTCGAGCCCGCTGGGTCACCGCCCTGAAAATAGACAAATTATTTTTTATTAAAGAACTTTGGGATTTTTTAAAAAATGTATAAAAAGATAGTTTGCACTGATTTAAAGTACTTTCAGGGATCTTTTTGTTTATTTAAGAGAAGTAATCGGGTAAGGACAGTTTATTACTTATCTATATATAAAAGTATAGTAAAAGACATCATAGAGTTGATTTTAAGATCGAAATGGAATTGTGCAGGTCATATGGCAAGAAGAACCGACGGAAGATGGCCGCAACGAGTAAAAGACTGGTGCCCAGAGATGATAGCCTTTAAATACTATTAAAAAATTAATGAAATATTGTTGGAAAAAATGTTGAAAATCGTTAATTATCTTAAAAATTGTTGAGAATTATAAAAAATTTGAAAATGCTGATAAAATTTTAAAAATCGTGAAAAATTTGGTTGTAAATCGTGATATGTTGTTAATTATCTTAAAGATTGTTAAGAATTATAAAAAATTTGAAAATCGTGAAAAATTTGGTTGAAAGTAGTAATAAATTGTTGAACATCGAAAAATTGTTGACGATCTTGAAAAACTATTGCAAATGGTAAAAAATGTCGAAAATCATAAAGAAAACTTGAAAAACGTGAAAAATTGTAAGAATTTCTTGACAATCTAGAAAAGTAGTTAAAAATTGATAAAATATTGTCGAAAATCATAAAAAAAATGTTATCGTGCAAAATATTTTAAGATCGTAAAAAATAAAAAAAAAATTAATTAATCCAGAAAAATTGTTGAAAATCTTAAAAAAGTTGAAAATGGTGAAAAAACCTCGAAAATAGTTAAAATAACGTTAAAAAATAGTATAAAAATTAATAAAATTGTTGCAAATCTTGTAAAATCAGAAAATACTGTTCAAGAAACTAAAAATTGAAAATCGTGAAAAATTGTAGAAAATCGAAAAAAATAAAAAGAGTGAATAAGTAAAAAAAGTAATTATAAAAAAAAAACGGAAAAACCAAAAAAAAGATATACAATAAAAGATTATAAATAAATCACAAAAACTATAAAAAAACTGTATATTAATTCCTATTAAATAAAATATATGTAATAATGGGAAAAAAGGAAAAATTGCAAAAAATAGAAAAAAAGAAAATAAAGAAAATTAAAATAGGGAAAAATTAAAAATCATGAAGTATTAAAAAACAAAAGAATAAAATTATTAAAAACGAGAAACTAAAGTAAAATTAAAAATTACCGAAAATCTAGAAATAAAAAAAAATTCAAAAAAATATCTAAAAAATTGTAAATAAAAAAAATGGAAAAACAAAAAAAAACAACTAAAAAATGACAAAATAAGGCGATTTTTAGTGACTATGTCGACAGGAAATTTTTTAAAAATTTTGTAAAAATGAAAAATTTGCTTAAATTTTGAAGATATAATTGTGACATAAAATTAATTAGCATCATTTTTCTTTTTTTAACGTAAATTTGTTGCTATTTCATTTAATTTTGTGGCTACCACTTTGATTTTTGTCTATATCTATCTACATATATCTTGTTATACATACAATTCAAGAAATAATTTAATAAGTAGGTATATAACATAACTAATAACTTGTTCATCTTTTTTAAATGTAATGTGAGATATGTCGGTTTTAAAAATTAGAATAATTTAAATGTAACAACAATTATTCATATAAAAAGCGGTGATATCGGTGACAGTTCCATTCTTTGCATACAATTCTAGAATGGTAAGTATGTAGTTCTATTTTCGAATTCTAATGATATTAAAAAATAAAAATAAAAATAAGATAATCGAGAAAAGATTTTTCCAATAATTTAGAAATTAAGAAAATCTGTTGCTAGTTTTAGTTTTATAAAAGATCAGTTGTTGTTAATTTTTTGTATTGTCATAGCGTAATTATTGATTAGATTGTCATTGACGTATATTTTAAAAAATGTCGGAGATGAATGAAACAGAACTGTAAAAATATATAAATTGAATAAAAAGGGGTAAGTAGTGAAATTTAAATTAAAATAAAAAATAGATAATAGAAAGAAGATAAAATACAGTAAAATAGAAAGAAATTAAAGAAAGTAGGAAAAAATTAAAAAAAGAAAAGAAACACAAAAAACTGGAATAGTCTTCCCATAAATTTTATTGTTTAAACTAAATAATTGTAATATTCATACAATTAATGATTCTAACAATTAAATTGCCATAATAAATATTGAAAGATTCCAATTATAACAATTTTTAAAGTATCAAGGTTGTTAAGTAATTAATAATAATTATTACAGAGAAAAAGTTGTTACATTTAATTATATATCACAAAAAAAAATTGACATTGGTTCAGTGAAAATGAGCTGCAATGTTTTTTCATTTTTAACGAACTGGTTATGTTAATAAGTGAACAATCTTGACACAATTTTTTTCATAAAATCTCATTTGCAATTTTATTTGTATAAACAAGCAGCATCGAAGAAGCTGCACCATGTAAAACTTTCTTTAGAAACATCGAAGATTTCAAATAAGTAGAAAAGTGTTACGCGACTGACTAAAAGAGAAAAAGAATCTTGTAATGATGTAGTAAATAATTAGAAAAGATAATATTTTCTCACATACATCAGTTCACAAAATAAGAAGAAAATAATTAAACATAATAGTACTGAGATTTATTTACATAATATATCGCATTTAAGAAGAAATCATCTTCATATTTAGACCCCATTTTTAAAGATTTAATCAACGTGAATTTAAAATGTGTTGTACGAGTCGACAAATAGGGTCAATTATTATCAATAAAAATCTATTAAAAAAGTTATTACAAAACTCGCTGTGCCTCCGACTTCGTAGGGGTAGATTTCGATTTTTTGATACAACAATTTCTTTATCTTAATAGGTATACAGGGTGTTTCTAAATTGATGCGAAATATTTCACAGGGTGATTTTTCTTTGATGTAAATTTTTGTTTAAAATCGCTCTCCCTCCAAGTTACAGCCCCTTAAAGTTGGGGGAAAAAATTGTTTTTATTTAATATCTCCACTATGGAAGAATGTAGAAGAATGAAATGTGGCAGATAATTGATGCTAATAAAGTGGCATTTTTTGACAATTTTTGTAACCCTGCAATGTTTATACAAGGGGGTGAAAAAATCAACCCTTATGATATTTTGCCTTAGAACTTTTTAATTCGTCTACATTTTCCTGCTTAAAAAATTGATTTAAGAAGACGGACTTAAACTGCAACTTTTTTATGTCCTGACTATTCCTCGTAAAATTGTTATTTTGATCACAAAAAAATAAAATAGGTTACAATTCGATATTACTTTTTCACATAAATCCAGAAGCGTTATTGTTTGTTAAAAACAGAGTAAACAGGTGTCAAATAATGTCATAATTGGCAGATAATTATTGCTAATAAAATGACATTTTTTGACGGTTTTTGTAGCCCCGCAATGTTTATACGAGGGTTTATACTAGTTAAAAAATTGATTTAAGAAGGCGGACTTAAACTGCAACTTTTTTACGTCTTGACTATTTCTCAGTACCTAAGTTGTTTCTTTGACCATAAAAAAAAATAAAATATTAAATAAAAACAATTGTTTTCCATCAACTTTACGGGGCTGTAACTTGGAGGGAGAGCGATTTTGAACAAAAATTTATATGAAAGACCCCCTTAATTTTTGCTGAAAAATCAACTTTTGAAATATTTCGCATCAATTTAGAAACACCCTGTATAAAAAATACTTTATTTGCTGCGATAGACTCCTACACTAGTTAACTGATTTTAATCAAATTTGCACATCGTGTACAGTTTAATCCAACTTGAAAGATAGGATGGCTTACATTTTAATATATACTTCAGTAGATATGTTAAAAGTATAAACGTTTTATGTAAACCCGACAGATGGCGTTGTATTTCCATTTCTTAACATATAGAAAAACGAGAAACTGAAGTAAAATGAAAAACATTCGACAATAAAAAAAAAACAAAAAAAAATTGCAAAGAAAAGAAAACTAAATAAATACTTACTTAAGTACTAAGGTGACGCAGTTGATATCTCATAATTTTAAACGGACAATTCTTACTTATTTAAGTACTATGACGCCACCGTAAGGTAGCGTAGTTAATAGCTAATATATTTAATTGAAAATGTACAAAATACAACAAAAAAAAAGTAAATACCTGGAAAGTAACAAGAAAATGTGATAAAAAAAGATTGAATGCTATAGACAGATAGGTATACAGACATATATGAATAAGTGACAAAAAAATTAGAGAAAAAAATGACTTTGTTAACGTATTCAGTGAATAAAAACAGGATAATTGGCAAAAAATTCAGGCATTTTGTTTTCAATTAAAAAATACTTTTAAAATTTAATAAATATTTAGTTTTTTTGAGTTTTGCTCAAAATCGACCAGTAAAAGAGTACCAGCTAGTATGTACAATATTATAAACACGTAAACAACCTAAAAAATGCACTTTGTTAAATTTATTTTTGTCAATTAGTTGTTAAGATATTTATAGACTAGCAGCCCGCCCCGGCTTTGCACGGGGATTAAAGAAAAATAACAAAAGCCATTAAATTTATTAGGTCAACGCTTCCCTGTAAACAATATTACATGTTGTTTTATTTTCTGGCAGCAAAATAAATTAATTTTCAGGTGCTCCGACCCGCCTTAGGCGGTTGGCCATGAGGAAAACCGATCCCTACTATTTGGTTTGACCTTGAGACTTATTATTAGTAAAAGCGAAAGATGTTTTGATAGGAAATTGAAGCGGTTTAAATGGATTTGGTAGATCAGTTGGGATCATCGGTATCCTCCGTGTATGAGCTAGTTGACGAGCTGGTGGTTCAGTTATATTGGTTGCTACAACTTAATTGTCCTTTAATTCCTTTATAAGTAGCCTCGTCCCATTGCACATGCTAAATTTGTGATATCTGTCGTGATTATAAGTTATTTTGATAAGGATTAATACCAAGATAAAAAATTTTAAAAAATTAAAAATTAGTTATTGTAACGTAACTATAACAGATAGACATAAGCTGTCGCGGCATTTTTTGTAGATATTTTTCAAAATCGTAGTACATTATTTTATTCTATAATCAATAGTATTCTCAGCGCATGCGATGTAAGGATTTTAAGGTCATTTTTGGTTACATTAATGGCATTTTAGTAAGGATCCCTATTTTTTTTTAAATAAAACATAGCCTATGTCACTCAGAAATAGTGTAGCTTGCCAACGGTGAAAGGATTTTTGAAATCGGTCCAGTAGTTTCGGAGCCTATTCATTTCAAACAAACAAACAAAAAATCAAACCTTTCCTCTTTATAATATTAGTATAGATAAATATATAAATAAACGTTTTTTTAATGTTTGTAATTGGTACATAATTTAAAAAAAAATATATTCATTAAAAGAGCGCACATTATAATGTGTAAGCTATGGTCTGAATACCACCGCCGCTGCCTGTATAAATATTAGAAAATAAGAATTTTCTGTAGGCTGCACAATAGGTAAAAATTATTCGATTGCTGGTTAAAAAATGCGTTTCAAAGAGAGAGACTTATACTAAACACCTCTCATCTCAGTTTCTGAGTTGTACGAACCAAAAAAACATTATCGAAAAGTTTTTAAAATTAAAAAAAAAAAAAATAGCAAACTAGGAAACCTTCACACCGCCTAACATTGATCTTATTTTCTCATATTTCGTTTTTCTTGTTTTTGTCGTATTCATCACATTTTCTGTTTAGTTTTCAGATTTTTCAATATTTTCTTTCGTCGTATTTTGTCATTTACCGATTAAATATATTGGATAACAACAGCACCACCTATGGAGTCACTTTAGTATGAGTTACTCGTTTAAATATATGTGATATCAACTGCGCCACCTTACGGTGGCGTCATAGTATTTAATTAAGTAAGAATGCTGTATAAACATATAAAATATCAACTGCGTAACCTTACAGTAGTGTCATAATACTTAAGTAAGAATGCTGTACAAATATATAAGATATGAACTGCGCCACCTTACGGTGGCGTCATGGTACTAAATTAGAATTTCTCGTTTAAATGATTAAGTTATCAACTGCGCGCCGATAGTAAGCGTCAAACTATTTAATTTAGTAAGTACTTTCTTAATTTCATTTTTTTAAACAATTAATCAGTTTTTTTTTCTCTCGATCAATTTCAATTTTACTTTAGTTTCTCGTTTGTCTATTTATTTAGAAATTGAAATATAAAGCCATTCACCGGGTTTATGAGCAAACCTACATGTTAAACGATGGCACAGATATATTTTTTTTAACAAATTACTTATTATTAATAATATCTATTAGGAATTTACAAAATATGTCTCGAAAATTTAAATTTTTTGTTGTGAACACCCACCCCTGCATTTCTTATTGAGGATGAAATATTATAAAATACGTTCATAGATTATTTTTACATCACATACAGAAGATTCCTACCCAATTTGGATTATGTAGGAGCTATTGTTTAAAAACAGGATTTTTTTATTGTTATTGCCCCCGCAACACTTCTTATGGGTGGAATTTCGTAAAATCAGTTGTTAGCTGATTTCAACTAGGCGAAATGAATATTCCTACCAAATTTCAAGTTTCTACGCCATATGGTTCCAGAGATCTCATAATGAGTCAATATAAATATATAATATTTAAATATATATATTAAAAAAATATATTTTTTAGCAATTATTCACATTTAAAAAATTAACACTACCAATAGCATAAAGTTTTTTAATTAAAAGAAAAACAGCTCGTTACAAAGAAATTTGTAGGCACGTTTTTTTGTTGACGTCATTATTACATAGTGTAAAATTTTAACAAGTAAGCGTGAATATTTTTTAAAGTAAAATATAATGAGTTATATCCAAGGTCGTTTTAAATGTTAAGGATCGTTAAGTCATTTATTAATCCATGTAGAAGAAATAGAAAATAAAGATAACCTTTCCGGTGAAGAAGCTTCTAATTAATTTTTATTGTTAAACAATGTTCGTGTTGTCTTTGTTTCATCTAATGATTACAAAAGATATGTTATTTTATTCAATGAGGTTATTACAAAATATCATAATCAGTTTTATGATATGTTGCCACAATCTCAGCAAACATCACTTTTTGAATAATTTTAGAAATGAATATAAGGTACAAAACTGATTACAGGTTCTGTGCTATGTAGACGATACAGAGTAATCGCAATGAAAATGACTTATCGAGGCTATTACAAATACACCAGCTTAAAAATGCGTACATTATATAGGAAACCACTTGTCATTTATAACATCGTTTGCCATAAACGGTAGTAATCGGAAAAGGTAAGTCTGGCTGCCCTGAGGGACAGCGTGAGAATAAGTCATCTTACCAAACTCTCCAATTTTCGATTGTTCAATCTACGATGGAAATCCATCATTTAATGTAAAAAATAATTAAGCTTATTATCTTAAGTATTGTACCAAATACAGTAACAGATGGGTATCACACACCACCTTGACTGATTGATATCAGACACTTCCTTAACTGTTTAAGTGCTTCACACAAACTTATCTTAACCACCTTTGGGACTTGGGGGACCTGAGAAGTCTGGGGTTGACTATGGGGGTAGTTTCACTTTTGAGCATTTTTTCAATATAAAAAATGGCCCTTGGTAAGCCAGGCGCATCAGTAGATTTATATTAATTGAATATATTAAAAGTATATGTTTTAGAAAAAAATGTTTTAAATAAAAGTTGTAGGTCTCTTTAAGACAAACAAAAAAGTCCTGTAACATTTTTTTGTACAGGGTGAAGTAAAAAAGTTACGAATTTTTTTCCATTTTGATTTAATGTCACGCCCAAACGGCCTTACCGATTTGGCCCATTAACGAACTCGACCGAGATTTTTGGACGATTGATTTTTGTACCAAATTTCATTTCGATCCGTTAAGAAATGCGACCGCTATCGTGTCCACAGATTTCGTTATATCGGAACTATACATATATATATACATATATATATATATATATAAACTTTTGAACGGAAGGTGTTTTTGAGGTCAGGGGGGCCCAAAACGAAAAACTGTAGTGAAATTTTCCCGAAGTCGTGACTTGCGAACCAGCTGAATAGTAGATATAAATCTACTAAAAATAGAATATTTTGAAAGCTACCTCTGTGCGAAGATTTAGATGAATATATCCCTTAAACATCATAACGTACATTGTATGGCCGGCTTATTATACATGCAGGTGTCAGTACAGAAAATTACAATTGTAATTAGGTATGCGTCTTATGGAACATCAAACCTTAAAAATAAAGAACGTGAATTCACGAAATATTGAAAAAATATAACAAATTATGTAAAAACCATTGTGAAAAATTAGGTCATGAAAAATTAAAGGCTTGCAAAAGTGCTGAAAAATGTTTTTTGAAGTTATACTTCTATTCGGACACTTTGTGGAATGAATTAGTGTGTAGCTAAATGGGAAAAATCATTACATATGTAATGGTGTGAGTAAGAGAGACAGAATCACATATAAGGTATATTGTTTGGTAAAAACAAAGATGAAATATTTACTACATGTTATTAGTCATCACTATAAGTCCTTTGAATACCGTTTAAACATTCATTGCATTGAAAAGAGATAGATATACAACAACCAGTCTGAGCTATTGTTATTGTATTACATTGACGTATCGCATTTTGTTTGACATATTATTTTATAATTCTGTCCAGTAAGTATACATATTAAGTTTAGTATTTTATATTAATAATAATATTCAGTAATGAGTATTGTATTGTAGTCTAAAATGCCGTCACATGGTTGCATTATATCCTTCACTATGCTTTTGAGTCGAAGACATGAGTTAAAACCTGTTCCTGCAAAGTTACTGAAAAGTGCAGTTCAAAGTGCGTTAAAATTTTGTAAAAGTGTGTACCTATATGTTGTTAGAAAATGTTTTGCATTGTTTTCTAGTGTTTTAAAATCTGTAATAGCCCACGGTAAGCAAATCGGGTTTTGTAACACTTTTTTTGTACATTGATCGTTTTACTGTTTGGTTTTCGTGTTTGAAGTAAGGACACACATTAACTGGTCTCATTTTTCTTAGTATTTATTTAATTGAATAAAGTTAATTTAAAAAAAAAATTATTTCTACTTGCCTGTGTTTGTAGTTATTAAGTTTTATTAGTTAACAGTGCATAGAAGTATAACTTCTGCCGGCAATCCCACTGACTGCCACACCCTTTTTTTAATCATAACTTCAAAGAACCGAAAAATTTAATTAATCAAATTAACAAATGTTTTTCAATACTTTCCAGAGTTTCCCATGCTTTTAACGATTTTCCAATTATTCTAGAACACCTGAATAAAATATAATAAATTAATAATCGAATATTTCCCTAAAATCTTTATCTGATATGTATCTACACGAGTATTTCTATTCAGTTATATAGAAACTAAAAAAGATCAAAACATGTAAATAGGTTACCATAAAATTAGTTTTACACAACCAAAACCAACATTGTTGAGTTTCCAACAGAACAAAGAGAAGGAAATAAGTAACAACAATTATTATTATGTGGGCAAAATTCAACGGTATTCACCACAAACTAACGGTGACCCGGGTGTGATTCGATAAAACATAATGAATTTTATTATTAAAAAAATACAAAAGCAATTTAGCCCGAGGTTAGGGAAAAACTATTAACTTTGTAATAGAATGTTATCTGTTCACTAATCCATAAAAAATCATTCGTAACTCCCATACTTCCAAAGTCGAACAGTTAAAAAAAATTCCAGTAATAGTCCAGGAAACGCAACTTGTTCGAAAAATATCGATTTAGTAGAGAACAAGTATTGGATAGTCGAAGGATCAAAATCTATATGATGTCGAAAGGCCCTTTTAGCATGGGGATAGTTGCCATCCCATCTCTGGGATAGAAATTTTTTATTATATTTTAACCGCAAAAATGAGTAGAAAAATAAGTTCTAAGCGAAAAATGTTGTATACATTTTTTGATAAAATTAATAGTTTTCGATTTTTCGCTATCGTTATCGTTATATAGCGGAAAAATCGATCTTTTCAATCAGTCTTTAGCTAATAACTACTCTTTTAATTGAAAACCAGTAATTAAAAAAAATGTACATTTTGAAAAAATTAACAATAGTGTATTGTTAATTGCTCGGGCAGTCAACTCTCGCCCTAGTCAGAAATCGTCTTGTTTGTTTGTTGAAGTAAGACTATTTCAGACAAATAGCGTAGCAATATCTTGACAACGATTTGACGACAGCTGTCAGACGATTATGATTTTATTCGCTTTTGTTTATTACAAATGCGATTCTGACAGACTTGAAATACAGACATAAATAATAAATAAATGAATGTGCCGGGCAGAAATAACGTTGTTTCTCCTATAGGGCAGAAAAAACTGTCAGTTTCTGACTGACAATTGCAATGGTCTGAAATTTTCTTGTTTCGACTGACAAAACAGGGATCAAAACAAGCTGTTTTAATGCATGTGATATGAAAAATGTTTTTTTTTATTTAATTTAAGATTAATATTAACCGAGCTATACTCAATTATAGGTTAACTCTTCTGCGTCAAATGCTAAAATTGGGAGTTTCAAAGTCAAATGATGGGAAAACTATGCATTTTTTGGGGAGAACTTATAGAAACTGATTACAGGTATTTAAAGAGATCTATCTTTTGAAAAAAAAAAAGAGTCCAGCACAAAAATTTTATGATACGAGGCGTGTTTTTTAAGTAAGTACCGTTTTGGAATTAAAAAAAGACGTGCAAAGATATCGCAATAATTTTATTTTTACATGAAAGCCTGTACCTTAATCTACTTTTCTACATAATTTCCGTGAATATTGAGGCACTTGTCATAACATGGCACCAGTTTTTGAATACCATCCTGATAAACTTCTGCAGCCTGACAAATGTTTTGACTTCGTTATCGTCTTGAAGACGCCGACCGCCCAGGTGTTTCTTCAAGTGCAGGAACAAATGGTAGTCGCTGGGCGTCAGATCAGGGCTGTATGGAGGATGATCTAATCTAAAGTTTCCCATTTAAATGATTTGATGAGATCTTTGGTCTGATTAGCCACATGTGGACGGATACCCTTACTCAACTTGCCACGTCTTTTGTTCTGGATTGTGCGGCCATATTTAAATGCTCTCACCCATTTCCTCACCATTCCATCACTCATAATGTTTTGTCCGTAAACTTCAAAGATCTCACGATGAATATCGATCGGTTTTACGCCTTTAGCACTAAGAAATCGTATAACAGCCCGTAATTTACAATCAGCGGGACTCACGATTGTCGGAGGCATCTTAAACACTTAGTAAACAACGTATACAATGAAGAATCAGACTTTAATGGCGTCAGTGCGTAGACAAGAGATGTAGGTAACCAGCGCGCATGCGCGGAACGCCGACCGTAGCGCTGCGGCGGCGGAATCGCAAAACCGTACTTACTTAAAAAACATGCCTCGTATTTATGATAAAAATAAAGTTATAGTCGTCCCTATTTTTTTCAGCGAGAAAGTGGGCAGAAACAACCCTCTAATTTAAATTACCCGTTGGCTTTATTCAGTCTTCTTTATTTATGTATTATTATTACATTCTAGAAGTTTGACCTATTTAGAGTTTAAAAAAAATGGAGTTAAAGCCGAATAACGAATTTTTGTAGTTTGGTAAAAAAATGCCCTTTTAATCAATATATAAAGATTAGCATCAGAAATACAAAAAAAAAAGTTTATATATAAAATTGTACCTTTTTTGATTCCCAAGAATTTGGTTTGAGAATATTATTTGTAGGTCTAAAATTGCGTGAAATATTGACAATTAAAACTTCCATGCAAAAACTGCCTTTAGCAACCCATTCAAAGTCACCCCTTTTTAAAACTGAGGGTTTTAAAAGGTTTCAATGTTTATAGCCTTGTAGCTCTTGTAAAATCGTACAAATCGCTTTTTTACAGAACTTTCTAAGGTAAAAGATGAAAAAGCTACGGTTAAAAAACCAATAGGACTTTTTTTTTAATGGAGAATTCCAATTGAAAGCATAATGCATATTGTATTGTATTATTATAACTGTAAATATATATTTTAAAGGGTTGTTTAGATTTTCATCAAATTTTGTTAGCCTAAGAGTTTTTATATTCCAACCATAAAATAGTACATTACGTAACGAGTGCGGAAAGCAGGTGATCCGATCACGAGTGCGTTAAGGCGAACGCGATAAAAAGCACGAGTGATGGGATTACCTGAGCACCGCACGATTTGCGTTTTCTATTTTTCATCACTCCGTGAGGAAAGCTCTTGAATTTGTCTAAAATAAAAGGAAATAAGATAATAAAAGTAGTTTTAGGTCTGATCCGCCTGCACCGCGGAGGCGCTAAAGGAGAGTTGGGAGAGGCGGAACCAAATTTCACTTTTTTTTAAGTTTTTAGAGATTTTACCATTAAGTTGAACTTAATCCCGGATTTTTATTCAAATCTACCTTTTTTTAAAAATTTGTGGGGTTTTGTCCTATTATAAGACCCGTCCAACAGGTTACTTAAGACTTTAGGCCCCAAGTGGACCCAAATCTCTTCTATGGCCGTTTTGAGGTGACGAAGGCTATCGTACTGTTTTTTTTTATTAATTGCTAATTTAAAAAGATTCAGTAGGGCAATCAGTTAAAGCGTTACGATTGAAAGTAGTATTGATTTTGAATGTAGCTTCTGTGGGTTCGAAACCGATCTCATACATATAAATAATGTGATAAATCTTATGTAAATTATTTATCGTATTGGAAAAGAATATAATAAAAAAGCAAGCTTTTGTGAATTATTAGCTAAGTATAAAAAATTTCGGCTTAATCGGACACCAGGAAGTGGGTCAAATTTAACTTGTAAGATTCCACCTTAAATACAAACATACATATTTAAAAGTCAAGTTAAATAAAAGTTTGTAAATAAGGAACTTTTTCAAGGAGTTACAGATTCTTACTAAACAAGTAGTTTAGAAACCGTACTATCAAATAGTTAATAAGTAGCAATATATCATCCTTCTTAGATTCAAGTACTGCTTTTAATTAATTAACATACAAACTGGGATTGGCATAACAGTTACTAATGAAACATAAGTGGGTCATTGGTGTACAAACCAAAAATCTTATCAATAGTCTTGGTCGTAATATAATATAGTAACGTTTATAAGTTTAATTGATTATGATGGTATGAAGCTGAGATATCGTTAATATTAATTTGGATCTGAATTTGACGGCTAATAAATTTAAGTAGATCAGTACATGCACAGATAGTAAGGCGGCATTGGTGTCTAAAAGAACCATAAAGTGATCTCCAGACTAGTATACGAGTAACCGGATTTTCTGGGATGTAATAATGTTAAGCTAGTTTGAATATGAAGACATGCTGTTAAACTATCAGAAGAAGGATCGGCCACAATATTCTACGGTAACCAGCTCTAAGTGTACTAAACCATAGCTTGGATCCGTAGACCACACAGCAAACACTTTGACACAAATTTTTTGTTGGATAGTATTTTTTTAGTTTTTGTTTTAAAAATTAAAGAAAAAGAAAAGCAGACAAAGAATAAATCAAATGAAATAAGTTAAATACGAAAAAAACACATAAGCAAATAGAAGAAGCTAGACCTAGAAAGTAATGGAGCAGAGCAAAGGAGACAGCAGGTACAGCAAAAGAAAGGAGCTAACTAATAGAGGAGCAGAAAGAAGACGGGCCAAAGGAAAAAAATATTGAAATCTTTGTTGTAATAGAGATCCTTGAGTGCAGAATCCACAAACCCGGACATTTTATAGATTGGAAGGTGTTTCTAGGAGAAATTCTATATCATGTGTGCTGAAGAGCTGAAACAATGTGAAGCAAGCAAGAATCAGCTACAAATCAATACTCCTTAGTTCTTATGGTCGACGCGTCGGTAAAAGGATATCTGCAAACCATAAAGCTGTTTAATAAAGATACAGATTATGTGGCAGCAAATTTAAAACAGTTAAACTCATTCTCTTCCACTTTGAGGTAACGAATCAAATGAGACTCACCCTTCAGACATGTACAAATAAGTGCACAGTATGAAGATCTTAGAATGGTTTTCATGAACCAATGGAAAAAATATAATAACTAATAACCCTAAAAACATGAATCTTACGGAATAATTAGCATACGTGCCACGACCCTAAACGACTTTACACTACTTGTTTTGGTTATAACTATTGAACCGAAAGTGATAAAAAAACAATTCCTTTAATGGCGTCTTCAGACGTCTTTAATTTGACATGTCAATTGTGTTTCTAGCCTTTGTCAGAATGGAGGAGATGTGTTTACAGACAGACGGACGGACATACAGACAAAACGTAAAAGTAATATTAATTTAATTGCATTATTTAAATAGCATGTGAATTATTCATAGAAGCCATGACCAAAACATACAACATACCACCACAACAATACATATTGATGAATATATACAAATTTTTCGTAGTTAAATACTAAGTTTGAATCCGCGAAGGCACATTTTTTTTATATTTTTAGTTCAGAATATTTTGGTTGACATCAAACTACTTAAAATATATATTTAACAATCGGGTTACAAAAATAACAAAATTCTTAATCTTTATCTTGTTCTGAACATCAGAGCACGTAAAATAAAAAAAATATTCATTTGTTCCCGAACTATATCAGAAAGCAGATAGTGGATGCAGTGTGTGCACCTATATGGTTTCGACCATAAAAAGAATAAATCGAACGGAAATATGAAAGTATCGACCTCGTCTGCGACCTACAAGTTCAATTGATAATGCGTGGGCACACGCGGCATAGCCTTTTAACTTTAAATCATTTTTTAACCCTCTATATACTTCATTTTTCTATCATGATTGAATTCTAGAGAATTTATATTGTAAAGGAAGTTTTGTGTGGGTCGAAACGTTTCTCAAGAATTTGCTAACAAAATTACTTTTAAGGTTTACTTACGAGAGCTTGATTACGTATAGATGATTGCATTAAAAACAATGATTATGTTTTTAAATTATGAAATTATTAAAATTTAGAAATTAGACAAACCGAAATTACTTTAAAGGGAAAATGATAAATGTTACATAAAACAGGAATTGAACCTGCGATCTATAGTCTTGATTTAACTCGTATCGTATAGAATACTTACTCAATTCCCCCTTAAGCATAAATGTGACGTTTATCATCATCACATCTTTGAGATTATGGTTAAAGACTGGACGGTCAACAATCCTATTTTTTTATTGAGATGGATTATTCCTCTGTCTTCGTCATAATTTATTGTGTGTTTTCGCTGCTGTTGTGAATTTCTTCCATTTTTTTTTCAGTTTCTACATTGAGCTTTCCAACCTGCAACGTTCATAACTTTTGCGTCCTCTTCCACGTCATCTAGCCATCTTTTCCTAACCCTTCTTCTACATCTGTTCCATAATAGTGTCCAGTTGGTTATTCTTTTAAGGATTGCTTTATGTGAAGTTCTGAGTATATGCCCAATCCATTCTATGCAGAGAGATTTGGTAGATCTAACTATGTTTTCGCCAATAAGTTCTGTTTCTATTTTAATGTTTGTTTGAAGTCTTTTTTTTCTTCGTTTGTTACGTCGGAGCCTAGTTTTGTTCTCATTACCTTCTTTTTGAATTTCAGTAGATTCATTATCTCCTTTTTAATTATTGTTGTTGTCTCCAATGCATATATAACTACTGGTCGGGTCAGGGTCTTACACAGAGACATTTTCGTTTTCTATTATTTAATGCTTTGTTTTTTAGATGATTTCTGCTCATGCCGTACAACTAATTGTCTTTTATGATTCTTTCTTCTACTCTCTCCTTCCCGTTCTTTCCTATTGTGTCTCATCGATAACTGAAGGTGTGCACCGCTTTAAACGTCTAGTATACTTTAGAACTTTAGAGTGTGTCGTTGTCTCTTCCTTACCTACCTTCATGCATTTTTTTTTAATTTGATTTATTTCTAAACCTACTTATTTTGCCTCTTTGTCTTTGTGTTTTCGATTATATAAAGGTCACCTGCCTAGGCTATTATTTAGAGTTGATTTGTTAATATTTTTACTGTCTAGCTTTGTCTTTCTTATTATTCCTTCTAAAATTAAGTTGAAGTGTGTCGGGAAGATAGCGTTTTCTTGCTTTACTCCTTTATCTATTATTTTTTTAGAGATTGTTCCATTTAGCGGTGGTGTTCTTAAGAATCAGTGTTCCTTTTTTATGTAGGGATTAATATATGAGGTTAAGAAGAGAAAATTATTTGTTGTATCAATAATTGAAACATAAAACTCCGAGTCATTTCTTTTGTGTCCTGTCTGATATGTTTATTTGGTGGACCGTAACCCTAGATTTTTAGTAATTTAATTATTCTCTCTCTCACGGGATTTTTGAAATTTAGAAATAAGATAAACCAGAATTGATATTAAGGAGAAGTTGAAACAAATGTTATTTATATCCGGCCGGAGGAATCTAACCTATGATCTAATTTCTAAATTTAAGACAAGGCGCACAAAAGTGACAGAGAGTGTTTTATAGATGACTAGCTGACCCGGCGAACTTCGTACCGCCTACTGATGTTTTTTTACCATTTTTCCAAATTTTTACGGTTTTGTAAATTATCGATTAGATATATCATATATTAACTGCGCCACCTTATGGTGGCGTCATAGTACTTAATTACAATTACGCAAGAATTGCTAATGTAAATTTATACTATCTCAACTGCGCCACCTTACGGTGGCGTCATAATGCTTAATTTAGTAAGGATCACTCTTTTAAATATATGAAATAGCTGTACCTGGCGCGCGTTGCTACGCCAACAACTAAAATAAATTTAAGAAAAATAAAAGAGATGAAGAGATAGTTTATAGTTTTGTTTCACTTATTGCACCAAAAATATATTTTTCGAACTTATATTTATATGAAATCGTATAGATATCTATTAATCAATATTGAATTTGATACATGGAAGCGCCATCTGGTGGTAACTTCTATTAATACGAATATCATATTCATATTAAGCATTAAGAATACAGCATCATACTAATTTTCATGACAATCGGTTGAACAGGGAAGAAGTTGCTACTCTGCAGCGCCACCTGGTGGCGAGTGGCATCAATGAGCGTATCATACAAACCTTCTCCGTGGAAAAATACATATTCAAATTCAAATTCAAATTCAAAATATATATTTCAAAAAAAAAACATTATACAAAATGATTTACTATGAATATGACCAGATGGCAGACAATGGACTGGTGTCTGTGTGTTCACCATCCGTCATATAAAAAAATAAAAATACTAAAATAATAAAAAATAATAACATGAAAATCTTACGTCTAACTTAATTAAGCTTACTTACTAAAAGAAATAATTAAATGAAACTCAATCCCAACCAAAACTAACTAGAAAAACATTCGATATTGTTTTCAAATAGCCAGTTATTTAAATGATTTTTAATTTTTCGAAAAGGAATATTTTTAAATCTGTTTGGTAATATATTAAAAATTTTAGGTATCGTATAAGAGATAGATCTTTGATACCTTGTAAAAACAGTTTTCGGAGCAATCACTTTTCCGTTTGCAGCACTTCTGGTGTTTATATGATGCGTGATGTGTTGCAGGTAATACGGTTTTTTATTGGCAAGTCGGATAACAGATTTTATATAGAGTTGATTAATGTTTAATACTTTAGCCTCTTTAAACAAAGCCTCGGTAGAATATCTTTTATTTTTGTTATGTATAACTTTCAAAATGTATTTATGACTTATAGTCAAAGGCTTTAGAATGCTATTAAAAGCTGCGCCCCATACCGATAAACAATAGTTTAATACAGACTCAACTAGTGCAAAATAGACAGTTTTTAAGAGTTTAATGTTCAGAATTTGTCTTAGCTGATAAAACTTAAAGATCAATTTTCTAACTCTTTTAGACACAGTGTCCACATGATATCTCCAAGATAAATTAGCATCAAATACAACTCCCAAGTATCTGACTTGATCTTTTTTACCGATCTTAATTGCGCATTTACACCCTTTATCAGATAAGCAATCATGGTCATGGATAATTAAATCGTCTAACTCATCTCTTCCAGCAGCGCCTGCCCCTGTCATGGAGAAACATACAAAGTTGGATTTACTTGCATTAAGGGACAAGTAATTTTTATCAAACCAAGATTTTATAATTTTTATTGCTTTTTCAGCTAGTTCTTTAACCTTGTTCCAGCTTTTAGCTTTGACTAAAATAACGGTATCGTCTGCGAAACATATTACTTCTACATCATCTAGGAGTTTCATAATGTTGTTTATGTATATTGAGAATAGAATTGGGCCAAGAACTGTTCCCTGTGGCACACCGAACTCTACTGGTCTTTTGGAGCTGTGAACATCATTAATTTTCACATCTTGTGTTCTATAACTAATATAGCTTTTAAACAGATTGTATGTAACATGTCTAATTCCAATTTTCTCCATTTGCTCCATTAGAATTCGGTGAGTCACAGTGTCGAATGCTTTTCCCAAGTCAATAAATATTCCCATGCATTTAGTATTATTGTTTAAACAGTTATTAATATATTCAGCGACGTAGGTGACAGCATCTTCTGTATTGCAATTTTCCTTAAATCCGTATTGTCTATCGGAAAGTATGCTGTTTACCTTAAGATACTCGTTCAGTCGCAACTTCATGCATTTCTCCACCAGTTTGGCAAGGCTGCTAGTTAGTGCAATTGGCCGATAATTATTTAAAGATTTTTTATCGCCACTTTTAAATATCGGAATGATGGTTGCATGTTTAAAAGCCGTGGGGAAAATGCCAGTATCAAATACAAGGTTTACCAGATGCAAAAGTGGGTTCAGCAAAGTAAGATGATTGTCCTTTATCAGCCTTTATTGGTATATACATACCAATTTTCATTACAATCGGTTGAACGGGGTAGAAGTTACTACTTTACAGCGCCACCTGGTGGCGATTGGCATCAATGAGCATATCATATAAACCTTCGCCGTGAAAAAATACATAAATACCTATATATACCAATTTTCATGATAATCGGTCCAGTAGTTTTTGAGTTCATCGATTTCGTACATAAAAACACATCCTTTTTTATATATATAATATATAGATTTTAATTGGAATAAGATATATTTTTTGTTTATTTATTGCTTTTTACACACTTCTAATAAGTTAATACTAACCGCTGGGATTAGACGTAGCCTAGTATCTAGGGCACTATTAACTATTGATAGAGGTAGCAGGTTCGATTCCTGCCAAATGTAAGATTTCTTCTTAAAGTCTAAAATCTAGATTTCGCCCTTAGTAAACCATTTATTAAAATTAAGAAAAAACTGTTAAGCTATTATATTGATACTATTATTATTATGAAGAATAAATTGTAGTGATGTATTGAGTTTTTTAATGTAAATTTAATACGTGCGTGCCCCGGAATCTTAATAGAGGCAAACTATAATAAAAAAATTAATTAACTATATTGGATTGAGACAAGGTTTAAATTAGTTTTACAGCAAAAATTGTTGCATCTAACCTCGGTTTACGTTCGATTAGTCATCATGACCTCCATTAAATTAAAAAAAATAATGGAAATTAATTTTATATTCTTCAAGATCAATATAAACATTTGCACTGATCTACAATTTATTATAAAATTAACTATTTATTTAGATCAAGTATTTTTTAATGTTTCATGGTATACTTTATTGTACCACAATAAATTTCTACTTAGTTATTTTTATGGTATTTTGTTGTTAGTATTAGAAAGCACAAAACAAGTTTATTGTATTTTTGTAGTTTAAATAAGAATTAAAAAATCATATGTATGTCAAGTTATGTAAAACAAGTTTAATTACTTATTACTTTAGTTTAAAATGGTGTTGGCGCATTTTTTTTACTAATATTATTTGTTGAACATTTTTTACACGTTACTGTAAATATTAAGAAATAGTAAATAAGGAACCTTAGACTTGGCTCAACTTGGTCCAAACATTTTATTAACAAGCAGCTCTATCTATTTTACAGAATGGTTTTGGTGGGATTTCACTTCTTTTTTCAAAAAGCTGACGTGGACAGATTGACTTACTAGATATTCTTATTAAACACATAAGAACTTTATACTCTAGACTGAAGAAACCTATGTCAATACATACAAAGTTTGCTTTTATACTCTAGAAGTCAGCATTTATGAGGTGCATCTAATGGAGATTGGTTACTCGAGAAAGCGCCACGTAGGCTGGGCCACAAGAAAATATGGAGGTTCCAATATCCATAAGGAAACTTTTGAAACTGCCGTGCCCCCAGATTTTTCAGAGTAATTTGCCCAAAATTTTTGAGGAGAATACAGATAGTTTTCTTTTTAATAACGACAGTTGATTGATCGATTACCGCTCATAGTTTGGCTGTACTCTTCTGGTTTCTCATCAGGGTCACCTGGTACTTCAGACCTTCTATGATCGCAGTTTTGATAGTTATTCTATTATATGGGCGGAAACTCTACCTCTGTACCAAATTACCGCGCTCTAGGTCTATGGGAAGTACCAGTTCTATTTTGATGATCATGAGTCAGAGAGTCAGTCAGTCTCGAAAATGCCAAACTTTGCATTAGCTTAATTAACTTCGGAACTGAATGATCTACCGACTTCAAATTTTGGGGATTCTGGTAAAATTTTTTTACAATTCTATAGACAAATAGTTCCTTATAACAGATCCGTTTAAACAATTCTTTTACAAATTATAAAATTTCATTTTTTGCTTTTAAACAATTTTTATTTTATGTATTTTGGGACAGTCTTCGTTAGCACTTTTGATTTTTCTATGAAATATATACTTTTTTTTAGTCTCAAACTTTAAAATACCCAAAAATTGATCGTTTTCAAGATTGGATAACCAAGATAGTATTTATCTTTTTTGAGGTTTTGAAAGTCCTAAATATTTCTCTAATAGTCCATCAAAAAAATAAATGTTTTTTTTTAATATTTCTATATATATATATATATTTTTTTTTTTTTTCGATTTTCGACATTTTTCTATTAATTACAATTTTTATTTTTTTCGGTTTTCTTTTTTTTTCTTTATTTCTGAGTTTTCGGTTTTATTTCATTTTAGTTTCTCGTTTGTAACCCGTTTTTGTTTTTTGTTTATTTTTTTTTCTATTATCCCATATATATTATTTATAAGGAATTTATATTCCTGTTATTTCTTAACTTTTATTATTATTTTTTATAATCTGTTTTTTTCGTGTTTTCAACCTTTTTGTCTTTTTTTCTGATTTTTAATTTATTTATTATTTCATTTTTTTACTTGTTTTTTTTCTATTTTCCCACTTTTTTTTCGATATATTTTCTTGATTTTAAAATAAACATTTTCTCATTCAACAAAGATGACGATTTTACACATTTTTTAAAAAATTGCAACAACTTTTTACGACTGTAAAAATAATTCTTTAACATTTTTTTATGGCATATTTTTAACCAATTTTAAGAAATGCGTCAAGGTTTTTAAGAATTTCTTACCATTTTCAACATTTCATTTATTTATTTATGATTTTCGAAAATATTTCACCATTTTAAACATTTTTTTAAGATTGACAAATTTTTTCACAATTTTTAACTTTTCAATATTTTTTTTGTACGATTTTTATCATTTTTTCAAGATTTATGGTTTCTCCTATGGTTTTTAGCATTTGTTTAAGATTATTAACAATTTTTATTATTCTTAACGTTTTTTCCACGATTTTTAATAATATTTCTCTAATTTCAACATTTTTTAGGATCTCTGTCTATTTTTCACGATTGTCAACATTTTTTTTACAATTTTTTTTGTGATTTCGACATTTCTGAACAATAGTTAACAATTTTACAATGATTTTCGACATATTTTCATCACTTCAAAACTGTCAACAATTTCTTACGATTCTCCACAACTTTTCACCATTTTTATCGTTTTTTTTTTAAGATATTCAACCAAATTTTTTACGATTTTTAATAATAATGATGTAAATAAAAAATTTTAATTGCCTCATACATAAATCTATCTGCATTTTACATATTTTAATTGTTCATCGAAAAAGTGGGTCAATTTTTGTAATTTATTTAAAAAACTTTCATTTTCACTTATTTACCAATTAAAATAGTTTAGTGACAAATTTCCGTATAAATATAATTATTATATTTAACCAATAATAACAATAACAGAATAGAAAAGGTTTCGCTTTAATTTCACAGCTATGATATTAGGTCAGTAAAAATAGTATTTAACTTTGCACTAAATTTCCGATTCAAATTTCTTCTTTTATAAGGTTTCCGATAACTTACTGAGTATAAAATCACAAAATGCTGACAGATCCAGGTGACGCTAGAGGCGCTATCTTGAAAAAACGTTTTCGGCCGATATCTCGGAAACTATGGACTTTAGAGCAAAAGTGATACAGACCATTATTATAGAAAATAAAATTTTGCATCTTTTGTTTTTAGCAAACTTTTTTGTAAAACTTACTGTTTACGATTTATTGCCCATTTAATGAACCGGTTTTTCGATCGCAGCCAATAACTCTTGAAAGATTAGATTAATCAATAAAATGCAATAATCCATTTTTAAAGATCCGTTTATTCTCTACAACTTTTGTTTTAAATTTTTTTTTCTAATGTCCATAGTTTTTGAGTTATAGGACGTTTTATGTTGAACTACCGAGCAAAAAGTTGAAAATTTCAAGATACGCATAGAATATAATAGTAAAAATTCAACAAATAAATTAAAAAAATATCCCGATTGTTTATGTAGTTAACAAATAATAGTTCAATTCCTTACCTGCAATAGTAACGAACATTTTTTTATTTTACTTAATTATATTTCGCTGCCGCGTCACCCGCCGAGCGTCGACATTTCTTTATTAAACGTCCTATAACTCAAAAAGTATGGACATTAGAAAAAAAAGTTTAAAACAAAAATTGTAGAGAATAAACTGATCTTTAAAAATGAATTGATGCATTTTATTGATTAATCTAATATTTCAAGAGTTTTTGGCCGCAATCGAAAAACCGGTTCATTAAATGGGCCATAAATCGTAAACTGTAGGTTTTACAGAAAAGTTTACTGGAAACAAAAGATGCGAAATTTTATTTTCTATAATAATGTTTTTAACGACTTTTGCTCTAAAGTGCTTAGTTTCCAAGATATCGGCCAAAAACGTTTTTTCAAGATAACGCCTCTAGCGTCACCTGGATCTGTCAGCATTTTGTGATTTTATGCTCAGTAAGTGATCCCAAATCTTATAAAAAAAAAATTTTGAATCGAAAATTTAGTGCAAAGTTGACCTTTAAAAACGTCTATTTTTACTGGCGTATATAATAGAATTTAAAAATATTAAACTGTTAATCCAATCTCTTGAAATAATAATAAAAAAAATTAGGTTAGTAATAATATGAACGAGTTTAACCGGAGAACATGACACAGAAAAATTTATTATACAATTAATTCGGAACGTATAAAAACATAGAAAAATTATGAGGTGTGACGATTAAAGGAGGCTATTGCATTAATGCTATTCAAAATTGGGTTAATACAATACCGCAACTGAATTACTAATCTGAGAAATATTTCCTAATTAGACAACGAAAGAAATCTTCGCGTTTTTAATTGTGGAACACAAATATTGCATATCGAAATTTTAACAATACTCTTAGTCCAGGGAAATAAGCAAAAAAACATGTTGGTGACTGAATAATCCAGGTATCTGAAAGGTTTTTTGTTATTATATAGGTACATATACAATCTAGTAAATCATCAATTAAAAACGCATGCAGAAAATATAAAAAGAGACTAGCAGAATAGTTTCCGTCCAGGAAGATCAACGATAAACGCAATACACACAGTAGAACAAATAATACAGAAATACAGGGAATAGAACAAGAATCTACACATAGCTTTAATCGACTTCAGAAGTGCTTTCGACTCTATAAATAGAACTAAAATGAGAAGGGCATTAAAGAAGATAGGAATCCCAAACAAACTGATAGAACTATAGCAAATGTGCCTCCAGAACTCCAAAGCACAAAAAAATTTCAGGGAACAATATCTGACAAAGTAAATATAAAGAGTGGTGTCAAGCAAGGAGACCCAATCTCTCCCACCCTCTTTAATCTAGTATTAGAACATGTCCTGAGAGAGCAAAACAAATTATAGCTTATGCGGATGATTTAACAAATGTATTAAAGAAAAGGGAAGATTTAATAAAAGCTATAAAAAATTTGGATATAGAAGCAAAAAAGGTGGGATTAGTAATTAATGAAAGCAAAACCAAATATATGAAAGAGAACGGAGATGCTGGAAGAGGACTAGTAATAAAGGGAAAATATAAATTTGAAGAAATTACCAAGTTTAACTAACTAGGAGTCACAATAGAAAAAAGCTGCAAAGAGAGCATACAGGAGAGGATCCAGAAGGGTATGCTAGCTTTTGGAAGGAATAAACAACTACTCAGATCCAAAAACCTCAGCAGAAAAACAAAAATCAAAATGTAAAAGACATTGATTAGACCAGTTATCACCTATGCAATGGAAACCAAGACGCTAACAAAAAAAGATGAAGAAGATCTAAGAATAGCGGAAAGAAAAATAATGAGATCAATATTGGGACCAACAATAAAAAGTGATGGGGAAATAAGAATGAAGACTAACAAAGAAGTTTTATGAGAAATGAGAGGAGAGAACATTGCTAAATACATAAAAGCAAGACGACTAAAATGGGCAGGCACATGTGAAGAACACCTACAGAAATGATAAAAAGAATTACAAAAGAATCCAAAACAGAAACCATTTCAGCGAGACATTGATATTGGAATAATCCTTCTCGGTTAAGATCAATTTTTTGACCAACTTACTAATCTCAAAAATTCACTGTACCTACTCGACTTATTGTATCGCAATGAAACTCTGGATTAATGTCAAGGAAAGATTGGGGTTAGATTTGTGCCTGAAGGTTCTATTGTTGGAGCCTTCTAAGCAAAGCTAAGAAGATAATCCTCGTATACAGATATCACTCCTTTTAAAACCAGGATTAAATCAGAAAAATTTCAATTACCTATTATTTAATGAAAAAATATTGTTTACCAGCTTAAAGTTTTATTGATTTTAGGTGGTTTTAAAGCTGGCTCTAATTTGATTTTTAATTGAAAAACTGTTCGCAGTTTTCCAACAAATTTATGATAAAAGTGTGCATTTGACTTTTTTGATTCTGTTGACATTAATAGTATTTTCAAAATAACTTTTTTACAGATTTGCGTGGTTAAATAAAAAATTCACCCATACAGAATTTGAAAACGAAGTCAAGTTAGTAAAATAACTAATTAACCTTCAATACTCAGTTTAATGAAATTAATATTATGTAAAGTAAATAACTGCCTCCATAAATACCGTTTACTCTTTTATGGACATGAGTATGAGTTGTTTACATTAAATTACAATGTAGTAATTCAATTATTTATTCAATAACTTATAGTTATTAAGCGTATTAAATCATATAGAAACACAGTCAAGAACAGTTTCTATTTTTATCTCTAACATGTTTAAGTGTTTTTTTTATGCAAACTAAAAATCAATTATTAAATCTAAATTGAACAGATGACTAATCATAAGTATTAATCTAAACCCTTACTTTAAAAACTGCATACAGTATGGAATGAAACCGTACAATAAAACGTACAATAATTAAAAAAAAGAAATAAAAAACAAAAAAAATTGAAAATAGATCAACTCATAAACAACAATCTACACATATTAAGAGAGGAAAAATCGTAATTAATTTCAATAACTAATGATTATTATACACTCGTAAAAAGCAAAACAAAATTTTTAAACATTTAAAAGGAGCTAAAGAAATTTGAAAACGTAAGAGTATTATACGTTACTTACAAGATCGGTAGGTGACTTATTACAGTACGAGTTAGTTTACGGACGAGGCGACGTAGGAGCCGAGTCTGGATATAAAAACGAGTACTGTAATAACACCTAACGACCATGTATCGAATTATATTTTATTTCATCCTGTTTTTATAAATTAATAAATTCATAAAAATTTAAAAAATAGTTCGTAACTTCCTTAACTATCAGTTAATGTCAAATATTTTAAAATGTTTGTATTAATTGTTAATTCGTGTTTTAAATTAAAATGAAATAAAAAGTGAGTAATTAATTATTTTTATTTTATAGTCATTAAATTGTTTTTAAATGTCAAAAATTAAAAGTAATTAAGTATCTTCCCTTAAGCAATTAGAGCAGAGTTGCTAGGCAACACATTACAGTACATGATACCGTAATGTTTTACTTACCGGCTCCGGATTGATAATAGGAAAGTTTATTTACTGGACAGGATGAAATAAAATATTGTACAAAAACAAAAAAAGCAAGAAAAAAATAAGCATAAAAATAGTATTAAATTAAGACGTAGAAGAATATGTAAAAAATTAGAAAAAAATGTAAATAACTAAAAAAATGTCATAAAAAAGGAAACTAAATAATTAAATTCAATCACGATTCAAATTGGGTCAAGTTTTAACATCGGTCGTGATGAATATATTCTAAAGCAGCTGACACACCAAATTTAACACACAGACAAGATCTCTAACAATACAATAGTTAGAAACAAAGAATAATTTACAATTAGAAATCATAAAATAATATAATTTTTTTTATAAATGTAGGATCGATCATTATTTAACTCTGTAATGGTCTGAATTCCATACAAAAAAAAGCTTTGAGGATTGGAAAACGTGAAAAACAAAAAAAACTTGGTACTCCTGGGATTCACCGAAAGAAGCCGTGCTTCTACTGTGCATGTAAAAATTAGTTCTCTTGGATCTCTATTTTTCAGGTTCTCAGATTTTCTCGCGATTTTTTATTATTGTATTAATTGTTTACGATCCTCTCCAATTGTTTATGTTTTTTCTGTTCTTTCATGCTTTTTTGTGTTCCCAGTTCTTCGTGATTTAGGAATTCTTTGCGTTTTCAACATTTTTTCTAATTTTCTACGTTCTGTTACACACAGTATTACAACAAAGTCAGTGTTGACTCTTGTAGTGCATTTCCAACAAATTTCTTCAGTAGACTTCATAACTCGTAATTTAATAAGTTTATTGTTTTGCCAAAAATTTCCCCCTTCACTATTTTTCCATTTTTAATTAATACTTCAAATGTAAAAAAAAAAACAAAAGGTGTTATGTGGCTTTAATGACTTCTTGCAGTTTAAGTGTAGGATTAAAGGGCACCCTGAATTAGGTACTTTTTGGAATTCGAGTAAAGGATTAACAAGTTATCAAGGGTAAGGGTATTACAATTTTTGCAATTCGTGTGTACTAAACATAGTTTAGTACTTGAATGCACTGGAAGGAATTCGAGAGCTACCTAGACTCAAAATTAGGGTTTGGAAGGAATTTGCGATCAGCCTGAAAATATCTGCATGCATACCAGAATTTAGTGTAAAGGTAAGTTATGATAACTAAGTAGTACAAGTAAGCTTGTTGGAATTCTATTTGGTCTATTGAATGTTAAAACTACTAAATACTTAATTAATAGTTACCAAAAACTAAACAAAGCAAAGTTCCTTTACTTGCATTGTTGTCAAATCCCCGTTAAATAAAGTGAACTTTTAAATACTTTCCTTCACTCCTGGGTGTAAAGAAACGTTATGTTTTTCAGTTTTTCTAATACAAAACATTTTCTTGAAACAAATTTCTCGGAATCGACATAGAAAAGACATCTACAAGCTTGTTTTAGCAAACCGGATGGCCTATAGACGGTTACACTTTTAGCTTTTGTTACTTTTAGTTTATATTAGTCACCCAAATATTATTGTTTCTGAAAAGGGGAATCAACTTAAACCGGATATAAAGCCATTTAGCGTACATGTAGGTGTGTGCATTTTGGGTTTTACCTTTTTTGTTGATCGTGATCGTTTCAGTATTATTTTAACATTTTTATTAATCAATTTAATACGCTGATTAACACATATAAATGATAAAATAATTGAAAGTTAGCAATCTTGATAACGTTTATTTAATAAAAGGAAATTGTTTATTACTGGGTTGGAATGAAATGTGTAAAGTTTTAAAACGACCATTGACTGAATATTATCTAACAAGAGCTAACTGAAATAGCTGAAATATTTACTGCCAAAATATTTATCATGTTTCGAATTCGTATAATATTCTATCAATATCTTTAACAAAAGTGTAGTAATTTAAAAAAATATTTCTAACAAAATTCATGTTGAATATTGAAATCGATTTTTATTAGATTATTAACCAAGAAGGGCCGTATGCTATCATTACTATCTCTCTATAACTCGGTCTGTTTGGTGGATAGTTGGTGCATGTACATCCCCTTCGAAACAGATAGTATAAAGTTTCATTTTAACTCTTTCGTTACTCGTTTCGTGCTAAAAGACTGCCTATGGTAAGTATATGTTCGAAGATTTTTATAAAGGATACATTCTAAACATATCTACTGGCATAAGTACTGTACAAGTATGAATCTATTGAGTATAAATCTCAAATTAACGCCAAGATTTCTATAAACAAATCTAGGCGAATATCTTACAGTATCCTATAAACAGGTACCTATACTAAAATTCGGAAATAAGTGACTCCATGGCGAAGAGAGGTACGAGGAAAGACGAAAGCTGAGAGCGGCATACACAATTTTGCATATTTTCTATATACCCACCCCGCATTTTAACCACATCAACAATTATACTAAAATAATGTGCCGCTTTCAAGGCATTAAAACCCGAGTTAGCGTCAAGTATTTCGAATTGTATTATAAATGACAAGGATTTTATAATACTCATAAAAACATTAAGTATTAAAGCAATGTTAGATAAACTCACTTGCATTAAGCATTGAAGATATGACAAATCTTATGATTAATGAAGTTTTTACATGCGTCAAATGTACACTTCAATACAAGCTGTTATTTTTAACGGGTGGGCCATCTGTCATTCTGTTACGGGTTTTTTAACTAAAAATTTCAATGTTAAATAACTAATGTCATGATCTAATGTTGTGACATATATCAGTTTAATTAGTTTAACAAATTTAGACAAGAATACATTAACCACTCAACAACGTATTTTCATTATTGAATCTTGTTACGAAAAATGACGATCCGAAAAAGTAAGATATCGAAAGATTCGTGAATTTTTCATATACAATCTACAATCGCCAGAATTTTTCAGCGTTTCAAAGAAGTTGATTCCGTGGAAAGCAGTAGAGCATATGAACATGCTTGCCCAGTTCATGCTGGCGAAAATGTGACCACCGTGAGTTCGACAAGAGCCAACAATATCAAGCTGGCACTGTTTACAACAATTAACAATTTCCCGAATTAGTTTACGGCAAATTTTATACATTGATCTTCACATGAATCCATACAAAGTTCAATTAACGCAAGAATTAAAGCCACAAGAACATTATCAACGCCGTATTTTGGTTGATTGGATGCTGGGAAACAAAGAAACATTTTGATCCAAAATCATCTTCTCAGACGAGGCTCATTTTTATCTGAATGGATATGTTAAAAAGCAAAACTATCGGATATGTAATTCACGAAGAACCACTCCATACTCAAAAATCACTGTTTCGTGTGGGTTATGAACTGGAGGAATCATTGGTCCGTTCTTCTTTGAAAATGAACGTGAAGAGGCCACAAGGATAAGTTCTGAAAGTTCTCTGGCTATGCTGATGGACTATTCTTAAAAAGTTAAATGAATTGGATGTGAACAAACTGTGATTCCAACAAGACTGCACATGTAACACATCAATTATTCGGCCTTTTGAGTAGCAAATTTGGTGAATGCATAATTTCACACAATTCTGATGAAAATGGCCTGCAAGATCAGGTGAATTGAATTCTCTGTATTACATATTATGTGGTTTTCTAAAGAGTAAAGTGTATGGGAATGACGCACGAACAATTCCAGATCTAAAACGCAACATTCAGCATGAAATTGATGGTATTTACGAATATTGTTCATAAGATTTTTTTAATCCATTAAACCTGGCATGCCCAAATAACCAAGCAGACAACCTTCTATATAGATATTTAAAATTTTAAAAGTAATGATGTTCCAAAATAAATAGTTTTCTAGTTCTATTTACAACGACCATCTTAAGAATAAGTTTACTATAGAAACTGAAATTAATAATTCAATATATTTTATAGTCAACTTTGTAGTTCGCGAAGACGGAGCTGGTATTAAATAATGCTTAGTCACATGCAACCACTTACAAAAGATCAGTATCATTTAAAACTTACTTTATCTCGGGAATTTAGAGATAAAAGTGAAAAAAGATATAAGACAGACGAGTAACCAAGGGGGATATTATAGTAGATTTATTTTTGTTTCTGGCATGTCTTATAAAATTCAAATTTGTCTTCTTCAATACATCCTCAGTTAAGAGATTTATAAATCCCATTTCTAATAAGATGACGTCAAACTTGGTGTGCAAAATACCTTTGTTTATATTCCAAAAAATTTTATATTGGTGTCACTAAGCAATATACTTAAATATCAGCATAAATTCGACTGCCAGGAGAAGAATTGAAAAAATAATGAAAAAACCGTTCTGATCGAAAAGTCTACTTCCACCGGAAACCAGAACACAGTAAATACCCGAAATTAACTCTGTTTGTTGCGCATTTGCGATGTATTTTCGACCGGATACCAAGAAAAATATTATACATTAATTGTAACGGCAAATCGCACTGCTCGGCTTCAACTCATCCGGAGGGGGATGATCGACTTTCGTTTCTTGTAATAAACGTTGGTAGACTGAAATTTACCTAAATAAGACCGTTAACAGTATGATCGATATTCAAAATTTAAATATTCAGGAGAGACATCTCCAACGTTTTAAAACAAACATCACTGAAATGTATCCAACAACCCAAATGATAAATGTCAAACTTAAGAACAAAACAAAGTTACAGTAGGAAAATACTATCGAATTTATACATATGCATCATATACCAGTTTCAAAAAACCGTTAAAATTGTACCTTTAAGGTTATCCGATCATCTGGACCAGAGTCAATAGGGCGAGGAGGAAACCGCTGGGGAATTTTGGTGTAGGTCGCTTGGGAAGTTTGGGGAAGTTTGTCTCATAATTGGTGAAGTTTGGACTTTTTTTGGGGTATATCGGTGAAGTTCGGAATTTCAACAGGGAAGTGCGGTGAACTGCAGACTGATATCAGGGAAGTCTGGTGAAGTGCAAACAGATATTGGTGAATTTCGGTGAAGTTTATTACAACACTGTTGGGAAGTGCAGACCATTTTCAACAAGAAACTATTCTCAACCTTCGTTAGACGCATGTGACTGTCCTATCTACGCATTTAACAACATATCGTGTGAATCCGAGGAGATTGTAAATAAGGAAGGGGTGGAAAACATTCGTAAGAACGATGCGCAAACGCCGCTGCAGACAGTCTTTATATCTTCTATTTGAGATTTGAGTGTCACGCGTGTTTGGTTAACTATTGCTGACAAACATATTGAAATAGTGATCTGAATAACGGTCATTTATGGTTTCATTTACTCGTGCAGTTAATTGCACTATCTAGCAGACATTTAGTTGAAGGCGAGGGACCAGCCTTCTGCCTGAGTGTTTTTGGAACCGACAATAAATTTACCAATGCAGATGTATCAAAAAGATGGCACACAATCAGAGAAAATGCTGTTGCTTGTGGTATTAAAATATTAGGGTTTTCCTCCGATGGAGATACCCGTTTGTTAAAAGCCATGAAAAATGAAGCACGCTTTCCTTCGCCGTATTCAGAAAATACCCCTTGGTATTACCTACTCGATAATGATTTGACTTTCATTCAAGACCAGATATATGTCTTGACAAAATTACGTACCCGATTATTAAAACCCGGAATAAAACTGCCAATTGGTAAATTTTTCATTGATGGTGAACATCTTAAAACTTTAATTGAGATGAAAAGTAAAGACAAACATTTACTTACTAAATCAGACATTAATTTGGAAGATAAAATGAACTATGAGTCTGCAAAAAAAATATGTTTCAAAAAGGTCCAAGATATTTTGAGACAAGTTGAAAATAGTAAAGGTACACAAATTTATCTTAAAATGATGAACTATCTCATAGCATCTTTTATTGAGAGGGATACAACTTTACATAAACGGATTTACAAAATTTGGTATTGTGTATTTGTTTGCCGAATTTTGCGACAAAGGATTAAACTCCGTAGTGACTTCAGTTTAAAGGATAATTTCATATCGCTCAACTGTTATACTTGCATTGAGTTAAATGCTCATATGATAATTAATGTGATCAATAAAATCAAAAAAGAAACTGATTTGGATGCAAATCTGTTTTTACCATATTTGTATAGCAGTCAGCCGTGTGAGAGTCTTTTTCAATCAGCCAGATCTTTAACGTTCACCTTACCAACAGTGGTGAATTTCAGTATAAAAGATTTCATATCACGAATTGACAGAATCTCATTTATAAATTTTGTTCCTAATGATCTTCGAGATACATATATTTTTCCCCGGAAAATAAAACGCAAACAAAAATGCAATTTCGAAAGTACTAACGAGGAAATTGTGTCCAATAGCATGGTTGAAGCATTGAATGATTGCAAAAAACTTGAAATGGATTTTGATGAAAACTACTGTCATTTACTTGATTTTCCATTTTACCAAGCTTAAACCAAAAGCTGAACTTGAAGATTTTCAATCCGCCATGGAGACTGAGCATAAAGACCGCAACATGGTCGGCGACCAAATAGATGGAAACACAAAAGGAAATACCGAGGAAAATACCGTATTTAATACATTTATAAAGAGCGATACGAATTTGGCCAATTGCGAAGAGGTTATGCATTGTGACAAAGATTTTTCGGGTGATGTAAATCTTAAAGATTATTCCAATAAGATTGAAAATATAACAGAGGATTGTCCCTTTCTCAAAATAAATGTATCGAATGGTAAGAGCATCGTCATAAAAAAATCAAGTTGTTGTCAGAAAGGAAAGGGTAAAGTGAGTAGTGACAGGCTTAAGAGATTTATTGAAAGAGAGAAAAAAAACAAACACAGATGTAAAAGGCAAATCACTAAAAAAGGAAGGCATTAAACTAGAAAAGCGACAATTCTCGCAAAAAATAAAACAAAAGTAAGTCGCAATAAAAAAAAGAACGCGAAGATGAGTCTGATGATAAAAGTAATCTTAGTATTTCATATGACGACTCGACTGACACAGAATATTATGATTTGGAAGGTGCTGAAGAGGTCAGGAAGAAGAAAAAAATAGAAATTTTACTTGAAAATTACTATGCTGTACTGTATGATGAAGGGTGGTTTATTGGCAGAATTATAGAAGAAGTTGGTGAAGAATCATACAAAATGAAGTTTCTAAAGAAGGAAGTGAATTTTTTTGTTTGGCCAAGAGTAGATGACTACGCTACGGTATCCAAACATTTTATAATTTATGGACCAATAAATCTAATAGGAGCCGATCCTTTCCAAGTTACTGCCTTTGATTTATATAGAATAAATAAAGAATACAAAATAAGAAAGCAATATCCTTAAAGATTGTAATGATTTGCGTTATAGTTGTAGAGAATATTTTTTCTTTACATTTTTATATTCTGTAAGATATATTGTTTTTTTATTAGTGACATATTTTTTAATGTATAAAAAGAATTTATTTTTATTTTAATAATTATACCTTCGATTTGTGTTACATTAACAATATGTTTTTCCTATTATTATTGTTATGTTTTTGTCTTATATAAATGTTTTTTGATCTCATGGTAATATATTTTATTATTAAAAGTAATATTCTTGTTTTAAAATCCATTTGACAACTTGTCATAGACGAGAAATGAACGAATATAAGTAATATTTGAAATACACTAAAAATAATTTGAAAAGTTTATTTATACGAAGGAAAGTGCAGGAAAATAAAATACCTAGAAAGGTGGGAAGTTCGAGTATTTTTTATAAAATCACGGAAAGTTTGGTGTATTTTGAGGGGAAGTCCAACTTTTTTTGGGAAGTTTAGATTTTGTTCTGCTTATAAGGAGAGTTGCGGGGTATTTCATGGGGAAGTGTAAAAAAATATTGGGAAGTTGGGAAGTTTTGGTCAAAAAGGGAATTTTAGTGCGAGTATTTTTGCCGGCGGTTTCCCCCTCGCAATAGGGTTTATCTTTATGATATGTGGATTCTATATACCAAATTTCAACAAGCTGTATTTTTCCGTTCAAAAGTTATAGTGCAAACAAACAAAGGGAAATATGTGTTATATACACGAATTTCGGAAAACCGGTAAAATTTTACGGTTAAGTTTATACGATCCAAACCAAAATCAATAGGGTTTTTATTTAAGGCATGAGAACTCTATATATCAAATTTCATGACCCTGTGATCTTCCGTTCAAGCGGTATAGCGCACACAAACGAAAAAAGTATTAATTATATCTATAACTCGATCTATAAGCTTCGGAAAACCGTTAGGGTTATCCGATCTGGACCCAAACCTATAGCGTTCTTTCCCATAAGATAGGAAAATTCATGACCCTATGATCTTACTTTCAAGGGTCGCAGCACAAAAGGACGGAGGGACACACAAGCCGATCTTATAAAGTACCTCGATGGCAATTAATAGTTATTTAAGTGCAATATTAATATAGGATCGAAACATCGGCCAATTTACCAAAAGGAGGACATTTTATCGACCTATACTCGCTCCATTTCTTCATAATTCTAATAATACAGTATTAATAATAAATATCTATCTACTATTAAAATTACAGACGTAAGAGTAATGAATTTGTATCTAGGATAATTCATAATTTAATATAACTAATTACATACTTTTATCTATTGATATTATATTAAGAATTCACTTCTAAAAATCTGCTATTAGATTATGTATTAAGACAAGTACATGCACTAATAAGTTCTAATATTATTTCATTTATTGTTACATAAAAGTTAATAGGATTTAAAGAGGGACTTTAGTTCTGTTCATCGATACAATTTTACTGTAATGAATCGTATTATATAATAACCAATAATACCATTAAATAATATTTTTATTACTTACCACTTCTTATTTCGTAACATCTTTTAATGGACAAAATAAGTAGATTAAAGAAACTTTAACATAAAATACATTTAATTGAAGTAATTAAATTTACTTCACTTCCTTTTTTTGTACACCATATAGGTACATTGGGTAATAGTAACGATATTACTTTAGATTAATTAATATTTCTATTATTGTTAAATGGGCATAAGGAAATACTTTTACTAATTTATTATATTATTATATTATCTTTAAAGCACACACAAACACAGTCATAAGAGAAATCGTGAAGAGCCGTAATGTTCCAGAAGGTAACCACTAATTTGTTGCCCCTATCTCTAACAAAGACATTCAGTACCGCTGTTTTCAAGGCAAAAACTTCGTTTTAGATTTTGACTGTAATTGTCTATAAAACACGGCATTATCTTTAAAACTCACACAAATATAGTCATAAGAGAAATCGTGGAGAGCCTTAATGTTCCAGAAGGTAACAACCATCTTCTAGCCCCTTTCTCTAATAAAGACATCAGCACGACTGTATCCAATGCAAAACTTCGCCCTAGATCTTGACTTCATCTCTTAGAACCCTAAAACAACTGCCCCTATTATCCGACACCTTTTAAACTTAACCTCACACTTCCTCAGTCCCAAAAATTTTAATCCCCAAACCAGAAAAATACCATACACTGAATACTATATACCGCTTTCTTTCGCTAAGAAAACTCTTCGAACTCCTGTTTAAAAAATGAATCTGGGAATACTTAGACACAAGCTCCACTTTACCATAGTTACTACATGGTTACACACTGGATCACTCCTCCGAAAATCCAATAAATGAACTGCACTAAACCAAGGAAAAATAACAACAACCATATTAGATGTTTAGAAAGCTTTGGATACAATCTAGCATGATAGACTTATTTAAAAACTGTATGAAATCGACCTCCCATTTCAAATAATAAAGTTCATCAATTCTTATCTTTTAGACTGAACAATCCGGTCAACGTAAGCCAAACTCCACAGTTGCCACAAGCAGAAGTTTCTCAAGACTTCAGTTTAGCTCCCTTTCATATCTTATCTACACTCACGAAGTCCTTAACATTTAAAAAATACAGCTATATGCAGACGGCACAGCTTTATTGACATTCGCTAAAACCACTGTTGCTCTAAATGTCAAAACCTAAAGTTAGTTAACTGACTTGTGCAGAAAACCTCGAAAAATGCAAACAATCTTTCGTCAACCTTCCTATAGATGTAAAAAACAATATTTCAACGATCTCAACTTAACGAATTAGGTAAAGGATAAAATTGAGCATTTTGAAGTGCTTTTAATACACAAGTTCAACTGGTAAACAAAAGTCGAGGGCTGGAAAGACGCATCGGAAGACGCCATCCAAGAAATCTTATTCTCACATATAAAACCTAGATTCGAACAATAAAATAGATTATAAGGTTGCACCTTACTGGTAAGTTAAAGAGGCCATTACTTTCATCACCTCTGCCATGTATAAACTTACACAAATACTACATCTTTGTCTCTTCGGTTATAGGTTTTCCAACGGAGATGTGCCACTAGAACACTGCAAGTTCTCAACACCCGGAAACTTAACTCCAAGCAACAGAAGAGTTTCAGGATGACCTCGAAGTGATACCCGTATGCTTAAGATAATAAAATATATATATATATCGACTTAGACAAAAATTAGAAACAATTTGTACACAAATTAGGCAGAGGTTTTCTATGGATTCCCTTGACCTAAGTCAATCTGGAGAGATTTAGTATTAGAAAGCAACAGGACACCATCTTACAAAAGACCTCCACGATCACCTTGAAGTGATAACAGTATAATTAAGATAATAATATATATGTGTCCTTAGACTTAGACAAAAATTAAAACAAATTGTACACAAAGCATGCAGAGGTTTTCTATGGTTTCCCTTGACCTAAGTTTGACCTGTGTCAACCGGTAAACAGCTAGTTGTAGGAAGATCAATTTTTAAAAGAACAAATTATGCAAACCAACACATTCTATGTGTTACATCAAATGTATCTATTAGGTACGGAACAAAATTTTTGTAAAGGATAATTTTGGGCGTCTTATCGGAATGAAGCCACTTAGTTTTTAAAGATTGTTACTAATTACCGAAACAGAGATCATGAAATCCTAATCAATTTCCATTTTAAGCAATAATCATTTATTTAAACCAATTTTTATATCAGTACGTCATTTTGTTCATGCGTATGGTCAGTCAAATAATACCTAAGAGGATTAAAAATATACTTCCTTCCTAGGTAATTCTCCGAGTGTCACTTCTCGTTTTTTTTAAACTGGGATTGAAATCCTATAACATAGGGTACTCTGGGACCCCATAATAAAACTAAAGGGTTAAATATACAAACAAAACATCTTAATTCAAATATCTGTTTAACAGTGTGTCACAATAGGCATCATTAGGCATATAAAAAATATTCGTGTAGAGATACAGTACTAAAATATTACTTTTTTTAGAAACTTATAGTTTTTGTAAAAGAGAAACTCTATACAAAGCAAATTACCTTGTAAAAATTGGTTTAATACTGTATCATTTTATTTTTATAACAACTTCCATGTTGTTTTACACAATAATCATCATTTTCGACATAGTTTTAAGAAAGTGTTATAATATTTAAAACTAAAACTTATTACACAAGACGATTATTGCATACTTTAAATAGGAAATCAGTGTTTTCGTAACTTTAAAATAGTTTTTTTAATCACTATTTTTTTCAATAAAATATTCATTATCATTGCGAATTCAACGAGGAATTTAATTTATTGTCGTCACAGAATTTGTTTTTCTGTTATCATTTATTTCTAGATAAAATTTACCTTTATTAGTCTAACATAAAAAAAAAAAACAATTTTAGTTGAGGAAACATATGAGTCTGATTAAATCAACAATGAGTTTTAATCATTTATATCCTTTGCGAAGGAAGTTGCAACCACCAGGTGTCACCACCAGGTGTCATTAGCAATACTGGTATCATTAGCAATATTGGTCTCAATGTTAATATCTTTTGCAATTTTCGTACTTGGGTAATGTGAACTATTTAAATAGGTTATTTATAGATTTAAAGAAGAGAAAATTATATCCAGCAATAAAATAAACATATAAATTGTTGTGGAGACCAAAACTTCTTGAAGGAGAGAAAAATATTCAACATTTCGACCCTAGGTATTGAACAACTGAAATAAAATTAAAATACCAGAATCGTCGATGAGTTTATTATTATTCTGCCTACAGTAAGATTTGTATTAAAATGTAGCTATAAAACTAATAGACCAGTCGGTATCTGTCGAAATGCAGACCATAATGGACATTTTCCAAAGGAAGCTATTTTTTTGCTGGAATCCCTTCAGGATGTGATGTGATATCGATAATCACAGTAATGAAGTTTATTCTTTAACTGTTTTCGACCCTCTAAACTTGACTTACAACCCCCCCTAGCAAAACTTTTTAATATAATTAACACGTGTGCTAAATTTCGTTAAGATCGGTAGGATAGTTTTTGCATAATAATTTGGCATAAAAACGAGCCCTCTATCACTTAGCGGGCTCGCACACCGGAGCAATAAGCAACTAGCAACATGCAATAAGCAATATTATCGCCAATGTGTTTTTCCATTACATTTTTATGGATCTCGCACACCGACGCAATACGATATCGCTATCGCCTTTCTAGAGCAACATATGTTGCTAGCGACACGACGTGCCGGTTGAAAAGCAACTATATTGCCCATAATTTGGCAATATTTCGTTCATCAAGCAGTGTTAGATCATTAAGGGTTTTAATTTTACACCCAACTTGTCAGTTGATGACTATAGGAATTCGTCTTTAACAGAACAATAATATAATTTTTTTATATTTTTTAGTTTTTTCAATAAAATACTTTTTCATGTATTTATTTAATTTAATGTGATTAAAAGTTGTTCCTGTGAGCTGATCGCCTATCTGTAATTGGTGTCTTGTTTAGTAATATGACGTGTTATCAGCTGAACTAACGTTTCAAAAGTACTCGGACTTCGTCTTCATCAGACGACATTTTTAACAAGTGATTTTTTATTGCTTTGGTGTGCGAAGTACATCAAAATATGCTGCCTGTTGCTAGTTGCATATTGCTCCGGTGTGCGAGCCCGCTATGGTTACACGGCAACTTTGCTCTTCAATATCGCGGCAACCAGTAAGCCAAATGTATCCTTTTATTTAACAGAAGCGTCATTTAATGTTCTTTAAGGGTATAAATTTTAAAATTAATATGTTTACTGCTTGTAAAGTTATTCAAATTGTTTATAAGCCTAAAAAAATATTTAAAAAATTAAAGAAAATTCTACGCTTTCCTAATGGACCGATGCTAATTTTACAAAAACCGTTTGAAAGTTTGAGCCTTCCTTTATATGTAAAAAAATTGGTCACTATTTGAGAGCCTTATTTAGGGCCTAGTATGAATTTGAAAATTTGCATTTTTTTTTCTAGTAGACTTGATTGCCAAATTATTATACAAAAACTATCCGACCGATATTAACGAAATTTAGCACATGTGTTCATCATATTAAAAAGTTTTTATAGGAGGAATATAAAGGTTATAAGTCAAGTTTAGAGAGTCGAAAACAATTAAAGAATAAACTTCATTTTTTTGTACTTTTTTCCAATTAGTGTCATTTTTCCAACAATAAACAGTCTAACTAACGAAATATTGTGTAAAATTAATTAACAAAACTTTCAACTTCTTATAATTTTTCTCTAGGAGCAATATTTTCCGAATTATATAGGAAAATGTCCAACCCACAACAGATCCCGACTATAGACTATAATTCGAAAATATAAAAAGTGAAAAAAAAATGAAAATGCTTGGATATAATGAATTTGATGCACAATCTGGGCACATTTTTTTCACACATTCTAGATAAATAGGATTTTGACAATTGTAACAACCATGCTTCTCTCCTTTTAATAAGAACAGAGAGAACATTTTTTTTCCAACCTTTCAACTTGTTTCATGTAGTATCTCGAAAATACTAAGTCGCAATTTACGGTTCACCTTCGAATTTTTAGACCTACGCTGTAAATGAGGTGTCAATGGTTGTAAAGCAAGCTTTTTCATGAAAGCAGATCTTTCTATTTCGGAATTTTCTTAATAACTATTATATAAAATGAATGAATTGGCAATGCTTACATCGAAGAGTCTATAAAATGGAGTGAGTGGCAAAATTTCGAACATTTCCCATCAATTGCGTCTACTCCTCCTTTTGTTGCATTGTAATCGAGAATGATATATGGTTTTCCAAATTCAGAATCTTCACTCTTATGGTGATGAGAAGATGATACTAAAAATTATTCAACTTCTTTTTCAGAATAGGTATTCCTATTATCACTTTCAATACGGGTGTCTTCGGTATCTGTATTTTGAATATCGCTTATGTCAATTTTACATTTATCAAACCATTTCAACTACTGTTCTTCAAAATTTTTATCTGATGATTGTACAGTTTTGGGCGTACTTGGTCGAGAATCCATTGTAAAATTCAATTACACGTCTCACAGACGAGTTTGAACTTGTTAAGTTACGTTAACAATAACTATAGGTCCACACGATGGCAAACGTTCTTTTAGTCAAGATATTTCAAAAACAAACGCACACACCATTATCAACTTGAGGGAACTAAATGAGTGCAAGGTGGTGATAAATCACCTAAAAGGACAAGAAAAGGTATTGAAAGGGAGAAGTTATTCGTGAAATCGTCTATAAGACGTATTATTAGTAGTTAAGGGTTAAAAGCAAAATTTTGACGTAAAATAATAAAAATCAAGCAGTGCTATCTTCTATAACGAATACGGAACGTGCTGTATTTACCTTGCGTGGGACATTTTTCATACGAGCTATTATTATGCATATTTCAAATAGGAAATCAGTGTTTTCGTAACTTTATAATTGTTTTTTTAACCAGTATTTTTTCAATAAAATATTCATTATTATTGCTAATTCAACGAGGAATACAATTTTTTTTAAATTTATTGTCGTTACAGAATTTGTTTATCTGTTATCATTTAGTTCTAGATAGAACTTACTTTTATTAGTTCAATATAAAAAAAAACAATTTTAGTTGAGGAAAAATATTAGTCAGATTATATCAACAATGAGTTATAATCATTTATATCATCTGTAAAGGAAGTTGCAACTACCAGGTGTGTAAAAAAATATATTCAAAATCCTTAACAAAATGAATACTGGTTATTTTTAAAAGCACAATTTTGCTGTTAAATAAATACAATAAAGCAGTGCTTTTCTTTAAATTAAAAATTTAAAACTTTACTAAAACAGAGATGCGACATTCTTAGATTTATGTTAAAAACAGTACCGAAGCGAATGTAACTGTGCAACCGCGTTTTGGGAATGCGAGAATCTTTAAAAAGATATGCACTATATAACACTATATTTTATATCGAATATGAAATGTGCTGTATTATAGGACAGTGGGAAATTTGTCATACAAGCTATTATTGCATATTTTAAATAAGAAATCAGTGTTTTCGTAAATTTATAATATTTTCTTTAAGTAATCAGTCTCTTTTTTTACTAAAATATTCATTATCATTACGAATTCAACGAGGAATTTAATTTTTTTTTAATTTATTGTCGTCACAGAGTTCGTTTATCTGTTATCATTTTGTTCTAGATAAAATTTACTTTTATTAGTCTAATATAAAAATATTCCAGTTAAGGAAAAATATTACTCAGATTAAATCAACGATGAGTTTTATCTTGTATATTGTTCGCGAAGGAAGTTGCAACTACCAGGTGTGTCCAGAAATATATAGACAATCGTTAGCAACATTATTATTGGTTATGTTTAAAAGCACAATTTTGCAGTAAAATAAAAACAATGAAGCAGTAGTTTTATTTAAAGTAAAAATTTAGAACTTTACCAACTGAACAAAAACAGAGCTGCTACTCTCGCTGCTACTTTCTTAGATTTAGGTTAAAAAACGGTATGGAAGCGAATGTATTTCTGAACCGTGTTTTGGGAATGTTTTATAAAAAAATATGCATTTTATAAGAATGCAGAACACTATAATCATAAGGAATATATACTGTATTTCACAAGTGAAAAATTTGTTATACGAGTGAAGGCGGGTATGTTAAACTACAATTCGAAAATACTTGACAGTATAACTCGAGTTTCAGACTATAACTGTTCTGATTAAACTCCGGAGTATACAGAAAATATTCAAGATTGTGTGTGCCGCTCTTAGCTTTCGTTTTTCGTCGTACCTCTCTTCGCCTAGGAACTTTTTAATGTTAACTGTCATTTATTTCCGAATTGTAATATAGTTACACGAGCCATAGACTTTATTTTTTCTAGTACTACTACTACTAGTAGATAAAATCTATTGGTATTTTTTAAACTTCTCAGCAATTCCCAGTCAAAATTGAGACGTATTACTGTGGGTTATCGTTAACCGTCAAGCTCTCGATTTGAAACTTCTGATTCAATACCTGTCGGTACAACTATTTTTTTATTCAACTAATCAACTTTTTCAGATATCTTATAATAAATTACCAATAACCTCTTAACCATACTCTTATTTTTAGTGATGTATCATTAAATTTTAGGTTGGTATTTTCGAAATTTTATACCAAATGAAGACCACAGGGGAAAAACCTTTGTCAAATCAAGTTTTTTATATCATTTTGTAGATCTCAAACAGCGTAATATTTTGGTATCACCCTAAAGGGAAGAACATGTTAAGTTACATTCTACAGCTATTTAAAATAATAGCATACAGGGGAAAAACCTGATGAGTCCAGCAAAATCACGGGAACAACCTGACAAGTCCATTTTATTTTGTTACCTACAGTGCTGCTGTCTTTGTTGTGTTGGCTAACCTGATGTTTTCCTGATTTTTTACAATACCTCATCATAATAACAGAAAAAACTATGTGAGACCAATGGACTTACCCTGTTCTTTCCCAGTAAACCATGTACTTAGGCTATTAGAGTTAAAATAAAACTGCACATGTTAACAAAAATTGTTTTTAGACTATATAGTTTACTTAATAATGGATGAGACCACAGTTTGATGTAAATTTATAAACAATTTGTGTAATAACTTTAACCCTATAATAGATATAAACATTAAAACGGCTCTCCTGAAAAATCTGTAAAATGTGACTTATTAGGTTTTTCCCCTGTGATCTTCAAATATCATATTCTTGCAGTGTGCGGGAATTACATGATTTAAAAATGACAGTATTCCATTAAAGCGGTAGAAAAAAAATTACCAATTTCTTTTATATTTATATTTATAATTAAACAAGTTGAGTGCGTATTTAAGCTTATTCTCAAAAACCTTTTGGAATATGCCTCATTTCAACAGGAACAAACAAAAAACAACAAAACAGTTACGCGTTTCGCTTTTATTAGAGTTTTCTTTAATGGAATTCACGAAATTCAGAATTTGATTTAGACTGTTATCCTGAAGAAATTCAAGAATTTATTCAGGAAGTAATTGAAAATGTAAAATCAGTAAGAGTAGTTGAGGGACTGCAAAAATTAAAAATTTGTATAACGTTTATAAAATTGACCGTCCTAGTTTTGTTTATGGTATGGATGAAAATATTGGCTTAAAAATTATAAACAACAATTATTTACAGAGTTTGTAAAAATATAACGATTGTTTTCTTGATAAACAATTCGCGCCTATATCACATCATCAAAAACTATAAAAAAAATTAAATATATTTATTAAAATCATTCGCTTAATAATTAATAATATTTTTCATTAAATTGAATCACAGTTATGAAACCTGTAAATTTAAATTTACTCACAATACGAACAAGTATTGTTACTTTACAACTCACCTCATTCCACATCCATACACGTCCTTATATTGCAGCCACCGTATTTAATCCAAAAACACATAAAAGTACCATCACCATTCACCAAAAAAAAAAATTTATCCGAAAAACGCAATGCCTCGCGTAGAAACGCACACGGAACAAATAGTCACACTTCACAACAAATACGAAAAAAACACAGACCTCAACTTGGCGAAGGTTGTTGGCCTCGACTCATTTGAGCTACGCGGTGAATACGCTGTCTTGCGTCCGCAACCAACGACAAGCGATTACTGATTCGGTTTTCGTTTCGGTTTGAGTTCGAGCAAACAGAAAACAGCAAACAGCAGTGGAAACGCGTGCTCATCGAGCCATGGAGCTCTCGGTGACACCCTCAACTCAACCGACGCGGACGGCGCTGACGCGACGCTTGCAGCGCCGTATAAAAATTAATCATAATCATATAAAAATTTGCTTTCTATCTTCGAAACCACTTTTTAAAAATCACCCCGATTTTCGAAAATCGAGTTTTAATCAATGAGTTCAAATTGGCAATAGAGCCTCAGAAATACATACTGGTGTACCCCAAGGCTCGGTACTAGGGCCAACCCTCTTCATACTATATGTAAATGGCCTACCCTACTATTTAAAACCCACTCCCTCTGTACAGTATGCAGATGATTTTACTCATTATCATTGTGACAAAGAAAAAGGTGAGCTAGAAGCTCTTGAGGCTAGAGCCCTTACCTTATCAAATTCATAGTTTTCTAGTAACAATCTGTTGACAAAGTTGACGACATACTATATGTGCTTAAGGAGAAAGTGTGTAAGTGTTACATGTGGCATGAGTTGAATTTAACGACCGTTTGGCGATTTGATGGCTAGGCACCTATAGCTTAGTTGTTAGAGCGTCAGCGCTTACAGCTGAAGGTTGCGAGTTCGAGTCTCGCTGGGTGAGACATTTTTTCAATTTCTCCTTAATGTCATTTAATATATTCTTGTTTGTATACTTCAAAATGTTCAAAAAATCCCATGAGAGAAATCTCAAACAATCGTTTACTTAACATATTATTATTGTTAATTTTATAAATAATTAAACGATTAAACCTGTGGATGAACGAACACGAAGCTTTAATTGCAGATAGAGAACAGACGAGCTAGAATCCCTAACAAACATAAAATCTAAGGCACCCTCCTATCCAGAGATTGAATTCTCTAGAGATATAACACCCTCCAAAACCCCAATGTCGATAATCAATTTACTTCGGGAACAAAATATATCACCAGAAATCTTTTACATAGGCAAAACTCGCCTAAGGATTATTGATTCTATTTTTTAAAAAAGACATGCTAAAAGTTGGAAAATTCTGTTCCAGACACAGAGGCTATAGAAATTTTTAAAACACAAATCTTCAACATTTAACCGATTTACCAACCATTTAACAACGCTGTTTTTTTTGGTCACTGGTTACGAATTCATGTTCAGAATTAACGATTGCAGTAGTTATTTACAAACCAGCATTTTTGTACACCACTATATTTCACAAAGAAATAATTTAAATGTATTTAACAAAGCTTAAAATGTTTGCCTTCAATCGTAGAATACATTAGAAAAAAATTTAGATACTGTTACGAGCCGGTCCGGACCTGTCGCCCACAAGGTAGTCGCGAAAGACCGTTCTTAGAATCGGAAGATTCAAGAGTGTTAAATGTTCGGGATGTAATTGTGGAGATCCTTCTAGAAGGAATTGATTTCATATATAAGGGATCGCTTTGGACGGAGAATAATAATTGTAATAGTAATAGTTGGTGATAGACAGTGATTGAAGTGCAAATTGTTGTACGAGGTATTTTATAGATTTTAGTCAGTAATTGTGACTGTATCTAAGTTGTATAGATTATTTTAAGAAATTGTTAAGTTTGTCTGCTGTTTATCACTTACTCCGAATCCACGAAGGAAAAATGTAACAATACTTTCTACACCTGACCTAATTGTTAAGAACAATTTAACCGACCAGTTTTCGGAAAAAAACATATTTCAGATTCGGATTCAGCGAGAAAAACTACATAAAAAAACATTCTTGGTATCTTGATCAACAGGAGGAGAATTGGCCACGGAAACCCCTTTAGCCGCCGGACTATTACGGAAGATTTGAATAAATGTTGGAGACGAATTGAGTTATAAGATATGTTCAAAAATGCCGACTAATCGCTAGGATGATTTATAGCCCAGCGCCCAGAGGCGTTAACGGCTATAACTAGAGGTCGTAAGTTCGATTCCTGCCGAATGTAATATTTTTTCTTCTCAATTAATTTCTTCTATGTATAATTTTTAAGTTTCAAAAATCTAATAAGGATGTGTCAAATAATTACATTACTAATATAAAATGGATTTGAAACAATAAAAGTATCAGTGTGTCTAAATCAAAAGAGAGTTAAATGGTTTACTACTTGTCTTTTTAAAATATTAAGACATAATACTAAGGGTATTGCAATTAAAATCTAACGAAATACTTGTTGCACCTAATTATTTTAGAATAATATAATAAGATTATATTAGTTTCACAAGTTTTTTTATCAACAGTAAATACACAAGAGCTTTTTTTTTTACCGGAAAATTTTTCGATTCATCGAAAGATTTTGCCAATCAGTAATATTACGAAAAAAACTGAAATGATAAAATCGCGAGACCGAAGGTCGAGCGATTTTATGATATGGTATTAATACCTAAAGGAACATTTTTGTAGCAACCTTTAGAATTTTTATTTTTCCAAAAAGGATTTGGAGTTAAAAATAATCGGTCAGAAGTAATATGTTCATTTCTTTTTTCTACTAGCAAATGGAATAGTTTTACAGGGCAAATACTTTCGTCACTTTCATTTCTAGTCAACCATTTGCTGTCTGTTAACTTTTTCGATCCGCCTTGTGCCGTTTTCGAAAATATGGTGTTATATTCAATCCTACCCGTAGGAAGACCATTTTGGTTCTTTTCTACTTTAAAATAATAAATTTTGCAATTAACAGCTTCTCCTCCTCTCCAAGCCAATTCGTAAGAAGCTATATGAAAGAATCTTTTTTGCAGCCCTTCAGGTTCATTTATATTCCATAGTGTTGCCATTTTTATTATATTTTCTTTGTCTATTGCTGAAGAACACGTCTTTCTTTTTGTTGGAATCAATTGAAGTTGTTTTCTTTTGGCATTTCTAGCATCCCGAGCTTCTTTAAAGGTTATGTCTGTAAAAGGATCAAATTTCAAACCATATTCGTTAAAATATTTCTGTTGTAACATTTTAGCAGTCGTGTTCCATATTGTTTTGACCGCAAATTCTTTGTAATCTTCTCCATTCTTTTTTTTCATATTGAAAGCCCAATCTTTTAATATTTTTGCTAGATCTTGTATTGTAGTATTCTCTTCCAACTTATAATTTCGGCTTTGACAAAACTCCATGAATTGTTTCCATATTGATGACTTCGTATTTTTTGTTGACTTCGGTATTGACTCTTCAATATTTTTTGTAATTTGTTCATGTGAAACCTCTCCAAATCGGTTCATACTTTATGTTTTTTGCAAAGAAAAGGTAGTATTGTTTTATATTGTTAAATTTGACAATTAAATACCTGTCAACAATAATGCAAAATTGATACACACCTACTAGATTGAGGAACATGCGATAAAAAAAAGCGATAAAAAAGGATGCACCTTTTTTATCGATGTCAAAATGACAAAATAGTTTGTAGGTATATGACATTTTAACATTGGAGTTAATTTATCACAATAAAAACGAACAATGAATAAAACACTGCAACAAATCTTAATGTTTATTATATAATTTCAATAGAGTTATCCGAAAAGCAGAACAGTATAAATATCACGTTAACCTAGTTCTGCTCGTGTGTATGAATATTTTAACTAGATAATAATAATAACACTTTTTATTGTTAAATTGATAGAAGATTGTAGAGGTCGTTAGCGTCGACAAATACAAGTACCTACATAAGCTATATTTAATAACTAGTATATATGTACTGTACTCGAACATTACCTAATACCAATTAGGAAAACAACAATGTGGATTATTGCAAAGAGAGGTAAACACCACAAGGATTACTTTACCATATAAAAATCGAGGAAATGATTAATTCTGAGACAATGTAAGTAGAGAAAGTACACAATACACAATTTTCAGCACGCAACTTTGAAATGTACATGTGTTTCCGAAAGGGATAATAATCGCTGGCATGACTAAATATTTCTTTAAGCAGTAAATAATTTATCACATTCTTTATACAACCAAACATTTTCTATTGTCCTTAAGGTATTAAATTTATAATTTTCCTGTATTATCACAAAATTTTTTTTATTAAGTGTAAAATTTCCTTATACATGTATTTATCCCCGTGGATACATCCTTTCGGCAGTTTTCAGGAAGTGTTAGTCGCCCTTAAGGAAATCGGTTAATAGTTTTGAGTTTTATTAAATACTAGCAGTCCGCCCCGGCTTTGCACGGGGATTAAAGAAAAAAAAAGTAAGAGGTGTCAAGGGACACCCGGATGGAACGAAGTTTCTTTCGATTAATTAGTGAAGGAATTGTAATTTGTAAACACAACAGAGTGTTTATACATACATAAGCATTTATTATTGTCTGTATTAAATCTCTTCTTACCTAAATCCATCAGCAATGTCCGGAACTTTTGCAGAACAGAAACACTGTAAAAATTCATTATTGTTATTATTTTATTATTTATTATCTCCAAAAAACCTGTATAAACTTAACAAAGTTACGACACTACACTATCAAAGCAAAATAGAAAAAACTAAATTCATTAATTATCACTTGAATATTTTCAACAGTTTTTTTCTTTTAACAAAAGTGTCTATTCATACAATACTAGAGGTTTACTTTTTATTTTAATTTAATATTAAACAGGAATTAACCATTTAATAAAAAATTTTAAAATTAAAATATTTGACAGTAACTGACTGTTAAGGTAATTTGACGTAGGTACCTAACTAGTCAAGTTAAGAACTATTTTTAAAATGTTTATGAATTTATAAATTGATAAAAACAGGATGAAATATAATATAATACTATTATAGCTACTTATTTTTTTCTACAGTATTTTCTTTTAATTTAAATTAGTGTCTTTTTAATTGTACTTTTATTAGTATTTATTTATTTATATTAGGGTTTCCTATTTAAATAAATATAGGTATATCTATCTATGAGAGAGAGAGAGAGAGACAACATGCGTATGTCCTGTCGGTCGTGTCGTGACAAATTTTGGTATGAATTTTTTTTGGCTAGCTCCTAGCGTCAGTCGTAACTGTTCGTAACGCCCGAAAGGGAACTTTGTTCCAATAACAAAAGCCATTAAATTTATTGGATCAACGCTTCCCTGTAAACAATATTACATGTTGTTTTATTTTCTGACAGCAAAATAAATTGATTTTCAGGTGCTCCGACCCGCCTTAGGCGGTTGGGCATGAGGAAAACTGATCTCTACTATTTGGAAGGTTTGACCTTGAAACTTATTATTAGTAAAAGCGAAAGATGTTTTGATAGGAAATTGAAGCGGTTTAAATGGATTTGGTAGATCAGTTGGGATCATCGGTATCCTCAGTGTATGAGCTAGTTGACCAGCTGGTGGTTCAGTTATATTGGTTGCTACAACTTAATTGTCCTTTAATTCCTATATAAGTAGCCTCGTCCCATTGCACATGCTAAATTTGTGATATCTGTCGTGATTATGAAATAAGTTATTTTGATAAGGATTAATACCAAGATAAAAACTTTTAAAAATTAGTTATTGTGACGTAACTATAACAGTTAGACATATGCTGTCGCGGCATTTTTTGTAGATATTTATATATTCTTCAAAATCGTAGTACATTATTTTATCGTATAATCAATAGTATTCCCAGCGCACGCGATGTAAGGATTTTAAGGCCATTTTGGGTTACATTAATGGCATTTTAGTAAGGATCCCTAATTTTTTTGAAAATGAAACATAGCCTATGTCACTCGGGAATAGTGTAGCTTGCCAACGGTGAAAGAATTTTTGAAATCGGTCCAGTAGTTTCGGAGCCTATTCATTTCAAACAAACAAACAAACCTTTCCTCTTTATAATATTAGTATAGATAGGTTTTTGTTAATTTTTTGGTTTAATTGTAAAAGAGATTTTATACATTGTATAGATAGTCATAAATTGAATTATTTAAAAAAGACTTATGAAATATAATATGAATTTGAAATGAATGCATTTGCATAGATTTTAAAAGGCAGTAAGAAGTAAATGGTAACAAAATATTATAGTTAAAATTAAATGAAGATAATTGCGAATTGTGAAAATACCAATAGGAGATAGAACTTGGTTTTCAACTTTTCCTTGTTTGGTCTTATTTGCACAAACTTATTGTTGAGTCATGATTTCTTGCAGCAGAAATAATAATGACAAGACCTCTGCCAATAATTTACAAGTTATATACATTAGGTATACCCAATGCAGCAATCGTTACCCAATTACAGCGTTGGTGTGTAAAATTTAAACACCTGGTCAAGAACAATCGATGTACGTATGTAGAGATAATACGCCGAAGATTAAGTGGGTGATAACGAAAATACAAAGCAACTGCTTGTCTATTTTCGAATTCTAATTATATTCCTTATGTGGGCTTGTTTGTATCTACGAATTTTTACATTTATTTGCATCTATGAAAGATTATTTGCAAAGATTCATATCTTCTAACTTAATTTTTAACAATACTGATAATTTTTAAACGTCACACTTTTACGTTACTTCTGAAAATATATTGTTTTACGCTTCTGGTAGGTAATCTAAAATGAAATAGGATACATTGTACTTGCCTCTAAAATATTTTACTTAAATCATACTTTAAAACCATCAAAATTTATCGTTTAAAATGATAAGTGGTGACGAAAGAAAAGTGCAATTAACTCCTACAGCGTTAAAAGAAGCAGCAAATGAAGCTGGTCAAAATTGGATACCTTAAATTTGAAGAAAACAGTAATATAATATAATAATATAATGTATATGAAAGCTTCGTCGATTGACAAAAAGAAAAGTCAACAAATCCTATCTCAGAAACAGTTATTTTGGCATATTTGTCCGAATTATCCAAGAACTTCAAGGCATGTATAAGCAAGTTAGGGGTAACAGATACACCTGCGCCCATTAAAATCTATTAGGTCCCCCTTTTCTTGCTATATTTCTGATGATTTCCACAGACTTATAGCAGCTCTTCCAGTCCTATCTTCCTTAGAAAGTTTAGGATATCGTTGGGTTTTAAGTTAGGTACATCTTCCTTTTCGATTCCGTATGACGGTATTTGAATTACGTAATGCAATGCATTCTGAGAGTACGTGTATTGAGGTTTCATCCTCTACCTCACAGAATCTGCAGTTTTCATCTACCTAATAATTGTATTTACGTATTTATCAATAAAACGATTTTATTACATGTATTTTGTGACATAAATGAAAGTGAAGAAATGTTCAATTATCTATGTACCACCTGTTACATTTTTTTGTTCGTTGTAATAACAAGCATATGTTTTTAAATAACACAAAAATATTTAGAAACAACGATTTCACTAAAACTGGAAAATAAGCTTTTTTGCGTAATTTGTTTACTGTTTTGATTTATATGCATGTGACTACAAATTGTGCCTCATTTCTCACAAAGCTACAAGTTTTTTTCTGTTATTTCATTTAATTGGGATAAGAAATATGTATGGAGTTAATAGCTTAAATCTTCTATTACTATAATCTATTTTTTATTAAGCTGTACTACAGTAGTAGTTTACAAGAACATTGCTAATAGAAATATATCTTCTTCAAGTGCATCCTCAACCTGTGTTCCAGTTTTTAGGAAGGACTAAATTCTAAGAAGGAAAGTGTACCAATTTTATTTTAAGAAAGAAATACCAACTTTGGATGAAGTGCTAAAGGTCGTCGAAGAAGATAAAGATATACCAATAATGGTAGAAGCAAATTATGGAGTACAATAAAAGAATATAATAATCAATATAAAAAATAGGGTAGAAATTCTTTATTAAAGGCAAGTGATGAAATTGTGTTCTGGAGAAGAGATTATCGTAGCATCGTAGCGATGTTTAACTAGTGCTTTTCGCAGTGGGTTACTTCTGGGTTTACCCTTGTATATACAAAAATACAATTTTATAAATATTGATAGTAGGTAAATACATTTATTTACTTGTTTAGAACTAAAATGATTATATTATCATTACGAATCTAAACAAGAAATGTTTAGAAACTAAAAATTATTTATAATAAACATACAATTATTGTTCTCCCGCAAGGCATTAAATTTGAGTCATCTGTTCTTCAGTCTAAAAAGATACTTAATAATTGTTTCCGGCCTCCGGTGTTATTCTATATCTTACAACTGTTATAAGAATTTTTTTCTAAAAATACATGCATGTTTTTTAACGATAAAATTAGACAAACAGATCACTATAGAAATATGCAATGTACTATACAAATAATATGTTATTGTGTTCAGGAATATTAGCACTCTGAAATCATTTTCTAATGATATATTCATAGGTCATGTAGCATGGGCGTAGCCAGGAATTTTTTTAGGTCTTTTTTCGAGGACAATTTCTCAAAAATCAATAAAAAAACGAGGCTTTTTTTTTTTAAAAAAGTGGGACATTTATTGACAAGAATATTGAGAGATACTTTAAAAGTATAATTTTTTGGTTTCTCAAAATAGAGATACATCGTTAGTATATGAAATGAATCAAATTGATTTCATAGATTTTTACCATTGATTTCGCGTTTTATAAAACCAATTTTCTGAGATTTTCAGCAAATTTCCTGAGGACTTTATCTTCTATTTCGGATTTTCTTTCCTTTATTATTTTCCGATGCACACTGAGCATGCATAGTCCTGAAAAAAATAAAAACATCGTTATCATATGAAATGAATCAAACTAATTTTCTAAAACTTTACCATTTAGTCGATTTTCGCCCATGGTTGATCTTAGCCAGGTTTTAACACGCCGCAAAGTGCTGAACGACCTTTCTACTGTGCAAGTCGTGCAAGGTAGTGCCAATAATATTTCCAATGCATGTGATACAGCAGGAAAAAAGGTGTCCGCTTCCGTGATTACGTCGCACACTTCCAAATTTTTTATCGCTTCTTCACTAAGCTGTTTGTCTTTCCAAGTGTTATACCATAATTCAATTTCTGCCCTTAGATCCAATTCATAAAATTCTGAAAATGGCTTGATGTCTTCTTTCAAATCGCCAATACTTTTTTTCAACATAATGTATGAATGCAATGTGAGTAGTGAAAATGCAGGCAAATTGAATGGCGCGAATCGATTTGCAAGCGATGATATTAATGAATCCAAATACGGAATTAGCAACGATATTTTCCAATAATCATTTGGATTCGATGCAGGTTGATTTGAACGATGCTGCTGTCGTTGGATTAGTCTGGGCATATCCAATTCAATATCAATCGAGTTTGCTATTTCTTTTGCCTCGTCTAGAATTTCATCAATCACGGTATCTACAGCGGTTCGATGGCTAGAGATAACAGTTGATATTCTATCAAGATGGTCTTTGCATTTGAGCAGGTCAAGACTTTTAGATTGAAGACCATTCACGACAGGCTCAAGAATATCCGAATATTTGGCAATTATTGAAGTGCATATGATAAATACAGGTTTCGTTGCTGCAGAGTGTAGCTGAAATGCAGCTGATCGCGTTTTTGCATTGCCTTCGGTGGATAAAGTCAGTAATGCGTTGACGATCTTAACGAAATTGGTTTTAAAAACAGCAATGCTCTTGTGTTTTTGAGACCAACGAGTTTCACAAAAGGCGGGTATGTTCGGAGCACACTTTCGCCGTAGCACTGATTCTCGGAAAAATCTTATTATGTCTTTAATGGTGCCAATAGTGTTTCGTACTTCCGGGACCGTGTTCAAATCATTAACAACAAGGTTCAATCTGTGGCTTGCGCAGTGAAAAAACAATGCTTTTTTGTATTTTTTTCGGATATGTGCTTGAACGCCTCCTTCTTTTCCGGCCATAGCACTGCAGCCATCGTACCCTTGCCCAACGTATTTGATCAGATCAAGATCACAGCTCACGACTGCGCGATCAATTTCATCTGCAATTGTTGGAGCGTCCATCGCATTTAGTTCAGAGAAACCCATGAATTCTTCTCGTATTTTTGCTTGGCTTTTGTCGTAAAATCGAATACCCAATGACAGTTGCTCTTTTCCTGATATATCTGCTGTTTCATCAGCCAAAATGCTGTATGCTGATGCTTTTTTAGCGTCAGCAATTATCATATCTTTCACTACCTCGCCACATAATGCAATTATCTCGTTTTGAATTTCTGGTGAGGTGTATTTCGCATTTTTTTGTCCTTCTTCAAAGTGTTTTTTAAGAGATATATCTCCGGCCTCAATTCTCAAGCGAATGAGATCCATGAACATTCCTAAAAGTATTATAGAATTTTATCAAAAGACAAAAATATGATAAATTTCAATCTAAAATATTTTACCGAAATCTGCATCTTTTCCTCTTAATGGTGAATCGGTTGTTCCACAGAAAATTATGTTTGATATGATCGAACGGATTATTTTCTTGTTTTCTCCAATTAACTTCTGATGTCCTGTTACCATCTGTAGGTCCACTGGTTTGGCAGTTGTAAATTCAATAGCAGCTTTCATTGAAGTTTGATGCCATTTGCTTCTTGCGTGATTTCTGGTCAATTCGTGCATATCTTTGTATTTGGTGAATGGCTTAACAACGAATGCGCCTAAAAAGCCTTGCACTGTAGTTTTATGAAATAGAACGCAATGTAAGCAAAGAGCGCCCTTTTCTTTCTTTGAATAAAGAAGCCAAGGTTTATAAACTTGTAACCAATTGTGAAGAAATTTTCGTTTTGAATCATCGGAGTCTGCTGCAAAATCGTAGTCTTGTGGTGGTACCCAACATCTTTTTAATAACAGAGATCTTTGCTCTGATGATAATGGCTTGTTCATAAATAGACCCAAGTCGAATTCGGAAATGACTTCAGTTGTGTCAATGGTTGAATCATCCATTGGAATTGAATCTTCTTCGTGGGTTTCACTTGTTTCTCTAGTTGTTTCGTGCATTTCAGTGAAATCGGTATGCTCATCGTAATTTTCCGTTTCCATTGCATCAGTAGGTTCATTTATCTGCATTGCACTCGCATTTAGATTCGACACGTCAGCTTCACTTTGACTTGACGTGACAGCATCACTTTGGCTTGACGTGCCAGCTTCACTTTGTCTCGACGTGCCAGCTTCACTTTGTCTTGACGTGCCAGCTTCACTTTGTCTTAACGTGCCAGCTTCACTTTGGCTCGACAGTGGTGGAGCAACCGGTCCTATACAAATATACGCACATTTCAAAAGTATAAATCGCAAAACACTTTGAACTAATTCGTCAACAAAAAACTGATCCCTCGAAGCCAAGTATGCAAGAGTTGAAATCAATGATAAACCAAATTACAATAGTCCAATATATATTTCGGCTTAAATGAAGCCCTCTTCAGAATCTACATAAATATCTCATTCTCAGTAAAAATATGAAAATATTAAAAATAAAAAATAAAAATACACAATTAAGAAAAAATCACAGATATTAAGAAATTCATATGTTCCACATGAAGGTCGTTCATGATAAAACGCAGTATAGCGCGTGTCAAATATATTCGTCACAAAAACAACACGTCAAAGGCCATGATTCACCTTCAGAATCTTCCTGACTTTCTCCAAAAAAGGAAAAATATGAATATATACAATTTTTTGAAAAAAGGCGTAAAATTTGGAAAGTCGATAAATACGTCATCATTCAAAGAGCCTTGTAACGGAACTAACATTTATCACTGCACACAATAACTATCGAAACCTTATCATGTAAGCAAACCAAAAAATCAACAACCTCAAAATAAAAAGAAAATAATGGATCTAAAACATTCCCAAATATTTATCGTGAATTGAATTCAAATTCTTGGTATCATCCTGTTTATTAATCGTATTATTGGTCCTTTTAATAAAAATAATTTCAGAAACACTTGTCTTAAAATATCTATCTTCTTTATCTAAAACTTTAACATTACGCCAATCAAAATCATGTCCTTTGTCAAGATATATATATTGGACTATTGTAATTTGGTATTTTGGTCATTGATTTCAACTCTTGCATACTTGGCTCCGAGGGATCAGTTTTTTGTTGATGAATTTGAAATTTATGGAACGGAGCAATTAAGAGATTTATTACTATACTTTGAACTAATTTTGGAAAAACAAAGATAATAAACAGAAACTTACTAAAAAATGATTGCACTCCTCCTGCACGTAGTTTATGATATTTGCCTTTAGCATGTTCTGTTATAGCTCCGTCTCCTTTGTTGTCGGTTCGGAAAGTAGTTTTGCAATATGTGCAATACGCCGAATGCTCACTTGCCTTTTTAATCCATGGATATTTTTTTGTCCACAATTTACCCCATGAGGTTGTCTTTTTTTCTTTATCCATTACAAGAAAAACAAAAATTGATGTTCACAAAGCGAAGAAAAAATTGATATCACAAGACAACGATAAAATCAATTAGTATTTACACTTCTACTTTTATTTTCACTTGTTGTATAGAGCTGAACCGTTAGAACGATCATTTGCGACTAATTGTTGTTGCCACAATGGCAATGCCGCATTCAAAATGCCGATGCCGCATTCAGATGATTCAGAATTTCTTTCGGCTCAATTTAGATAAACATAAAACGTTTTAAATAGCGGCAATATCATAAATACCGCGGAAAATGTTTATATACATTATCGCTTCTTAGAAACAATAACAAACACACCAGTATAAACAATTTCGATACTGTCCAAATTTTTGTTTGATTTCAGTTTTTTACGAGAATACTCTTTGAAAAGACCTTGTTGTTTCAGCATTCTCTCCAAATGTCCTCGAGGACAAAGATTAATTTTTTCTTAAAAAACGCAGAATTTTTCGAGGACATTTGGCTTAGGTTGGGGCATTTGCCCCTACCTGCCCCTACCTGGCTACGCCTATGTCATGTAGAATTAATCGTCAATAGATTTTTTATAATTCACGTTCACAAAGTTTCTATTTCGACACTAAAAACAGTATCGAAATAGATTCATTGTAACACTGTTTTTGGTAACTTTTTCTTTTACACAATTGGTTGCACTGCACTGATTTTCAACGAAAGAGTTCAGGTAGTAAATCAAGAAGTATGGTTTAGTAAATTATTAACTACATTATCAGCGTTATTGCTAAATTCGGAATATTTTATACAAATTTGACAAACATTCTAATTTAAAATCATTAAAACTGACAAGTGTCAAAACTGTCAAGATTGCCAACATAAATAAATATTTCGAAACACTCTCATTTTACTTTTTTTATACTTTTAAAAGTTCATTATAAAAAATAGTATGTAACACTCGAGTTACAATGACGGTTTGTAGTACTCGTTCTTTGCTTCGCGGTTCGTTTCACAAACTGAACTCGTACTACGAAACCTCTGTCATTGTAACACTTGTATTACAATATACTATTGTATTTTTTTATTTTCGTCGTGTTCTTAGTCTCTTTGTATTTCACTTTGTCATTCCGGGTGGAATTTTGTTATCGAATTGAAACCTATTTCCCGACCACCTAAAGATCTGAACTTTTCAGGATAGCTAAGAACTGGATGACAATGCATGTTTCAAATGTGTTTAGGCATATACATAGAGATTTCTACTATAAAAAGTTCTTTTTATAAATTCTGATTATTATTATCTGAAATATTTGAACTTCACATATACGAATCTATTTAAGAGCTTTATCACTTTTGTGAAAATTCTCATTTGTTTGATTTGTGACTTAAGTTCCGTCTAGTTTATAACTTGAAATAAATATAGTTTATATAGCACTTTAAGCCCTTTAACCCTTTTTTTCACAATAATACTAATATTTTCCGTTTATTGTTTTCTGTGATTTTTTAAACTTTATTAATGTACAATCTGCCGTCTCTTGCCAGAACTTGCGATAAAAATTCGATTTACAATTTTGGAATGTGTCACTTAAAATGTACTTGAAACGTGTCTTATTGATATACCAAGCATAACTACTAAATTATTTTATTATTAAGAAATTTAACTATAACTACCTATTACAGTATTAAATATTGAATTTTCTGGAAAATAAAACAATAAATAAATAGCTCATTTATAAACCACCCGCTGGTCCCAGGTAAAGGGTGACTTCAAAGACTCTTTAACCTTTTTTTTAAAGGGGTGGTTTACACCCAAAAATGTAAGCTTCCATGGCTTCCACTGAATGATTTCAGTTATACTGTTGCAAACTGCCAAAAAATCTTCGTTGATAAAGCAGACTGGGTTACAGGGAAAAGTTGCAAAGTAGTCTCGAAGGCCTTCCCAATCTGCTTTTTTTAAGTTCCAAAAAGTTCTATTAGGTTGTGCCTCGAATGGGTGAGGTTCGATTGGACATTTGACTTCTACTGCAGCATGATCAGAATTACCTAGGGGAGACAGAATATTTACATTATATTGCTCAGGGTGAATGGTCAGAAAATGATCCAGAGTATTAGAACTATAATTGGCAGCTCTGGGAAAGTAAGTGGGCTTGTCGATTAATTGAGACAGCCCATGGCTGATTGCAAACTCCTCATTTAGCCTATTTCTGTGTCCGTTTTGTTGGACTTAAGCCACTTTTCGTGGTGAACATTAAAGTCCCCAATCACAATTATCTCAGCAGAATGGTACTCACTATTAAGGTAGTCAATCTTTTGTGATAAATAGTCTAGTAGTTTGTCGCAATTACAGTCTCATGGCCGATAAATACAACATATAAATTTGCTAGAGGCTTTTAGTGTTAATTTTAGCCAAAGGATGTTGTGTCTGTTGTTTTCTAGTGCAGGTAATCTAAAGCAGAAAAGTATGCTTCTTACGTACATACTCCATGGTGCCGTTTGAACTTGTGGTAAAGTTCGTTACCTGGAAATTTAAGATGCTTTAGTTTTAGTCTATTTTTCCCAGAAACCTGTATTTCGCCAAGAACAACAACGTGATGGGTTGTGTTAATGTTGGCATTTAACCCGCAGATGTTAATATGCAGTCTGTTTTGCGTTTTGGCTTCTGGGTAAAATTGACTGAACTAGAGGATGGGCTACGAATAAACTGATCAATGAGCATATACCGGCATAGGGTATATTTTGATGTGGAAGATAACTAGAGCTTATTTCAAAATTTTTATAAAAATTAATCAATCTTCAAAGAATTCGGAGGTTTTTACCTTGGTCAACTGGACTATAATATTTTTACACTGTGGCATTCACCGAACGTGGTGCTCAGTCACGTTCGCTTCTATATACAGAAATCTAAAAGTGACACAATATTAATTAACAGTTTCTTTATCTGTATTACCAAATAAAAGTATGTTGCATATCTGGCATAATTAATTTGAAATAAAAAATGAAGAAATACCTATATTTTATTTGTATGTTTATTGTCTGTTGAACTTGATTTTGAACACACCCACCCATTTACAATTGAAGTAAAAAATCTTGTAAACCGCTAATGAAATGAATCATAAACTGAGTGAGAAGTAAGAACTAAGAAGGATATTTTATTTTATATGCAACTGGACCGAGAATGCTGACTCACTTGAATTGAATACGACCTCTCTGCATCTAGTTACGTCCAATCAAGCTAATAATAATAATAGATAAGAGTCATGAACTTGGCGAATATAATAGTATATTACGTATCAAGAGTGGTAAATAGGATATTACGTACGAGTGGAAAAGTTACGCACGAAGCCGCGTAGCGGCGAGTGCGTAATTACACGAGTACGTAATACCTCTTACCACTCGAGTTACGTACTATGCTTTTTCTACGACTTAATATTTTAATTTTAATTCTAAATATTTGACATCTCTTAAAAAATATATGACGACATTTGCCGTTTAAAATAACATTTATCAAAGTAGTGACAATAAGTAACATCCTAGATTAAATAATAATTTAAAATGTAATATATGTTGCCTATATCTGTTTTATTTTTATTTTATTTTTTAATAAAAACTATTATATATTTATGTTTTTAAATTGACTAAAAGTTTGTAAACAGACCAAATAAAGTAGTACGTACATAAAAATTTTATTGCAATTTGATTAAACCAAGAAATTTAAGTTTTCTTATCTAAACGCACATGTATGTTATGAGATCTCATTACGTGCATGTTATTGTTAAATGTCACTTACACGGAAAGTCTACAGTGCGATTTTTGACGTTTACAGTCATGGGCGTAGAAAAAAATACAAAGCATGTGCTTTTGTTGTAGTGTAGGTATGAAGAGAATCACGACTTATTTTATTCTGTGCAATTTTTTAATCGTAGAATGAGGAAATTTGTTTAAGTACTTCAAAAAATCTTTAACAGCTTATCGAGAACCACATCATAATGTCATCATTTGAAATCTTGTGTGTTGGTAAATAAGTACTCAACGAATAAAATTTATACGTTTGTTCAGAAAGAAACGAAAATTGAGAATTTCACGTAATACGTACATCCGATTCTCGAATTTTTTTTCCTTATGTTGGTACACATCTTCCTAATATACGATAATAATATCAAACATTTTGCATTGGTAGTTTGTGTTTGACAGACAGAAAGGTTAGACGTGTTTTGAAATACTCTTCGATTTTCTACTATCGAACAAAATGGATCAAAGAATCTGCATTAAATTTTGCGTTAAAAATGAAATAAAGTGTGCCAATGCATTTAAAATGTTGATTGTGGCATTTGGTGAAACTACTATGAGTAAACCAAGAGTATAGGAATGGTATAAACGCTTTAAAGAGGACCGAGAAGACATTGATGACGATGACCGCTCTGAACGCAAGAGCACATCAACAACTGATGAAAATGTCGAATCAGTGAAGCAAATTGTTTTGGAAACTCTTCGCATTACTTTTAGGGAAGTTGTTAAGTATGTTGGCATATCAACTGGATTATGTCATGCGATTGTATCGGATGTTTTACGCATGAAACATGTGGCAGCGAAGATTGTTCCAAAATTGACCAAACACAAGGTCACATGAATATCGCTCAGAAGCTGTTTAATACTGCCAACGACAATCCAGATTTCCTCAACTGGTGATGAAACATGTATATATGGCTGTGACATCAACCAAAGCCCAATAGAAGCGCCCAGACGAATCAAGACCAAAAAAAGCACGTTAAGTTCGGTTGAATTTGAAGGTTTTGATCAGTGTGTTCTTCGAATACAATGGCGTAGTGCATCATGAGATCTTGCCATAAGGTCGTACGTACCAGGAAAGTATAAGGCGTTTGCGCGAAGCAATGCGACTTAAATGCAAAGATTTGTGGGGAAACCAGTCATGGATTTTACACCATGATAATGCACCGGCACATTCATCACTGTTTGTTCGTGAGTTCTTGACCACAAAAAACACCGTTTTATCATGCCTCAACCACCGTATTCTCCGGACTTGGCCTGCTGTGACTTTTCTTATTCTCAATCCAAAGAGACCGATAAAAGGACGACGCGACGTTTTGCCACAATTGAGGAGATAAAGACCACGTCGAAGGAAGAGCCGATGGTCATATCCAAAATAGAGTTCTAGACGTGCTTCGAAAATTGGAAGAAGTGTTGGCACACGTGTGTTATATCTAAGGGAAGTTAGTTTGAACGGGATAAAAAAAAAGATATTATTGATAAACAAATAAAGATTTTATGAGTTATTCAAAAATTTTCACACCGGTTTATCAATTTATACATATACTCGGTCAAAAGGCTATGGTTCCTTTTCTTGATCATTTCCGGAGTACCACATTTAGTTTTTTTTCTTTTTTTTTTTTAATTTAAGCAAATTCCTTTTGTTAATATTTGCTTCGTATTAAAAATAATTTTGTATTAAAATTTTTAATTTACTTTTGAGTTAATTATTATTCTATAAGTAATGGTTACTATGATTTCTGACTTTCTGACTGATTTTATTTCTGCCAACAATACAGATTTATGAACTTGATAGTACTTCAATTATAATAATTTTCACCACAATTATACTATATTTGTTTTGCGTCTATTAACCGTTTATTATCAGTAAAAATTATTGATAGAAAACTTTCCCGACAAGTTAAAGGAATAACTTTCTCATATTTTATAAAGAAACAACAAATTACAAAAATGGTTTATGGATGAACAGCATTGATCTCTTATCGTTATTTTACAAATAGACGTTTATTATTATTAGTGATATCCTTTTCATTTCATTAATAATGTAACTACATTACAACAATTGTTAAAAGAAATAACCAGCGATCTGAGTTTTAAACTAAATATTGTAGAAAGTTATTAGTTTCTATAGGTTCATTAGACGATTTTTGTTAGAGGAAAATATTACGGATTTGCTTCAGTAACAAATTATTTGTGTAGACTTTGAATTGTTCTTAATTAAATTTGTATCTTAATTGTTTACTTGTCAGATAATTGTGCAGTACAACAGTGACTACTAATAGTTATTTACGTACCAAGGGAAGTAAGTAGACGTTTGCAGTCGAGAAGGGATATTAACGCTCGAGGCGTTAGCCGAGAGCGGAAACCCTTCGAGACTGCAAATTACTTACTTCCCGTGTTGCGTACAATATTTTTTCTACTACCGCGTGCATAAGTCATGTTCGAGAAACATTTGTTTTACAAATAAAATACTGTCTTTGTCCTCAATGTGATCTACCGTCATCTGTGTAAGCTCATTTTGCCAACATGCTCCAGATATTCCCATTATTAGAGCCACCTAAATATATCTTTTAAAAAAATACATATCCTTATCTAATACCTTGGATTTCTTTGGAACATATTTAATATTTTGTTTTTTTAGAAACATTATTAGTTTTGCAAGTGTACTTATATCTGTATGATGATCTACTTGTATCGTAGCTATTATCATGCGGTATATAGACCATAATGACGACGCTTTTAAGGTTTTTGCTTTCTCTGTGAAGAAGTATGTTTAGATTTCAGCCATTCTAAAACTTGAATATTCTTTCTTACAACGAAAGTCAGATTTATTGGGAAGAAGTTCCTTTTAGTTTCATTTGCTGTCAACAGACAATCAGGAAAATTCGCTCTCGAAATCAATAATTTTAAAACAACCATTTAAAAATACGTACTATAAAAATAACGAATTTAATAGTTAATTTAAATTTGACAGTTGTCAAACCGAATAGCTTTGTTAGAATGATTCTAAATCTAAAAAAATATAAATTTGTATAGGTATAATTTACTGAAAAAACATTGCTATTATACATATTAATAAATAATTAAAAATAGTAATACAATTATAAATTTATAATTTGTATTTGACATTTAATTTTGAGACAATTCGTACTTTACCCTACGAACATAACTTATTCTTTGCAGGCGAGTTGTAACCAATCAAAATCATGTAAAGTAAAAGTCCCATGGGAGTTTGTTTTACATGTTTCTGATTGGACAGAATTGTATTTTACAATCCCGATGAATGTTTATGATCACTTACACCCCTTAAAAGTATCACGTAAAACGCTATTTTACAAAGTGGTAGGAGAAAAATATTTTTATATTTCTATGTACCTACAAAGTGCCTTATACATTAACAAGACATAGGTCTCTAATACCCAACGATTCTATGTGTAGGAGCAACTCAATCCATGAAGATGCCTACAGACATTATGTTTCCAAAATGATAGTTCAAAATCACACTAACTGTTAGTATTAATGATGGTGATTTAACACAAAACGAAATCAATCAACAAAAGAAGCCCTTACTTATTATTACACTGATAGTTCTAAAACACCACAAGGAGTAGAATAGGGGTTACAGTTCCTAACGTTATGCTGTCAATATCCCTGGGAAATACAACTGCAATCATCCTAAAGAAACTTTCTGTGCTAAAGAGTGCATTAAAAGCCGCCTTAATTCAACCAGAACATTTATTGCCTCCGATAGCCAGGCACCTTTAAAGGCTTTAGAATCTTCCACTTTCGAGTCCTAAAACCTGGAACTGTAAACAGTCTTTTAAGCATCTTGCTAAACACAACAAAGTAACTTTGCTGTGGGAACCAGGGCATAAAAGGAACGAGGGAAAAGAGATTACTCGTTTTATCGGACCGGAACCATTCTGTGGTATTTCAAAAATCCGGTTTATGGATGATGTTGGTAATTGGGAAAAGAAACTCACTGCAGTCAACTGGAAAAATATTCCAGGCCAAGGACAAGCAAAAAGCTTAATGTGCGACCTTCACTGCGCTACTCTAAATTACTCTCAGAGCTTCAGAATACCTGCATAATCACAGGAATTCTCACAGGACACTGTCCACTGAGGTATCATTTCTATAAAATGAGCAAAGTGTACAGTGGAAAATGCAGATTCTCTAAGTAAACAAATAAAAGGCTGAATTTATTATCTGTAACTGTAAAGTAATCGTATGCCAACGACATAAATACCTGAGACAGGTGATCTTGGAGCCTGACCAGGTTACAAATATACATCCAAAGCGGATTATAGACTTCCTTAAAAGTCCAGAACTTATGGAACTATAATTAGACCTAGGATATACAAAAAAGATCTTCTAGGTCGCAGTATAGATCATTTGGACTAGTCGACCCCATTTATAATCTAGAATCTACAATACTTACAAAAAATTAAGGTTAAAAAGTAGTCTTTAGTATTTTTATTCATTCTCTCTTTAAGTCCTTGTAAATCTGACCTAATTAAATCATTTTGCACCTTTATTTCCTTCTTTATTGATTCATTTTGCTCTCTCATTTCCTTCTTCATTAAATCATTTTGCTACATTACATCCTTCTTCATTTGCTCCGTCATTTCCTTCTTCATTAACTCATTTTTCTTCTTTAGCTTAATCTATATTGTAACATTTTCCTCCTTCATTGCTTTGAACATTTCTATAATTGGATCTACCCTTGGCCTGATTATCAATATTGTCCTCTTGCTCTGATGTTGTATGTTTTCGTACACTTAATTTCATATAATTTTTAGATTCAGGATATTAAAAAAAATACTATTCTTTTCGCTAGTTAACCACACAACTCCTGCCAAATTAATTAAACAAATTTCTGAGATTGACACTAAAGAAAAATCTCTAACCAACAGTACTCAAGCAATACGTTGGGAACCAATTGATATGAAATTCTGCACTTAAGGAAATCTGCTGCTATTACAAAAAAACACAATTTTCTTTTTTTTTTGTCGCTGGTCTTCTTTTCACTCCTCAACTTGCTAGCTCCGTTTTTCTGCTCCTCTACTTTATATCTCCTTCTTTCTGATTTAATTTTCTAAACTTTTTAACATATTTATTTCATTTATGTCTTTACATTCCAATAAACGAAACGGAGCGTTTTTTTGACAGTCTTATACATAACGTATCTCGTGCCATGCTGTCAGTATATTCCAGATAAATTAACTGGATTTGTGTCTGGTTAGAATTCCTAACTTTGAGACACATGATGCTGAGACGTAGATATTATAAATATTGATCAGTCTATACAAGCGCAAAACCAAACTGTAGACACTGTGTTTCGCTCTACTTGGAGCTCATCAGTACAGTACAGTTTTGTCTCTTCAGTCACCAATGAAGAGACATCCACGATATAGACTGATCAATATTTGATGTAAAAGTTTGCTAGAGACTTTAAATTTTTAATGTAAAAATCAGTTTGAAATTTCAAAATACAGTATAAATTTTTCACTCCTGTCGGCAATATTCATGACTGCCTCAATTTTTTTAATTTGTGTTGATTTCTTTCAATAGTAATTTTAAATGGTTCTCATTAGTTTTTTACAGTATTTAATATAGCAGAGATTATTTTATTGTTTTGAATAATAATTTGTTAGATAATTATTGACCATTGTTACAAAAATAAAATCAAAGCTAAAGAAAATGATCAAATTACTTTTAAATTGTTCGGTAAGAATTTCTTATAAACAAATTTTAAATTAAATACCCTTCAGTGATTTACTTTTTATTCGCTTACATTACGCAATTTGTCATGCAAGGTTTGATCGGAATCATAGAAAGTAAAAGTTGAACATTAGCATTATTTGTTTATTTCTCTGTATGATATAATTTATAAATACTTTCGATTATTTTTTTCTACATTAAATAACAAAAAATGTTTTTTATCATATTTATCTTATTTACTGTTATTAGTCCGTTACATTCTGTTCCCATTTTTTTTAAGTAAAACTTGTGCTTCTCTGCATTTCTAGTATAATTAAATATAATCAGAGAGAAAAGTAATAATATGATGTCTAAATGACGTTCATAAATAATTACAGACATTTTTTAAAAAATAATTTAACACAAATTACAAATACTATTTGATTTCTCCTCGAGATACTTACTAGATCTTATTATATTGAGAGAAAGGGGATATTTATTGATATTGTACTTAAGGATGTAACTATTTTAACCAATTATTATGTTTTTCACTTGGGAGTGCCGACAGAAATTAAAAATTGCATTCGCGTATTTTTTACCACGATTTTATTAGCTTCTTTCGTCTCTATCTATCTATTTCAACCAACTTTGAACTTTACGCACTTGGACGGATGAAATGCAATAATATAAAAAAAAACAGATTTTTTTTAATAAATTAGGAAGTAACTATTGGCTGATGACTCCACGAACACATATCTACTAAATTTCTGTGTCTACCCAATAACGCAATGGGTTAGGTTAGAGCGTTGGGATTAAACGCGCGCTGGCTTGATTTCTAATGCAGGCTCGGTTGGTTCGAATCGATCCAATAAGTTGCTATAACATTAAGCAATGATTGTCCCACCATATTCAAGATAATCGACGCGAATAATTAAGCGCGCATCCCAAAAAAACAGTGTCCTTCACCTTTCCGGCCGATTGTTACGACTTTGACCTCTTCGATGTACTTTAGCCCTTGGAAATCCATTGTTTTACTGTTGAACGGTCTCGGGCTTATAGTGATAAATCCATGTTTTATCAACGGTTATCAAACGTCAAAAAAGCTCTGATCGATTGCGCTTTATCATGGACCAATTCGCCTCCGAACATCCAACTTGTTCGCGCTTTTGATCGTTTGTAAGCACGTGCAGCACCCAACGCGCTTAGAGTTTCCGCAAGTTCAAATGGTTATGCAAAATATTGTATACCCGTTTAGATGATATGTTTACCATGTCAGCCAACTCCCGCAATTTCAATTTCCGATCTCCCGTCACGAGTTTTTCGATTCTGGCTAACGAGGTTTGTCATTTGATTGCGTATGAATAAAGTTAAATTTTTGCATCCATCTTTTGGCTGTTGTATTCGATGGAGCATTTAATTTATCAAGCTTATTCTTCGTTTCCTTTGCCTCTCAAACAATAGTGCTTAATTAAAAAACGAAATTCAATCTGTTCCATGGTTAAAAAAACACTGAGGTTGCACTTTGGACAGCTATAAAAACTAAACTACTTGACAGATGTTAATGAAATTTAACATGTAGCCTTTTGAAGGATAGGTGCTGTCAAAAATAATAAGGACTTTGTAGCGCCCTCTGTGTTAGGCCTGGGACTTTTCAATCAGCCTAGTAAGATTATAAATAATGGAGATAGGAATTAGGACATTTTCATAGAAAATCTCCTCCTTAAGTTTAAGTTTAAGAGCTTTTTCAAAATATTAACATTTTTCAGGTTATTAATATAAAGCAAAATACCATTTTTTCCCTCTTTTAATAATATTAATTGCGATTTTTGCCTCCACCAAAACCCTTCAAAAAAAAAAAATTCTAGAGGTGATTCTGTATCCAATGAGCTATCGCTAATATTTTTAGGAAATTTATCTCTCTATTTTTCCCGTTTTGGAACTTATTGACTACAATAATTCTTCGGCGTGTTAGTGTTAGTATTCACGTTTCGCATTAAATAACCGTATATATCTTTGCACGATTCTTCATTGTTTTTTTTTTGGTACTTATACCTACTTAAACAGGTAGGTTGATTTATTTTGTCTTTTGACCTAGACCTGTGCTTTGTAGGTGTATTTCAAATTAAATAAAGATTAGAATTACATCTCTTGGTCGTTAAGTAATTTTACTCGATTGGGCAATTTTCCTGGTTGTTTGTATACCCACAAGATTGCTAAAATTATTTCTAATTATCGTCAATCTTAAAGACAAGCCTATTGGTGTATTCTCTTTAGAATATTTATTAGTCAATATTATATTGAGTATGTTTGGAAATTTACAAATTACACATACAAAACTGACATTAAGAAAAAAATGGAATCGAACCTGTGATCTCTTTCCCCCAAAGATGTAACTAAGGGCGCCACAATACTGCTCAAACAGCTCAAATTAAACTCAAACACCAGTTAATATCTCAACTTGTATTAAAAAAATTGATCAATAAAAATTTTAACAAAAGATTTATTCTTTTATCTTTGTAAATGTTGGTCTTCAGAATCCTTGGGATCTTTTAACTTGGTTTGGTATTATTAAGAGGTTCGTCTAATTTTCTTATTCCTTCAAAAAGACGAAGCGGAATGACTTTAGACTTCTTTTTCTTCTAAATGAACTCCTTTCTATGCGTTAACTTTACAAAATATATAGTGGGTAGTCAGCTGTTGTTTACACATTTTGATTCAACTCATGATGTCGTCTTGGACAGGTAAGTGCTTAATTCCTCCTTAAGCAGATATATGACAATAATGAGAGAGAGATTATTTGTGAAATCTACAAATGACATCGAACTTTTAGCCACTTTATTTGTCCTGTCTTCTTTTTCTTCTTTAGTATGGTAATAGATGTTATGACAGAAGAGATAAAAGCTAAAGGTCCATGTATGTGAATGATTGTGATTGTGAAAGACTGAAACAAAAAGTTGATAAATGGAAAAATTCTCTTAATAGTAGAGGGTTGAAAGTGCGTAGGACGAAGATTAAGTATATGACAACAGACTTGAACAGACGAGATAAATGGACTTAAAATCAATCTGAAGGAACAAGTTCTGCCCAAAAATTCAAATATTTAGGGTCTGTGCTAGAAAAAAATGGTGGGTTAAAACTTGAGATGAATCATAGAAGTAAGTGTGGATGGATGAACTGGAGAAGAATAAGCTGTGTGACAGGAATGTGGGTACAAAACTGAAAAGTAGACTGTAAAGGAGAATGGTATGATCAGCGGTGATGTATAACTCAAAAACGTGGTCAATAACAAAAAAGCAAGGGAGAAACTGGTAGAGATGGAGATGTTGAATTAAATTTATGGATTAAGAGAGAAGTGGGACAGCTGAGAAAGAAAATTCAGGAAAATAGGTGTAGATGCTTTAGTCAGGTAGAAAGAAGAGATAAGAATTAAATAAGTAAAAGTGAAGATAAATGTGAGATTGGGGTAAGAGGAAGACAGGAAGACCAAAGTCAACATAGATCGACAAAATAAATGAGTATCTGAAAGAAAAAAAAATGGAGAAAAGAGGTTGCATTAAATAGAGATTGGTGGAAAGGAATGATATGAAAGGCTAATACTGGCCCCAACTAGGCTAAGAGAAAGAAGAAGTAGAGGACCAAAACCATACATGTTTTAATAATTTCATTATTTAAGACGTCTATATTTTTTTATTATAGAAATTAGACAAACAAGAACTGACACTGAGAAAAAATAAAAAAGCTTCATATATCTAACGTTGGGTCAGATGATCCTAGAGTTTAGGCAGCGGGAATGGGACGTTTCAGTGCTGCCATTTCAGTGCGGCCGATTCAGAGCCGCCGTTTCAGTGCCGAGACGTTTCAGTGCCAGGACCTTTCAGTGTCGGGACGTTTCAGTGCCAGGATGGTGTCATTCAGCTATATATTAATAAAATTACTTGACTTTAAATAGATCACCCTGTATATTTTTACAAAAATTGAATATATAATAACATAATTAAAATTTGTTTTTATATTTGATCTTTATTTTTTCATTTTAGATTTGTTTGAATAGATTTAATTAAAAATATTTACATAAATAACCAACAAATTTTTTTAATAATTTTTTATTATTAACTAATATAAAACTATGTATGTATATGAAATTAACTTTAATATAAGTTGTTAGTTGTTATTAAACATATTTACATATATACAATATAACAAATTTTGAGTTATTCAGTCATTTGATAGTTGTGGGTGATACGTCTCAAATATTCAAGTGGAGCTAATTTTATATAAAGTTAACACAACAACAAATATGTTAAAATTCTAGATGGCTTGATCGTTAAATATCGTTTTAAGAAAAACAATCTTTGTGACACTGAAATGTCCCAGCACTGAAACGTCCGACACTGAAACGTCTACGCACTGAAACGGCCGCACTGAGTCGGCTGCACTGAATCGGCGGCCCTGAAATGTCCTAGACCCTTAGGCAGCGTTTTAATCAGTTCTTGTTTGTCTATTTTCAAAATTTTAATAATTCCCACGATTATCATTAATTGTTAGATTCATTCGTGGCCAAACGGTTTAAGGCACTATCGACTATAGATAGAAATCGTAGAGATCTCATGACAGATGTCTTAGACAATAAAATTAGCAAATTATATTGTGTTGGCAATAAAAGCGTACGAAATTCGATAAAATGAAAACTGTAAATCTAAATCTAGTGGAATAATTTATTGAAGTGTGCGTAAATGAAAGTGAATACAACAAAATTTTTGTGGATTCTTACTTAGAATTTATATTGCGTGGTTGAAATTGAAACTGATTTTCTACTCTGCAAAGTTAATGGAATGTAACGAAGATTTTTGTTCTGCGTACAAATTATATTTAATTGTTCTTTTTGTTTAACTCTGTGAAAGTCACCGTTTATGCACAACAGCCAATTAAAATTCAATAAACAATCAATATTTAATACATATTAATTTAAAAAAATATAAACAGCTTTCTGTTTCATAGTAATTTTAATTTTTTTGTATTTAAAAACGATTAAGGCTCTACTAACTGTTACGGAATTAATAAAGTTTAAAGTTTTTTTGGTTAAATTCAATTGTATTTATAGGTGCCTTCGAAGGCATTACGTTTATAGAGATCAATTTTTCGATACCATTTTTTATTATACAATTTCTCTTTAACCTCAAAATCGTTGTCAGTTTCGGCTATTACTTCTTCATCAATGCATTGCCTTGATAGAAAAGCACTTTTTTCTTTAAGTGTGACTGTTTTTCCGTGATTTTATTCTTCAAATCTGCCAACAACGCTATGTAAAGGGGCCATCTGCTCAGCCACGATCAATTAGGCCGGTCATACACGTAGCGGTTATCGCAAAGGTGACCGAGGCATGTGTGAACTTTTTTATCTAATTTGTTGCCTCTTACATCGCTGTAATTTAGAAAACAGTCACTCAATTGAAATTCTATCCGGGTGTTTTGTTTTTGAATAAATGAACATTTTTTAAGTCTTATATTCTGCATTTTGGTCCAATAAGTTTTACATCTTTCGGTCAGGAGATTAATTCCACGCACATAAAACTTTTCAATTATGCTGGTACAAAATGGTCTATTTGAGATTTAACATCCTGATATAAAGTGGAGGACAAGAAATTCTAAATATACCAGAGAAAGTAGTAGTCCAAAGGTGCCAAAATCCAGAAGAATATGGTGGGTGTGAAAGTACAGCCTTTTAATGCTGTAAAAGCTTTAGGTAAGTTATAAAATTTCTGTGAGGTCTTGTGTGATTGTGATGGACACCATACCTTTTCTATTGTCTATTTTAGCCTTTCCCGTTTGAGTGAAATCTTCAATTTATCCAGTTGATTACATTCCACTTCATTGGTATTATCCGGTAGAAACTTAAAACATACATTATCCCATTGAAATTCCACCAACGGTCAGCATAACATTTTCTAGTCGATATTGGTCTCAAAGTGGTTTAAGCAGATTCATTTTTTTTATCCATGGCTTCTTTTGTTAACAACTCTTTCCCCAGTAATGAGTCGCTTCAAAAATGAATTATTTCTTGACGTTTGAGAAGCAAATCACAGTCGTTTTTAATCTTTGATAGGGAACCAAACAGAAATTATTACAAACATTTTTTTTCTACTTCTGTGGTTAAAGTGTGAAATTTGATTGTAAAAAAACACAATTAGGTCTTCTGCAAGGAAAAAACTAAATCTTTCGAACAACTTTATACAATCATTGACTTGTTTGTATAAAAGTAATAAATTCTAATCTTAGTAGAAGTCCAGGCACATAATATTTAATCAGATTTACATCCAATGTGTCATCATATTTCTCGGTTCGAATTGTACTTCCTTCTGTGGCAATGATAAAAATCTTCCATGTAGGTGATAGAAGTGTTGGTGTTGTTGTATAAATGGATTATGAATCTGGGACCGTAAACCGTAAACCAACACCAGATGTTGTAGATTAACCCACGGGATAGATTTATTTTTCGGATTATACAATCTATACGATTTAGAAATTGATCACTAACTACATACCTACTTCTAAAAAATTATATATTAGTAAATATTATACATATAGAGCAATTTCTGTGATTTTAAGTAATTTTTTGAGTAAATTATGGTAATTTATATTTGTTTATACATACAAATACAATTAATTTTGCTAAGAAATCGTATAAATCTATCTATCTTCTTTCTATATCTATATATATAAAAATGAATGTTTGTCTGTATGTCTGTATGTACTCAATGAACTCAAAAACTACTGGACCGATTATTATGAAAATTGGTATGTATATTGTATATGTATTTTTCCACGGAGAAGGTTTGTTTGATATGCTCATTGATGCCACTCGCCACGAGGTGACGCTGCAGACTAGCAACTTCTGTCCCGTTCAACCGATTGTCATGAAAATTGGTATGTATATGTATTTTTTCACGGAAAAGGTTTGTATGATATGCTCACTGATGCCACTCGCCACCAGGTGGCGCTGCAGACTAGCAACTTCTGTCCCGTTCAACCGATTGTCATGAAAATTGGTATGTATATGTATTTTTCCACGGAAAAGGTTTATATGATATGCTCATTGATGCCACTCGCCACCAGGTGGCGCTGCAGAGTAGCATCTTCTGTCACGTTCAACCGATTGTCATGAAAATTGGTATGTATATGTATTTTTCCACGGAAAAGGTTTGTATGATATGCTCATTGATGTCATTTGCCACCAGGTGGCGCTGCAGACTAGCAACTTCTGTCCCGTTCAACCTATTGTCAGGAAAATCAGTATGATGATGTATTTTTAACGGGTAAGATGAATATGATATTCGTATTAATGGAAGTTACCACCAGATGGCGCTTCCATGTATCAAATTCAATACTGATTAATAGATATCTGTACGAATTCGTTTAAATATAAGTTCGAAAAATATATTTTTGGTGTGATAAGTAAAACAAAACTATAAACTTTCTTTCCTTCTCTATCTCTTCTTATCTTTTATTTTTCTTAAGTTTATTTTAGTTGTTGGCGTAACCACGCGCGCCGGATCCAACTAGTTTATTTAAAAAAATTGAGAAAAGAGGTTGCATTAAATAGAGACAGGTGGAAAGGAATTATATGGAAGGCTTATGCTAGCCCCAACTAGGCTAAGAGAAAGAAGAAGTAGAGAACCAAAACCACCAAAACCATACACTTTTTATATTGTACATATCAAACCATTTCTGGTGATTTTAGATAAAACACAATAATTTTTATGAGTAAATTATGGTAATTTATATTTGTTTATACATACAAATACAATTAATTTTGCTAAGAATTTGTATATATTTATTCAAATCTTGCGTTTAATCAAAATTTTAACACTTTCCTATTGCACCGTCAATGTCACAACGTCATTGTGTGTAAATCTGTTTTTAATTGAAAAAGGAAACTACAAAATAATGGGTTACGAGTCATTTTGCTGACAAATTGTACGTAAATAATAGTTTTGTTTTTTTTTAAGAAACTAATTATGTTCGGAAAGAGAGAAACTATTTTTACAATAGGTTTAATCTAGAACAAAATATACATGATTTACTATTTTTAAATTATCTACAAATAAGAGAGAATTAGGTAAATCTTTTGTGATAAGCGAAATATTAATTGTTATTTATAACAATACAGATTTTTAATGCAAATGAGATGATAAGCAAAAATGTAGAGATAAAAAATTACAATAATTGTCAAACGACAAATTATGCTGACAGTTGACATAATTGGTTACTTGCAAATCAGAGACATTTTACCTGTCATATATTCGTAACGGTTCTTTACGTCTCTTGTCAGTTTAATTTATGCTTCTGTCAAAAACTGTCAGAATCGTTTAAACTTAATTGTTTTCTGTAAGATTTATCCATGGTTCTGTATAAACACTGACTTTTGAATCAAATTAAAAAACAATAACTGGTGATTCTACAGTAAAGCATTTTGAATATATATACCTAACAGAATACACTGACACAATAATAATGTCAAATCAGTGATATTTGACAGAATCTGTCATATTTGTCACGCTTCTTCTTGTCTTTTAAAAATTTCATTTATAAATGCGTCAACACAATCTGTCAGTTTTTAATTTGATAAATTTGATTGTTTTCTGTAGTATTTACAAGAGTGGCTTTGCTAAATCAACTCCGAATTTTAACTACCATCGCATTACCAGTTTACCACCACTTCGGTTCCTATTAGCGACTCTCCTGTATGTTCCGAAACACATCTTGTCGGTAATAGTGTCACAAAGGCGTCGGCATTTCTTTACATACAATATCAAACTTTGATATTCAATTTTTTTGGCTGCCACTTTGATAATCAATCCAATACATCCAATGCTCTGAACCACACTTTACTAAAATTAAAAAATGCACCTACTCCATTGACTTTCTAATATTATACGTCACTAATTAAATTAATTGTACCGACCCTTACTACTTGAAAGTTCATTTTATTGGGAATAATAAAAATAATAAAAAACGTTAGTTTTTTATATAAAACTTTCACTTTAAATGTATTTTAAAAAATGACATATGTTTCGCATTTAAGCATCGTCAGATTGACATATAAAGTTACATTTTGTTTATAGCTAACTATCTGATGTTGAATAGGTAATATTAAGGCTAGATTAAGTATGGAAGTAATAAGATATAACAATATTAAAGCCTAGATGTTATTAGCCCTAAGGGATTATCCTGGATGTATCTCCCTCTAAGATCAGTATAACTGTGCAATGATATAGAAAAACCAGGAAAAAACTATATCTGCTGATCTTTACAATAACTTAATATATTTGTATTACAATTATATCTTATTTATGTATAAAATGAAGACTCAATCAAAGTAAACAGTTTAATAGTGGAGAATTTCTAAGATTTATTTGTTCATTAACAACTTTAAATTGTGGATCTGCTAGATGTCTTTTTATTTCAAGTTCTTCAAGAAAATCTAAATTTTCTTTTTTATTACAAATGTGTAGAATTTGGATGTCATTGTTGTGTAAGAGTGAGGTTGGATGTTCAAGTAGGTGTTTTGCATAATTTGACTTATCTGGTTGTTTTAATCTATATGCTCTTAAGTGTTCATTAAATCTTATTTCAAATTTTCTTTGTGTTTGACCTATATATATCGCATTACATTTTGGACAATTAATTTTGTAAACACCAGATTTTTTTAAATTTGGTAATTTTGTTTTTACATTTAATAATTTTGTACCAACATTATTTAGTGTTTTAAATGACATTAATGTTGATGTTGCCGAAGATATTATTTTTGAAATTGTATTTGAAATACTTCCACAGTATGTAATATTTTTATAACTAAATTATTCAAGATACAGAAAACCAACACAAACAGATGTAACCATACCATATAATTCAAATCATCCTATAACACATAAATTAGCAGCTTATAATTCTATGATACATAGAGCATTTTCAATTCCAATGGACAAAATTAACTTTGATAAAGAAATTAATATAATAAAACAAATAGCTACATCTAATGGCTATCCAATTTATTTAATAAATAAATTAATTAATAAGAAAGAACAAAAAATATCACTACAACTAATATTTCCTAAACAAACTAAAGAAATTAAAAGTTATAAAAATATTACATACTGTGGAAGTATTTCAAATACAATTTCAAAAATAATATCTTCGGCAACATCAACATTAATGTCATTTAAAACACTAAATAATGTTGGTACAAAATTATTAAATGTAAAAACAAAATTACCAAATTTAAAAAAATCTGGTGTTTACAAAATTAATTGTCCAAAATGTAATGCGATATATATAGGTCAAACACAAAGAAAATTTGAAATAAGATTTAATGAACACTTAAGAGCATATAGATTAAAACAACCAGATAAGTCAAATTATGCAAAACACCTACTTGAACATCCAACCTCACTCTTACACAACAATGACATCCAAATTCTACACATTTGTAATAAAAAAGAAAATTTAGATTTTCTTGAAGAACTTGAAATAAAAAGACATCTAGCAGATCCACAATTTAAAGTTGTTAATGAACAAATAAATCTTAGAAATTCTCCACTATTAAACTGTTTACTTTGATTGAGTCTTCATTTTATACATAAATAAGATATAATTGTAATACAAATATATTAAGTTATTGTAAAGATCAGCAGATATAGTTTTTTCCTGGTTTTTCTATATCATTGCACAGTTATACTGATCTTAGAGGGAGATACATCCAGGATAATCCCTTAGGGCTAATAACATCTAGGCTTTAATATTGTTATATCTTATTACTTCCATACTTAATCTAGCCTTAATATTACCTATTCAACATCAGATAGTTAGCTATAAACAAAATGTAACTTTATATGTCAATCTGACGATGCTTAAATGCGAAACATATGTCATTTTTTAAAATACATTTAAAGTGAAAGTTTTATATAAAAAACTAACGTTTTTTATTATTTTTATTATTCCCAATTATACGTCACGTTAACTGTAGCGCCTACTTAACTTGCCAATTAAAAAAATGATATATCTTTTAAACTATTGGAGATATGATAAACGACATTCAGGTCTTTTTTATAGAAAATAAATTTCTCTTTCAAATAATTCTAAGACTAAGTTCGTATTTATTGTTTATTAGATACTACATGCATTTATTTATAAAAATTCTGTATTTTTTTTTACTTTTTCGCAATATTTTGCAATAGTTATGAAAAATCATAATTAACAAATTAATAAACTTTTATGAACATTTATCGCAGGATCTTGTAAAGTATACATATGAAAAGGGCTCCGAGAAGTTTCAAATTTTTAGGCCAATTATTTATAACTTTTATCCCATTGTTTATGCCAACAGAGATTAGGAAAAAATTTGTTTGTTAACAATTGAATAACTTATTGAAAAATAGTGACAAAATGATTTTTCCAACTGAATTAGATTCTTTCAAGTGTTAGGAAAATACTAGAATTTTTTCAAATTTTTAAAATCACATTTTATGTCATAAAAAAAATATTTTATCTGATAAACCCCGTTTAGCGGCAGCGCGCGAATGCTGTAAAAGTCGAGCGGAGGACTATTTTCAACGTCAAATTAAAATTATAAATAATGGAGATAGAGTTCCGGCAGATGGGACTTTTTTATTGGAAATTTCCTCCTCTTTCAGGATCTTTTTTCAAAATTTCATTATTTCAATATTTCAATTATTTCAATATCATTATTTTAAAAGTTATTAACGAAAAACTAAATACCTTTTTTTATTATCTTATGTTGTTAATAACAATCGCAATTTTTTATGTGCTAATATACCCTTAAAAACATTTTTCTAGACGTCATTCCGAACCGAATGAGGAATGAGCTATGGCACATATTTTTAGGAGCTTTATTTCTATTTAACACGTTTTTAAACTTGTGGACTAGACTAAATATTTGTTTCTAAAAATGCTTGGTTGTTAGATTAGAAAAGTTAAAAAGCAAATTTTTCATGTTTTTTTTTTTTGCTAAACCCAAAATCTAACCTAACAATTATCCAAAACCTTGAACTATCGAAACTATCGATGTTTTAATGAGCAAATATCGATAACTATCGATGGGCACAACTATCGATAGTTTCGTATCCCTAATTACCACCACTTCGGTTCCTATTAGCGACTCTCCTGTATGTCCCGAAACACATCTTGTCGGTAATAGTGTCACAAAGACGTCGGCATTTCTTTACATACAATATCAAACTTTGATATTCCAACTTTTTTGGCTGCCACTTTGATAATCAAAGTGGCAGCCAAAAAAGTTGGATATGCTTAGCTAAATACACAATGTTGCTGTTACTCAAAAATGTCTTCATAAGTGAAAACTATTTAAATATGAAGAACCTAGTTAATTAATTTAGGTATATATTTTTTAAGAATATTTTTATATTATCTTTCTAAGAGTCATTGATGAAAAATTAAATAGTAAAGTAGAGAGAACATTTTCAAAATATATAAACGTAGGAGTTTTCGGAAATATATCTGACAACCTAGATTCGAAAGCCGGTTCCTTTTATATGGTTAAGAGGCGTGGTTGGCTTCTTACGTTAATATTAGATAAACTATAAAAAAAATTATGTTCCATCTATTGGACGTCTTAGTTTGGAATACCTTTTATCTTTACGAAAAGTTGTTAGATGCCAAATCAGTGACATTTAAAAAAATCTGACAAATAGATCTTAAACCAATCTAAAATGAAGACAAAATAACATCAATAAAAAGATCTCAGATATGCATTATACTGTGTCTCATTAATTAAAATAAATGTGCTGATATATATGATTAGATCCTATTGTGCAACGATGATTATATTATACATTTTCTCTTATTAACAAAATTAATTAGTTGCGTTTCAGGCTTTAGGGTTATCCTCATCGTTTCCTTTATAATTTTGCGATACCATCAATATCGGACATACGAAGCAGATACGTCGATTTCACAAAACACGTTATTAGAAACGTAATGTTGCTGTAATATTTCACATTTTAGATTCAGATATACTTCAAATTGTGAAAATTAATTACTAATTACGAACGTTTAATTAAGTAATTTATACTCAGTAGCGATGATGAATTTTATTTGATACAACCATAAATTATAACGCTTATAAGTTGCTTCAATTTGATTTATGAAAATTAGTTTTATAAATGTTATAATCTTACTACACTAGCAAAGTCAAAGTGGAAATTATTTTTTATTGTAAGAGCTTTAATGAAAAATCGCAAAGTATATCGAAGGCAAATATTTACATCACTTCTGGTTCGCGGATGATATTATAGGTACTCATCAGTACAAACATAAACGAATTACAGAATATGCTAATCGAACTCAAAGGAAATTGGTCCTCACATGAACTTAGGGAAAACTAAAGTTCTATCTAGAGAACAAACTAATATTTTGGTAGATGGAAATAAAATGGAAAATGTGACAGAATATGTATATTTGGGACACCTCGAATTTGTATAATTCGGGCAGCCGCAGGAAAATTAGGATCAATATTAAGGAACAAGAAAACGCAAACAAAGAAAATTCTTTAACACTTGTATCTTACCTGTGACGACGTATGGTATGGAAACAATATCCTCAACACCCAAAACAGCAATTCGACTTCGTACAACACAAAGAGCCATATAAAGGATTCTGCTAGGAATTAGTTTGACAGACCACATAAACAAACGAAGAAATTTGAAGAAAAACAAGGGTGGAAGATCTTATTACTGCTAAAGCAAATGAAAAGTGGACCTGGTCAAGACAGGATCTTGAGAGATGGACCAAGCAGGTTACTCTCTTGCCTGGAGACCAAGAATGAATAAACGCAGCATCGGAAGACGTCAAAGACGTTGGGTAGATGGCATTAAGTATAGAGCAGGCAGGAGATGGTGTCAAACAGCGCAGGACCGAAAAGAATGGAAACGTTTTGGAGTAGCTTTTTGAAGGGCTGCTAAAGTCGAAATATATATCAAAGCAATTTTATTTCGCTGCAATAGATACATGTGTACATGAAAATAATTAGCTAAATTCAATTTTGTGCTTTCTTTTAATGAAATCACAATAAACAACCCCTGTCCCGTAACAGAGTACCTACCCCCTGTTATGATTTTTCAGAACAAGCTCAATATAAGGTAATGGAAATATTCTTTGTTCCTTTGCCGTATAATGTTAAGTAGATGTATATTTAATGCCTGAATAACATTTATCATATAAGGTAAATTGTTGCCAAGATGGTATATCTAAGAAAATTGGCCAAATACTAAAGATTAATCAAGCGAAAACTTTTTAAAAAAATATTTGTCTTGAAACTTTTGAAACGTGTTGGCGAGACTAATGGTAGGTAGACAGTTGCTTATTACTTCTTTAAACCTTGGTATGTCGTTGCCATCACTACCAAAGCAACAAAATCAAATTTGACCTTGCCTGGAGGACAGATTTCATGACTAGCCAATTAAGTAAATAAAATATATCCATATTTTAATCACACTCATTTTTTTACCCAGTATTTAAACCTATAATTATGTTATGCTTATGTGGATTAAATAAAATATTATATAAGCGTTAAAAAAACTGAATAACTACCTTAATCTCCAGTCGTATTTACGTAGATATACAATATTAAAAGCTGTTTTCAAATCAGTGCAGAGTAATAAATTATAAAGTATTATCCCTGTTTTGGTCGTACAAATAACATTCTAGCTTGTCTATTTTGTCCGAAATTATCTAATCGCGAAACCTAACCTCCCATAATTAACATGTTTAAGTTGTTGGTCTGAAAAAAGTGCCTGAAACTTTGTTAGCCAACTTATACACTATGTTTTTTAGGAAATTATGAGTAACTTCTATTAAGAATTATGACTTCGGCAATGACTAAATGGTATCGCAACAGACGTTAGACTCAATAACTGCAACCTCCATTTAGTCCGACAGTGAAATATCATTTTTTCTTTTTTCTTTCAAATAAAATGAAAAATTTGAGTTTTAAAATTAAAAAATGAAACGTCACTAGAACGAAAGGTTTAAGTTCTTGGCGTGCTAAAAAGCGCCCATTCCGTATTCTGCAAATTTTACAATGTGGAAGAATCGTAAAAATGAAGCCAACTGTTTTTACCACTTTTGTAATAATTTCAAAGAAAGACGCTGGCCCAAGCACTAATGCCTTTCTTCTTCAAATAATCGATTCTTTGACGTGCTGCAATGATAAAGAATTATGCAACTTTCTTGATTTCTTTTTTTAAAAACAATTTGTTGTATACCTCTTCTTCTTCTTCTTCTTATTCTTTTATTAGATTTGTTGATCTATTTATTTCGAACGATGCGCTGTAGCATTTCCTGTGGTGTGGACTGCCAGCTGTCCCTCCATCTCATTGGGGGTCTCCCCAGCGGTCGTTTTGCTGCTGGTCTTCCAACTAACGCTATTTTCGGTAACCTGTTTTCATCCATTCTTCTTATGTGGTTGTGCCATTGCCTTCTTCTTTGTCTTCCCTATCTTACTAAATCCTATATCCCGCATTGCTCTCTTACTTTTGTTGTATACCATTCAGCCTAAACTGTTTTTCGATCATCAAAAAGTATGATAGCACATGTCAAGTAAAACTGAAGAAACTTTCCATTTTCTTAGAAAGTGTTTCATCAGCGAATAACTTTTATAGGAAATATCTAAACAGTGAATTGTTTCTTACTTTTCGGTTCATACAAATACATTCACGGTTAGTCACCTGTAACAATATGTATACATATATTGAAGTTCCAAAATTAAATTTATTGAGCGTTACCTTTTACCAATTCTTACGAGCCTTTTTTGATTTTCGGTCAAATTTTGCTGAGTTCTTTTGGAACAGATCCTTATTACACATAAATGTTCATGCAAAATCGAATGTATTTTATTCTGCAATATGCCAAAGGGCGCGTCTATGAATCTTACAAAGTATGGATGTTTTTTGGAATCAGAACCAACTTGGTTCGACCTCCATGAGATTTATTATTGACGGACGCACGATCAGCAATTATCAACAGTCTTTTCAGACAATGGTTCATTACCAAAAGCACATAGAATTAAAGTATCATTATCGTCTTTCGCTGATTTATCGTATAACGACTATGTCAAACAATGCGTGAACAACTATTTCCATCCTCTCAAAAATTTGTTAAAGTTTTCCAAAACTATGTTTTTGAGATATTGATTCTTAGTGGGAAATTTTTTTCTAGAATTGGTTTAAGTGCATGCAAAAGTATACAAATTTCCAATGGAAATATTTTGAATGATGCGACTTTCTTGATTGTTTATTCCCGATTTCGTCGATGATTTTTGGCAAACAATTTATTGTATACTATTCAGCGTCAACCGTTTTTCTATCCTCCAATCGAATGACTGCAAATGTCCTGTGAAACCAAGGAAACTATCCATTTTCTTTAAGAGTGTTTCGTGAGTGATCAACTTTTATGGGATTTAGTTCATCTTGAAATATCCAAACAGTGAATTGTTTCGTAGTTTCCAGTTCAAGAAATACATTCACCCTTGAATTGAATTTTTTGAGCTTTACCTTTCACCAATTCATACGAGCCTTTTTTGAGTTTTTTTTGGAACAGATCCTTATCCAATACTAATTTCACAGAGTGAAGACGATTTACAACGTATGTTCCACCAATTTAACATGACCGTCAAAAACTTCAATGACAATTTTACCAAAGAAGACAAAATGCATGGTCGTAACAACAGACTTACTCAGATGCAAATTGAAAATGGAGGGACCAATAATTGAACAAGTCATGGAGTTTAAATATTTGGGCATCACACTATCCAGCTACGGAAAGCTCGAAACAGAAGTAGAACGCCAAGTGAATAGAGCAAACAGAGCCGCAGGATGCCTGAATGACACAATATGGAGGAACAAGAATATAGGGAAAGAAATGAAGGACAGAATTTACAAAACAGTCATAAGAACAATAATGACATACGCGGCAGAAACGCAACCCGACACAGAGAGAACAAAAAGAATGCTAGAAACAGCAGAGATTAAAATCCTTAGAAGGATCGACGACAAGACCCTCTGAGATAGAGCCAGAAGCATAGATATACGACGGAGGTGCAAAGTGGAGAACATCAATGAATGGACAAGGAGGAGGAGAGGAGAATGGAATGACCACATAAGTAGAATGACTGCAAATAGAGTGGTAAGGAAAGCGAGAGACGGCTCTTCAATAGGGAGGAGATCAGTGGAAAGGCCACGAAAACGATGGAACGATAACATACTGGAGGCACTTTAAGAAACAGGCAGAGTAATGCCTATAAGAAAAGAAGAAGATCCTTATCAGACATAAATGTTCATGCAAAACCGAATGCATTTCAGTCTGCAATATTCTACAGGGCATCGATCTTTTTGGAATCAGAACCGATTTGGTTCGGCGGCTTCCATGAGATTTATTATTGAGGGACACAAGACCACCAATTATAAACAGTCTTTTTAGATAGTGCTTCATTACCGAAAGTACATCAAATTAAAGTATCATTATCGTCTTCTTCTGATATATCTTATAACGACTACGTCAAAAAATGAAATTTCGTCACCTCAAAAATTTGTTAAAGCATTTCAAAACTATGTTTTTGATATATGTATTGACTCTTTAGTGGGAAAACTGTTTCTAGAATTGGTTTGTGTCTATGCAAAAGTATAGAAACTTCCAAGGGGAAATTTAAAAAAACAAAAACAAAAAAAGTGAGAGGTGTGAAGGGACACCCGGATGGAACGAAGTTCCTTTCGATTAATTAGTGAAGGAATTGTAATTTGTAAACACAACAGTGTTTATACATTTATTATTGCCTGTATAAAATCTCTACTTACCTAACTCCATCAGCATTATCCAAAATTTGTGGAAAAACACTGTCAGGATACATTATTGTTATTATTTTCTATTATTTTATTATTTATTATCAACAAAAACCTGTATAAACAAGTCAAAACAAAATAGAAAATAGTAAATCCATTATCATCTGAATATTTTCAACAGTTTCTTTTAACAAAAGTGTCCATTCATACAATACCAGAGGTTTAGATTACATACATATACCTAAAATTTAATTTATAACAGGAATTAAAAATTTAATACAAAATTTTAAAATATTTGACAGTAACTGACAGTTAAGGTAATTTGACGTACCTAACTAGTCAAGTTACGAACTATTTTTAAAAAGTTTATGAATTTATTAATTTATAAAAACAGGATGAAATAAAATATAATACTATTATAGGTACTTATTTTTTGTCTACAGTATTTTCTTGTTAATGTTTTCATTTTCTTTTAATTTAAATTAGTGTCTTTTTAATTGTACTTTTATTAGTATTTATGTATATTAGGGTTTCCTATTTAAATAAAGATATCTCTATCTATGAGAGAGAGAGAGAGAGAGAGAGAGAGAGAGAGAGAGACAGACAGAAAGAGAAACATGCGTGTGTCTTGTCGGTCGTGTCGTGTCGTGACAACTTTTGGTCTGAATATTTTCCGGCTAGTCTCAGTCGTAACGCGCGAAAAGGAACTTCGTTTCAAAAAGTTTGTTTCTCAAAACAAAATTGTATTTTTACTTTTCGTAAAATACTTAATTTACAGAAATTTAAATTCTGTAAATGTCTCTTTTAAAATATTGATTTATTAATATATTGATAAAAAAATAATATATTTTCTCTTTTCAGTTAAATACATTGTAAACCGCAATTGATTAAAAATAAAATATATAATATTATTACCAATTAAGATTCTTTGCAACTTTAATTATAGCTTTTCTAATTTTTAGGATTACTAAATACACCACGTGAAAGTATTTTTTAACAATTTTAATAGATTTATTGAAACGGTTTGCTATTTAGTTTTATTTTTAACGAAATTAATTTCCAATTGTTTTTATTAGCAACAGATCATAGGTTAAAATTTTATATTTTGCAATAACTTTCTATTCTCTTATATTGCTTTAAAAACATTTTTCAATTTATATAATTTAATGGTACATCTTTTATTAGCAGATACAATTATTTTTAATTGATATATAAGACAATGGTTAAAAAATAGTGTGGAATATATTAATGGTCCAAAACCAACTAAAATATCCAATTTACATAATTTTTTTAAAATGAATTAAGATCAGAAACATATGTTGTAACTCATGTAACACTAGACATCTCAAAAGCATTTGATCAAGTGTGGCATGCTGCGCTCTTTTGAACAAACTGCCTTCATATAGACTCTCGTAAAACCTTTGCAGATGGATATTCAACTATCTCTCCAACAGGCAAGTTGCTGTAGATGGACATTCCTCCAACCTCTAAAAAATCAACGCTGGAGTTCCCCCAAGGACAGCTCTAGCACCTACGGCATAACCGTCCAAACGAAACAACAATCGGTCGTTTGGTGCCAAAATTCGAGCAAACTGGCTGTCTTGGTGACCTTCCAAAGACTGGAAGGCCAAACACTGGTCGTACACCCAAACATATCGCTGCTGTAAAAGAAAGTGTGAGAGAGAGACCGAAACTTTCAGTTAGTAGTCGATCACAAGAATTAGACATTTCATCGACCAGTTTACGGCGTATTATGAACAAAGACTTAAACTTTCATGTCTACAAGATACAACTAACAAAAGAACTGATGCCTATTGATCGTTGGTATTCCCTGGATTTCTCCGATGGAGTGTTTGAAAATCGAAGAAATCAGGCCGATCATGTTCAGCAATGAGGCACATTTCACGTTGTATGGAACGGTAAATAAGCAAAATTGTCAGAGTTGGGCCGAGAAAAATCCGACAGAATATTTAAAACAACCAATGAATCCTCAAAAAGTCACGGTTTGGTGCACTTTGTGGTCTAAAGTAATCATTGGACCTTAGTTCTTCGAAAATGATGCTGGAAATGCAGTTACCATCAATTTCGACAGATATCGGGAGATGTTAAAGGATTATTTCTTTCCCAAGAACAACTTGCCGCACTACACGAGTAAACATTAAATTTTAAACTACTTGATTTACAGTTTCCTGCTAATCAATTGTCATTTCAGTAAAACGTTTATCAAATAGATGTCAAAGATAATAATAGTATAATACTATTATGACGTTTTACAGAGTCTTTGAAAATCAAAGAACATATAGACCGTTTACTAAGAACCAACAACTACTTCCCTGGTATATGCCACGACGGACATTGAATTACAGTTCAAAGTTAAACGGGGTTAGTATATCTGCAAGATAGAACTAACCATTTTAGTTTGCAATTCGAAAGGATATCACTTGTAGACCGGTTTCGACGTATTGCGTCTCATCAGTACAAGGAAGATATCCGTCCAGAAGCTCTCAGAGCATCTAGACTGGATATATGTCTGAAATCACACAAACACATTATCTTTGACATCTATTAAATTTTTGCTGTCGAAATTCAATAACCGCTTAATATCAAGATATGGAAATGTGAATTGGCGCGCTAGTTCGTGTGATTTAACACCTTTAGATTTTTTTTCAAAGAGTAAAAGTTACGAATACACCAGTAACAATTCAGGACCTAAAACAGAACTTATCAATAAGATTCGAGTCATTAAAATCACAATGTTGGAAAATGTTATCGAAAATTTCGACCATCGTATTGAACATTTGAGCGATATTATTTGTCATTCATAAATGGCATATCTGAAGGTTCAAAATAAAATAATATTTAAGACTCTATCAATAATTTAACTGGTTTTAATTTGAGTTTTCTTTATTCGGTCTAATTTGGCGGACCACATATTTTAATATTGTAATGTTTAGAGCGTTACGAAATTGGTTACCACTGTTACTTAATCCTTCAACAGTCAGAATTAAATTTAAAAAAAGCTTTATTAATATTTATTCCAAAATTACTGTTTATAAGCTTATATTATAGTTTATCCAATCTAAATGTGAAATTTTGTGCTCTTTGGCGGTTTTTAAGTGCCTTTGATGACATTTCCGACCATTGGCGTGGAATTAAATAAAAAGGGTTCATAAATTTTTATTAATTTTTGTTTTAAATTTCAAAAGAAAAACGGTTTTTGTATATTTGTAAATTTTGTATCAATTTGAAAATTGTCAAATAACAAATTAATTCTTTCAAATTAAAACTTGTTAATTTTAGTTATTAATAAGAACATTTGACTCATTATTCAAATAGTACATAACTCATAAGATTTTAAAACAATTGTCTACAAATAATACTCATTTTGTCTGACAATCTTGAAAGATTGTCTGTCCAGCAAGGAACACGAGGAGGGATGAGCCTTCCTTGCCTGGAAAGGAAAGGGTTGGGTATGTTAGTAAGAATATAAAATTAGTTTGTTTTTGAAAACAAGTTTTCAAGATACATCACGATAGCTGTAAAGGAAATTGGTTGGAATGACTAACAAGAATTGTCAGAGTCTTCTGAAGTAGAATCGTTTCCAAGTTGAATTACTAATGGTGCTATTGGCGGTAAAACAGGATATTCCTTTTCTATTTTTATAACATGTGTTTCGCAATTTTTCCATACATCGCTATTAAAGCCACTAATTACCTCTCGAATATTATCAAGAACAACTGCGCTTAAGGTTGGTGACTGATTATATTTTCGTAAACGTTTCTTTAGAGTACTCCAAATTATTTTGATTGGATTAAAAATACAGTAGTAAGGAGGTAAACGCAAAAGGGTATGACCATGCCTGCTGCAAATGGTGTCAATGACGTATTCATTTTTAAAATTCTGACTTTTGATCATTCTTACTAATTCCTTCTTTACTGGAACCTTTTTAGGAACATCGATATTTTTGATTGCCATAAGTCTTAAAATTTAATTCTTTTTTTGTGTTATTAGGTATTTTGTTTAATATGCGGAAATGATACGACACATTGTCCATAACAATTACTGAATTGTAAGAAAACCCAATAGATAGTGTTGAATTTCGATTCATAAATAAATAAATAAATAAATAAATAAATAAACGAAAAACTAAGAGAAAGTGGAAAATTAAAAACAGAAAAAATACGAAAAAAATAAAGTCTAAAAAAATACCTTTCTAAATCAAATAATATAACGCCACCGTAAGGTGGCGTAGTTATTATCTTATATATTTAAACGAGAAATACTTACTATATTAAGTACTATCAAGCCACCGTAATATATAATATATCTAATATAAAAAATCAATAAAAATCAATCACGCTACTGTGTATTGTAATGGGGAAGAAGACTATTGGCGGTATTTGACTGTTGTCGCATTTTGCAATTTTCCTCTTTGAAGTTTCGTTTGATAAAAAGCGCACCGTCGGCATTTGTTTGCGTTAAGATCAATGCGTTACGAACCGACTTTAAAATCCGGACAGTACATACACAATGTTGCCGGTATTTAAAAATTTCTTTAGGTATAAGTAATATATACAAAATTGATATCATTAGAAGTAAAAACTGTTTAAATATGAAGAACCTAGTTAATTAATTTAAGTATATATTTTGTAAGAATATTTTTATATTATCTTTCTAAGAGTCATTGACGAACAATTGAATAGTAAAGTAGAGAGAAAATTTTCAAAATATATAAACTTAGGAATATTCGCAAATATATCTGACAACCTAGAATCGAAAGTCGGTTCCTTTGTTGGGGTTAAAGGGCGTGGTTATGTTTTCACATTAATATTAGTTAAACTATAACAATAATTTTTCCAATAAATGAAAAAAATAGTAAGAAGCCTCGTGCTAGTCTATAGTACAGACTACTGGACTACTTTTTTCATCAATCAACGTCAATTTTTATTATTTTTTGCACAATATTCTTCCAACCATAAAATTTAAAAATCTCGTGAGTTTATACTATACATTATCTACCTGTACCTATTTGAATTGCTATCGTTGTAGTGAGAGTGAATTATCTATAGCACAGATATAAATTGCAAAAAAACCGTATGAAGAAGCATGCAGTTTACGCTTGGGTAAATGTCTGAAACCAAATCGAATAAATCTCGAACCGTACATTTATAGATCAGAAAAGTGAAAATATTTATTTATAATACGAACTAGCCAGAACCGAAACATTATTTATATAAAAACATGCAGGATATTTAGAAATGTAGTAAATTACTATAATAATTTAGGATTATCAACTACCTACTTGTAAGACGGCAACGGAAATATCTAGAGAACAAATAAAGATATCAATATATATATATCTTTTTTCTAAATTAAAGTTTAAGATTTATAGACTAAGGGAAATTATTATGAATATGATCAACCCCTCTTCGGCGGTATAAACTTTAAGGGTTAAGTGGGTAACAATCTCAAAAATTAGATTTATTGCTATTCATTCACATTATACGACAAGATTAAAGAAATATACGAGCCCTGTTTCAGTGCAGTTGGCCCCACCACTTAGGACCACCACGGTCCGTCCCATTACGGGCCGCGTGCCGCAACGGGCCGCGACCAATTCCAGCAGGTAGACCTTAACGTAAGCAGTGTCATGACGGTCCACAACTATTAAATAATGACCGTAGGTCGTTAAAGGGGTCACCCTTTATATACCTAATACACTTTAAGCTTAGCAGGTATAGTGTTTTCACGTAATACTTACCGATTTCGACGAAAATTACCAATTCATTCCACAATAATACTTAAATCGCAATCCAGCATAATTGATTTTAAGAATTGTGATAGTTAAAGAGGTCGTTATTTGTCCTAAATTTTAGCAATTTCGTAGAATAATCTGATTTGATTATTGCCAAGACACAAACAAGGCCAGTGTTACAGCCCTTGGTGGGACTCTTGTTTTGCAGGCAAAAGGGTTGCGGACCGTATTGGCACTGATAGAGGTAAATTTTTGTCGCGGCCCGTAATGGGACGGACCGTAGTGGGGCATCCCGGGCCCGACTCTCCAAAACGTGATATTTTTGAATTTATTTAAAGGCTAATTAAAATTTTATTTCAAATATAATATTTTTAGTTTCGTTAAATTTTTATGGAAAGATACAAAACTGATGCAGCTATTTTTTAAGCGCTTTGATTTCGAAATTGTCTTCTTTGCAAAAAGATTTTTGTATTGCAAAATACGTGATGGAATCAACAAAATAGACCAGTCGGTATCTGTCGAAATGCAGACCATAATTGACATTTTCCATAGAAAGCTATTTTTTGCTGGAATCCCTTCAGGATGTGCCCAATATCGATAACCACGATATGCGTGCGCCAGTCACAATGCTCAATTTTTTATTTATCAAATATAAAACAAATTGAAATTTTTACATCTTTTTGCTCCTATATTTTCGTGTATAATTCAGCAAATATTGCTCCTAGAGAAAAAATTATAAAAAGTTAAAAGTTTCATTATTTAATTTTACACAATTTCCGTTAGTTAGAAATTGAAAATTTAATGTTTATTGTTGAAAAAATAACAGTAATTGAGAAAAAAATTAATTTTATTTATTAATTGTTATCAACCCTCTAAACTTACAACCTCCATCTTCCGCCTAGAAAACCTTTTTAATTTGATTAAAACGTGTGCTAAATTTCGTTAAGATTGGTCGAATAGTTTTTGCATAATAATTTTGCAATCCAGCTTACTGGAAAAAAAAAGTGTGAGGTGTCAAGGGACACCCGGATGGAACGAAGTTCCTTTCGATTAATTAGTGAAGGAATTAGTAATTTGTAAACACAACAGAGTGTTTATACATACATAAGCATTTATTATTGTCTGTATAAAATCTCTACTTACCTAACAGTTCGTTTCTTTTAACAAAAGTGTCCATTTATACAATACCAGAGCTTTAGATAACACATCTTTTTAGAATTACTTTTTATAATTTAAAACAGGAATTAACAATTCAATACAAAATTTTAAAATTAAAATATTTGACAGTAACTGACAGTTAAGGTAATTTGACGTAGGTACCTAAATAGTCAAGTTACGAACTATTTTTAAAATGTTTATGAATTTATTAATTTATAAAAACAGGATGAAATAAAATGTAATACTATTATAGTTAATTATTATTTTTTCTACAGTATTTTCTTTTTAATGTACATTTTCTTTTAATTTAAAATAGTGTCTTTTTAATTGTAATATATCTATCTATGAGAGAGAGGGAGAGAGAGTTATTTATTTTTTGGTCTGTGAGAGAGAGAAACATGCGTTTGTCGTGTCATAGTGTCGTGACACTTTTAGTATGAATTTTTTTTTGGCTAGCTCCTAGCGTCAGTCGTAACTGTTCGTAACGCGCGAAAGGGAACTTCGTTCCAAAAATTGTAAATTTTCAAATTCATACTAGGCCCTCAGGTAGTCACCATTTTTTTTACATATAAAGGAAGGCTCAAACGCTTTTTGTAAAATTAAAATCCATCCGCTAGGAGAGCCTAGATTTTTTTTAAACTTATAAACAATTTAATATTTAGGGTTATGTAGCTAGAATTTTCTGAACATAGAGTTATTTGCATAAATCAAAAAATATGTAAATATATCTGACCTTTTCTTAAACTTTTATTATGTATAATTTTAAACAAATAAGTAACTAAGAAAAAAACTGGGCAGTCGTGGGACTGACCGACAGATGTTTTGCTTTTACTCTGCAAATAAAAATGAGTTGAGTGCTCTCTTCGTTTATTCATAATATTCTCATTAAACAAAGTCAATGTAGGAAGTAAGAAAGTACCATCGAATTCATACATATGCATTATATACAGGAGTTTCGGAAAACCGTTAAAATTTTAATTTTACTGCTAAGGTTCACCTAATAAAGAATTTATATTGGACGCAAACAGGCTGCGTACGATTTGGTGATATCGTAACACCAGACACACCAATCGGACGAGGAGTGCGACAGGGTTGTGTGCTCTCACCTCTTTTGTTTAATGTATACTCCGAATATATCTTCCAAGAAGCATTGGATAATGTTAACATTGGCATTAAGGTAAACGGCGACACACTTAATAACATAAGATACGCGGACGACACAGTCATCTTTGCAGACACTCCGGAGGGATTGCAACAGCTGCTGGATAGAATAGTGACATCAGGAGATCAACATGGTCTTAAAATAAACACCGCAAAAACAAAAGTAATGGTCATCAGCAGGAATCAAAACCTACGAGCCAATATCCAAATATATGGCACACCAATTCAGGAAGTTGAAAAATTTAAATACCTCGGGGCATGGATAACCCAAAACTTGGATCCAGAAATCGAAATTCGAGCAAGAATCGAAAACGCAAGAGCCACATTTATAAGAATGAAGAAACTACTTACAAATACTACCTTATCACTTGATACTCGATACCGTTTTGTGAAAACATATATATATATACTCTATTCTTCTATATGGAGTAGAATCGTGGACAATGGGAAAACGAATAATACAACGAATAGAGGCATTCGAAATGTGGGTCTTCCGTAGACTTTTGAAAATCCCATGGACAAGACGGATGACAAATGAGAAGGTTATCAGAATGATGGGAACAGATAGGGAACTCTTGCAACAAGTGAAACGCCGAAAAACAAGTTATCTGGGTCACATATACAGAGGAACAAAATACCAACTCTTAAGACTGCTCATGGAAGGAAAGATAGAGGGCCGAAGAGGTCCTGGAAGACGAAAATGTTCATGGCTTAAGAATGTACGAGAGTGGACAGGATTAGACACACACACCTTATTGAGAACAGCAATGAATAGAGAAGAGTTTGCTTATATTATCGCCAACCTTCAGTAATGAAGAAGGCACCTAAAGAAGAAGAAGATTATCTGATCAGGACCAAAATCATTACGATTTTTTTTTTGACCCTAGGGTTCTATACACCAAATTTCATAACCCTATTATCATCCATTCAAGAGTTATAGCGCACACAAAAAGAAAAGAGGAAAATTACGAGTCATACTCGCCCATAAATATAAAATTTCTTGTAGATCGTTTTAAAATATCATATGAATTTTCTAATTTTTCAATAAATGTGTAAACCTTTTCGGTGTCGGTTATTTACGTTTAAGACGATCAACAGAACGTGTATAAAAAGCATAGCTTTAAAAATGCACACAATAAACACAATAACTCTAATTCTACATAACTATACGTATATGTATATATAATTAGCCAGCTATACGATGAACTTAGTACCTATACCTTTAATAAATACATTCACTAAATGTCAAGAAAATATATGTAACACAATTTCGGCAATAGAATTATCTAAGCGATAATTAGTTTTAAGTAACTACATTATATATTAAACATAATATACCATTGAAATTAATTTTTTTTTGTTTTTCTTTTCATGTTAATAGTTTTAAATCTATCCATTCTAAAATTTTATATTACATAATTTAATGTAAAATATAAATAGTCATATGGTTAGAGGGGTAAGACAAATTGTTTTCAAATATTTTATTTTTAAAAAGACTTTTTTACTACTGCAATATCATTTTTTTATCTCATTTTTTATACGTGCTTGTAAAAAACAAAACACGCTCATAAGTTTCCGCACCAGTGTACTACACCCTTTTGTTTTGTTACCATTTATTTACGATATAGTTAATCTAAATGTGATTTTAACTATTTTTTCTTTTCAAAATTAAAATTTCTTTCAAAATAAGTTAAAATAATTTTATTGCATTTATCTTATCTGGTTAGATTACTCCAATAACTAAATCCACATTTTTTGATATTTTATGCCACAAAAAGGCTTCTTTCTTTATAAACGATATGGATAGTGACTATTCGTGCGGTTTTTAACTGGACTATCCCTTTTTTCGAAATAAACTTTTAAGACAAAACACCAAAATATAAGTGCAGACGCATTCGAATTCTGCCACAAATGAAAATTTTAAATAATTTAAGGGATTAGGAAAAAATCCGAACTCTGCCAGTACCAATTAAGTTTACTCGTATTAAGTATTAAATATTAAATACCTAAAGCGTTTCCAAAAGTTATAAAGGGTAATATTTAGAAGGGGAATGTGCTTAATTGTTTTTTATTGGGCATCTTATCCAACAGTTTATTCTCTACCCTACTTGAGTTAAAATGGATAACAGAGTATTAACCATGTTTATTAAAAGAGAAAATAAGTTAATTGTATTGAATAATTTTAAGTTTTCCATAGCTAATACTAAAAAAAGACACCAAAATATTCTACATTACATTGAGAAAAGGACAACACTCTTAATAACATAAAATACCTCTAGCGCCTCAAAGTTTTGTCTAATTATTATACAATGGTTAAAATCAGAAAAAAATATCTTTACGTTTCTGGTATTTATTTATTTATTATTTTTTTTATAAAAAATAAATCACATACATTTTTTAAATTTAAACAATAGCCTGGAAAAATATGAGTGCATACAACCACATGCTCGATCGAGGGTCTAGGGTCGAGAAAGGGTCTCATTTATAGACTGTTCGCTGTTCCTAGGTACTTCAAAGACTCTTTAACCGAAAAATCTTGGCAACATTACCTAAAAACCAAGGAGAGATGTTCCATACTGTTTGTGAGTTACATCTTAGTACAAAACGCAAGGAAGAGTTTCTGATGGTTGCAGACCAGTCAAAATTAGTTTTTTTGTTTTTCTAATTTAATATTTTTGTGTAAGTCAGAGTGTATTTTTTGGAAGGAACATTCAATTTTTTTACAAATTGATAATCCGGAAACCCCGATAATTGCAAGTAATTATGGGAGAATTTTAAATTGAATTGGTCATTTGGATTTTTAGTTAAATTTGCCAATTATTTGGATTTTCAGTCAAATTTGTCATTTGTTAGGAATTTTTAATTTAAAATCTAAATTGTTTTCGTTATCTATCAATTTAAAAATTATGGGAAAATTTTAAATTGAATTTGTCATTTGGATTTTTAGTTAAATTTGCCAATTATTTGGATTTTCAGTTAAATTTATCATTTATTTTTAGTTTTAAAATGTTTGGGATAATATTTTAGTATTTCTAGTATCTATGGCCTTCCAAAACCGATAAGAAAGTGTAATTTCTAAATCCCTCGATATTCGTTGAAAATCACCCGTGGCTTAATATCGTTTATTGCCTTTTCTTTAAAAATTTGGAAATTTCAATCAATTCAAATACTAGATTAACCATATATTTAACAAATTATCGTATTACTGCAGGAGCTATAAAGGTTTTAAAATGACATCATAAAAACTTCTTCTCTTCGGGTGCAATTCGGATATCGACTTAAATTTAATTTTATTACTTTCCTACCTGAGGATTAATTTGTAGCAATTCGAGTGCGCCTATATAGACTTCCCGTTTTGAATTAAAAAAAAAATGGTCAGTTTTAGTCCAGTCCCTGGAGAAAAAATAGAGCGAGACTTATTTTCCCAAGCATCACCGATTTATACCAAAATTTGGTAATCACTACTTCAATGTTGACTCTGTATCGAGGGTTGCTTTTTATTTTTTAGGGGTGAAAACTAACCCAATTCAAACACAATTTTAAAGTTTTAACTGATTGAGTGTCTAGGAGTAACCCTAACAAGTAAAGGGGAAGAAAACCAAGAAGCTGAGAAGCTAATTTCGAGAGGAAGGAAGACTGTCGGAGCACTACACACAAACTATTAAGAGAAAAGAACATCTGTAGAAAGACAAAATTGAGACTATACTAAACAGTGATACAGCCCACGGTCCTTTATGGAAGCGAAACATGGATTATGACCAAAAATCTGGAAAATATGCTGAACATCTGGGAGCGGAGAAAGATTTTCGGGGAAGCAAAAGACGATGAAAACGTTTGGAGGAGACGGACAAATGCAGAGATCAGAGAGTTGTACCGGAAACCAGAAATTGGCCGGATCGTTAGAACAAAGCGACTTGGATGGTAAGGCCATCTTGCAAGATTGGCTGATGGAAGGTAGGCAAAGGACTCGCTGCTGAGAGGGGAAGGAAAGAAGAGAAGAGGACGACCACGAAAAAAGTGGCTAGAAGCGTGTAAGGAAGACCTAGAAACAATCGGGATAACAAATTGGGGAACTGTGGCCATGGACAGAAGAAAATGGAGGAAAGCAATTGAGAAATTCCGAGCCATGGGCCTGTTGAGCTACAGAGTTCATAAACACACAGTTTTATTTTTTAATAAGCTACATCTATGGTAGATATACATTCCTTTTACTCGCGAATGTATTGAAAAATATAAGCTATCGAAAAAAACTTTATAGAACAAAGGTTGCTAAGAATTAGTCAATCTATTCATTTTATGACCTATTTCTAATGAAATATTTTTTCCTTCCAAAAAAGCCCTTGTATACGGTCAACTGTGAAGCAGAGGTTAAACAGAACCTTTTAGTGCAAATCGGTGCTGCCTGGGAAAATTATGAGAGAAAACGACATTGACTGGCCTATTTTAAACATTAAGTAAATATAGTTTTTTTAATGTTTTCATCAAGTAATCTTAGTTATCTAAATAAACCTACTGTGAAGGTAATTTTTATGGAGTTCGCTATAACTCCTGTTCAACTATAATGTAAATTATATAAATTCCAGTTTTTTTGTAACTAAATTAATAATAAATGAATCAATCTTTGATAAAATTATCTATTAAAACAGTTAAGCCTACCCTGAAGGTTTGTATTTTTGTGATAATTCCACAACAATAGAATATTCAGAAAGGATTATTTATTGATATTGATGTTATCATTATTCTAATAATATAAAATAAATAACATTGTGGAAGAGGTTTAGTTGAGAATAGTATATTCTACAACTAAAGTAGGTGCGGCTAATAAGGCCTACCTAAGGAAGAATGTATATAAAATAAAAACCAGTTATCCGAATCAACAAATTTTAATAATAATTTAACTCGCAGAACAGTGACTATAAAATAATTAAAAAAATTGCATCTTTTGCTGTAAACAAACATAAAATTATACATTTTAAACAACCTTGTCAATTAGCATTATTATACTATGATAGGATGTAAGGCATAATATAATGAAAATGAGCGTCTCAAATTTAGTAATTGAGATCAAAACTAGTTATATTTGCATGCATTATGTTCACTATTTAAAATTACAACATATTTGTTTGTTTAACAGACATCAGGGTAATCAGTTATCCTCTGTCAAAAGGACATACTAGATGTTAGATTGTAAATTGTAATATGTTGTGTATCAAATAGCCTTACGCTAAATAAAATCAAAATAATCGATCACAAATCAATTATAGTGCTTTTCTGTATTTCTTTATACACGGTGCTAGCGGTTAATAACGAAAAAAAAAACCTCAACAATAAAAATGACGCTACTGAGGAAAATGAAATAAAGGATATAAAACAATGTTCAAAATGCGACAATTAATATCATAAAGAATATTATTTAAATATTCAGTCGACATTGGTGTCAGGCAGGCAAAGTCCAGCAGGTCTCCATCATATTTCCTCAAAGGCCATTCAGCAATCAGGTACTGGATGGTTTGTCTCTCGGCGCCACAATCGCACTTGGCAGAGGTTCTTATATTCCATTTGTGAAGGGAGTCCATGCCCCTTTCGTATTCTGTTGAGGGTGGTCCATGATTTAGGGGAAAGATCAAAACCTGGCGGAATTACAGTGATACACGGCATGTTTCTCATTATTGGGTTGGGCCTGTTGCTCTGCATGTTTTTCCACTGGATGTGCATTTGGAAATTGCTGGACCTCAAGTTTATTACATCTCTAGTCGGTGGTCCTCTAGAACGCAACCGGAGTAAGTTGGCGTCAGCGATGTCTCTGTGTATTTGTAATTGCGGGTTGTTAAGTATTTTTTGGAACTCTCTGAGTAAAGCATGTTGCCGTCGGAGAGCCGGTGGGGGTATGTGGCTTAGTAGTGGTAGCCACTCTGTTGGTGTAGTCCTGATCGTTCCAAATATTAGACGCATGGTGGTATTTAGCTGGGTATCTATGATTCTTATGTGAGCACTATTTAGCCATATGAGGGCATAGTATTCAGCCGTGGAATATACTAGTCCAAGAGCTGAGCATCGAAGTATAGCTGTTGTTGTTGCGAATTCTTAGCTTTGCTGCGATATTCTCCAGGTGTTTCTTAAATGAGAGTGTTCAATCAAGAGTAATACCCAGGTATTTGGGGTTAAAATTGTGCTTGAGCTGTTGGTTGTAAATGTACACGTTGAGTCGTTTGTGGGCCATTTTGTTGTTTAGGAGAAAACAGCTAGCCTCGGTCTTGCTAGGGTTAGGTTTAAGTCTCCATTGTCTGAAGTACTCAAAACTAGCCTTTCAAGGTCCTCCGTTAAGATGTCCTCGAAGTCTTCAATCGAAGGGTTTTAGTTGCAAGTGCCTAGTCATCTGCAATCTGCATATCCAATTTTTTTTTGATCTTGTAGGCAGCATATCAGCTATGTACACACTAAATAGGTTCTCAGTTTGCTTACCGTGTTTCCCATGGTTACCGGAAGTTTCTGCTGCCCAGCATGTTATTCAGAAGTGGAGCGGTCGTTTTACAAGGGATTATCTTTAAATACTTTTTGAGTTATTCGTGATAGAAAACTTGGCATTTTCATTGAAAAATGACACCTTTTCGAAATTTCTTTAGGAATAACTTGAAAAGTATCCATCTAACAAAACAAGTGCAGGAAACAAAATTGTATCTTATGAATAAATAAACAGATTCGTTGCAAGACAAAGCGAGATATGGTAGGTGAAATTATACTTTTTTTTTGTGAATGATCGAATCGGTGTATTAAACTGGAAAAATCAGGAAATGATCGATTTTGCAGGTATAATGCTAAAAGCACTTTTTGGTACTTTTTACATTGCTTGAAAAGACCTTTTTAAAAAAATGAGATCAAATTGTAGATGGACCAAAATCAATGTCTCAAGACATGAAAATTCTATATACCAAATTTCGTGTCCCTCTGACTTTCTGTTCAAGAGTTATAGCGCACACAAAAGCAAGGTAAATTTGCATTATAAAAACAAGTTTCGGAAAATCGTTAAATTTTACTGATAGAGTCATCCGATCTGATTCAAAAACAATAGAGTTTTTCCCCATGACATGATGATTCTATATACCAAGTTTTAAGACCCTGTGACCTTCCGGACACAGACAGAGAGACACACAAGCCGAGCATATAAAGTATCTCGATGGTACTTTCTCGTACCGCAGGATTAAACTAGGTATATATTTAATCAACACATTTTTTTTATCTGTCTACGTTAACTGTGTCCACCAAAAAGTCTCATAACAAGCATATTTGAACCATTTTTAATATCAAATAATTTCAACAAACAAAATTATTATGATTCCATCTGTAATATTTTTAAATAACATCTTATATTTCATTCGATTGTAATTCAATGATATTATATAAGAATTTTTTATGGCATACACAAATTAAAGTTAATAAAAGTTTTTTGTTTACAAAATAAAAAATTGTTAACTAATACTATATCATTTAAAACAAACGACACGGATCAACAAAAACTAATAAAATAAATGTTTAAGGTAAAACGCGAATCGTACGTAATTAAAGTAGTCTAATTTATTACTGCCATATAATTACTTAATAATAGTAGGTAATGCCAATTTTCCATTCTAGGTCATTTAAAGGAGAAAAAAATATATTAAACAGGAAATTGTGTTTCGAGTATTTATTTTAACTACATCATCGCTATTTATAATTTATAATTTATTTTATAATTTTTAATACTAAATAATACTTTTAGGAACTTACCTAAAAACGCGATTAATGTGATACTTTAAATGTCTTAAATAATAACATAAATTTAATGCTTATTAAGTTAGATTTGTATTAGATATGATCAAAGTTCATTAAAAAATCAATTTATTACCATGTAGAACAACTTAGTTTTATTGCCAGTATCTTAAATTTTGGTGACGAGCAGTTCTTATTAAATTAAGTAATATGACGCCACCGTAAGGTGGCGCAGTTAACAACTCATATATTTAAAGGAGCAATTCTTGCTAAATGAAGTACTAAGACTCCATCGTAAGGTGGCTCACTTTATGTCTAATATAATTAATAGATAAATTATAAAATAACAAAATAGTAAAAGTTGGACACTCAAATTTGTTCGAAAATGCCACCTTTGGTGCGAACTATGACCCTCAGACGACAAACGAAGGCATCGCACGCCGCACGAAAGTGACTCTGCGGTATTTTGGCCCATTCCCGGCGAAGCGCTTTCTTGAGATGTTTTAAACTTTGGTATTTTTTAGTGTCAACCTTACTTCCTAAAATGCCCCGGGCGCAGTAGTTTAGCGGATTAGCATCCGGTGATTTTGACGGCCATTGTGCGGTGGAAATGAAGCCAGGAACCTCATTTTTCATCCATTCTTGGTTGACGCGTGTTGAGTTCTGTTGGAATGTCCATGGTCTGCGGCCGAAATTTTTGCGAGCCCAAGGCGTCAGTGCTCCGTCCAGAATCTTTTCCCGATAATATTCGGCATTTATTTTGACCTCACGGTCGATGAAAACGAGCGGAAAGCGACTATCGGCCGTGATGGCGGCCCACACCATCTCCATGGCCGGCTTTTGAGTTCTGCTGGCGAACCGAAGGTCCAAATTTTCAGCTGACCTAGCTGGCAAGTAAACCCAATCATTTTGTTTAACGGGGTGAGGAAAGAAATTTTTATACAAAAATCAACACGCGAACGACGTCGCGGGTACATCGAAATAGAACCCAAAAATATGGTTAATTTTTTTTTGTCTGTCTGTCTGTCTGTCTGTATGTTTGTGCGCGCATCACATAAAAACAACTGATCCGATTCGAATGCGGTATAAAAATAAAAATTTTTCTTCCCTTTCTTTAACGTAGTGGTGGAGAAATTTTTATACAACAATCACACACCACGCGAACGACGTCGCGACTACAACTAGTTGTTAAATATAAAAATTTAATTTTAATACGTTCGTCAACTTTTTTATCACCTTAAACCTTTGTTTAGGATCAAAGATACCATAAAATTAAAATAGTCGAATAATATTATTTATCAATATTCATGCACATAATCTATTTGGTTATCGAATTTATGAGAACACACCCTATATTTCACCATACCTTTTTTATTATATCGACCCAGTCAATTTAAAGGGCAAAGATTCCTCGTGCCATCACAGAAAATTGCAGCAGTTTTATCCTAGCCTGAACTTTCGTTCTTTAATTCAACATTAACACGCAATGAAAAATACAATGATAAAAAAGTTGCCAATTCAATTAATTAATGCGGTAGACTTATTAAAGCTATTAATCCTCTTGTTGCTAAAATAGAAAAAAAATGTTATTAAAAAGGGTTATTTACTAAAAGGAATGTTTTATGTAATAAATTAGGAAATAAATGTCAGAATTTGAACAAAAAAATTATGTAATTAATGTTTTATGTCATTTAGTAATAGTTATTTGTGACACAAGGACGGAAAATGACATTTTGCAAGAGCGAGTAAAGTTGTGTAGCCGAGGTGCGTAGCACCGAGGCGAAACAATACGAGCACTTGCAAAATATTTTCCGGACGTGTAACACACACTATTTTTTGGTCCGACTAATTTTTAATATTTTCAAAAGTTCTGTTATGTTCAACAGTTGACCGTTTGTGCTACCTATACTAAGACCAGTGACTAGAAGACAGCCGACAGAAGGCTGTCAGCTGGTAATGCTGGTATGACGTGATGTTAATATTATAGTATTAATAGTTGTATAATTACTTGTTTGATACTTAATATACGTGTTTAGTAGTTACTAGTGTTTTAATTAACATATGTTGCAAACACAACAAGTTCAAAAACTTTTTACTTTGTGACATATAAGATTAGATGTTTATATAAAGATGAGACAATGAACTATTTTCATAAATTGACATAAATGTCAAATTTTATAATACAAGTTGTGAGAGAAATTAAATGTAAATTAGAATCCTGCTTATCTTTAGAAAAAGTTAAAGGTAAGTTTAGTATATTATACGCTGTTTTTAAATAAATTTAATTAAAATTTGTATTATTTATTATGTATTTTTGATGACTTAAAATTTAAACTCATAGCGCCATCTCTTTAGATATTCTAAAAGCTACTTTGCCGGCCTAGGCCGGAAAATGCCATTTTCCGGACGATTTTGAAGTAATTAATAGTATTGTTTCTGGACGGAGGACCAAAAAATATTGTTATGGTTTATATTAATTTTCTAACCGTTTATTTTTTTTCCGTTCAACAGTTTTTGAATTTCGTTTTATTTTTTAAATTTTTCTTTTTTTTAAATTGTCACTATTTTATTATTGTTTTTTACAATTTTACTTTATTTTTTTAAAAGATCGTAATTATTTTTTTTTAACTTTTTATTATTTATTGAAGTAAAACTTCTTTAGCGAGACTAGGAGTAAAAACGTTATTCTAACGGACGTGACGTCATTCTAATAACAGAAACCGGAAACAAAACCTAATTACAAAATACCTGACACGATTTTTCATGGGCGCCGGCAGCAGGGTGCAAGAGGGTGCGCTTGCACCCCCCTGCTATGGAAAAAAATACCTGAATTTACCAGAAAATTATATATTTTTTAATTTTTTTATTAAATTATTGTTTGAATAAAAACTAAAGGCGTCGCGGTTGCTGTCCAAATCATTCTAAATTCTATATATATTAGATCATAATAGTGTGTAGATGAAAATAATCCTGGCGGCGCTCATGCGATTCTGCCTACTATATTAAATAAAATTAAATCTGTAATTGAATGAATTGACAGCTTTTTATCTTGTCAACCAAAATACATTGCTAGTAGTTTTTTGTGTATAAAGTGTTTGTATTAAATATGAATAAACAAAGTGGATTTATTAATGAAGAAAGTGATGAAAAAATATTGAATGAAAATAGTGAGTACCTATAATCTATATGCATACATTTTATTTTTGGTGTGTAATTACACTATTTAAACCTTATTATTTATACCTATTATTTATACCTAGCTATTTTCGTTTTATAGACTTAAAGAGCTAAAAAGAAAAAGAAATTGTGAACGTCAAAGGGCATATTATAAGCGCCAGAAAGATTTGAAGAAAAATGACAAAAATGAAAAAATGACGAGACAGCCACATTCATTATGATTTGATTAAGTAAGTTTATATACATACATATTATGATAGTAAATAATTGTTTATACGGAATCTTTACGTTGAGTAAAGAAGCATGTTGCACGTTTTTGTTCATAAAATAATAATATTCGAAATATTTTAACACTTTCTTATACTTATTTTAGGTTTGGTTAGGTAGCCATAAAGGCCATAAAACCACTAGTCAGGATCCTTCGTAGACGTGAAGGAAACAAACTTAACTAAGGATTTTAAATTTTATGGAATATGCTATAAAATGATACAAAATGAAATGGTTATCTAACTATCGAAGGCTCTTGTGTTGTGATGTATTACAATAAGGTAGATACAGCTACAAAATCACACATTCTAAACGTAAGGTGTGTATATTTTTAATATTGTTTACCTATTATTGAAGCAAAACTTCTTTAGTTGCGACTAGGGGTTACTCTAACGTTAGATTCTAACGGAAGATTCTGATGGAAGTAACTGTGTAATTTCAGCTATGGGAGGAGCTTAAATTTTCGAAATTTATTTATGAAATTTTCAAACGGTTTCAAATACATTAATGGTATTTAGAGAGTAAAATCTATGTTTCACATTTTAGTTATCATAAACCTATTATTTCATATATAAAAAAAATTCCTATTTCTAATGAATAATATAAATATAACATCTCATTTTTTTGTAAAGTATATAGGCAATAAATATGATTGAATTGTAATTAAATATTTATTTTCCGATACGTACGTCAACAAGTTTTACTTCAATCGCGCGTAAAGGTTACACGCACACTCTTTTGTTTTTACTTTTTATAGTCTTATTTTTTTGTTTTTCTACAATTTTTTTCATATATTGCGATATTGAGGCGAGGCATCTTAGTATTGAAAAAAGTACCTTTTTCTGTTTCAGAGCTTCTTAAATGCTCGGTGGAGGCTCATTCGTTTCATCTTCTTTATCTCCTTGTTCTTAATCCTCAGTTTTTCTTACTCAATCCAAAATTTCTTTGACTGTAAGTGGAGCCGATGTAAGCAGGCAAAGTCTATTTCGATATAGCATTGAAAATTTTACGTAAAATTTTCTTTCAAGTTGAACTGTTGAATCCGCTCAGTTACTGGAAGATCGTCGTCGTCGTTATCAAACTCAGATTTTTTCCATATCATCATTCGTAGAACTGGGAAAAGCACAGCATGTCGAAAAGAGTATAGTTGTGGGTGCCGCTTCTTCCTAGGGTTTAGATAAAAAAATTACTGCATGTAGCATAAAAACAAATGTTTTGCCCTCAGATTCGCCTAGCTCTATCAATAATTTACCTTGGTAGTGACCCTTGATGCTTTTAATTACACACTGTTAAGCCACTAGTCGTATTTGAAAGAAGAAATATCAACTTTATGATTGGAGGGTTTGTCATAAATGGGTGGGCAGGGCAGTTGTCAAACAGGAAGTAAAAGTTTTATCTGGAGTTAACTTTAGAAAATTCCTGCTTCATCAGCATTGCGAATGTCACTTGGGGCGTATTCTTCTGTCAACTTTAGCCACAATCTATCCACCCAATCGCGAGTAACATTCGTATCAACACTTCGTGCTTGTCCACTTATTTTACCAGAGTTGATATGACGCCCTTGCTTGAATTTTTCAAGCCACTCTTTTGATGCTTTGAAAGAAGTTAAACCTAGATCTTCAGTAAAATTTTCCACCTCAACTTTCACGAACTGCCCCGAGATAAGCATATTGTTACGGTGCTATCGCTAAAACCATGATAGTACACCTGGATCCGAATCTTCGTATTCAGGTTTCTTCAATTTTTTGGAGAATCTTTTCTTTATTTTCCATATTGCGGACACTGTAGAGTGACTAAATTCAAACCATCTGCCAGCAACACTTATTTTATCTTCTGCTTTTATTGCACCTATAAGTAAAACTTTTTCATCAATACAAAAACGAACTAACGAATTCCTTAAAAAGGTCGGTATACATGATGCCTATAGGATAGGGAGCTAGAATAATAAAGAGACAAAATTTTGCAAACTTTAAAGGTACTTTTATGAATTATTTGACATTGTAATTGAGACTGGGTGTAATGCTAGAGTTAACATTATGGAAGACAAGCTAAACCAATCAAAGCAAAGTGATTTCGACTCTTTAGGTAGTTTGTCGTTTAATCGACCATTCAAGCCATGAAAATTAATTCACTTTTAACTCTCCATATCAAAGTTGGAAATACAATTCCAGAACCCTTTATCCCCCTTTCAGGAGTTCCACAAGGGTCCATTTTAGCACCTATTCTCTATACCATCTGGTACAGCAGATGGAGAGTAGCTCTCTACCTCACTAAAACACAAACCATCATTTAAACCGCAGCCGACGAGAAAATCTCACTTTTGACAATATCAGTGGCTTAATATGGAGGTAACAGCTCGTTCCTCAATACCACCATCAATTAAATTAGAAGGCGAGCGTCCCTCCTAGGTGCTCTGGGTGGTAGACTTGGAAGATGCCACTACCTACCAAAACTCTACTTCATACTTACAAAAATTTTATTTGACTTCTTGTCGATTATAAGGCTTTGCCATACTCTGCTCTTCCACAGAGACTCCTCGATTCACTTCTTGCCACAGAGAGAGCCATTATTCGCAATACAAAACACGTACACCACCTTTACCCAAGCCGCCTGGTCTACCAAAATACACACATACTTCCTCTTATTTCTCGGTTTCTGAAGTTGCAACAACTCTACAGAGAACCAACATCGCCACCCTGAGGACCTTCCATATCCAGTGGAATGGAGGAGTCCAGACAATTTTAAGATTTCCGAAGATTAAGATCCCTCTTCCCTCCTTAAGACTCCTCCGAACCATAGACAGGGACATTGCACAATGTGGGATTACACAGTCACACACGCTCACACAAAACCAAAAAAAGTATTTTGTGACAGTTTAGGCACGTTCCAGGAACCAGGAAACAGGGAAACAAAATCAGGAAAACCAGGAAACGAGCACCGAATGGCACCGAGCGACTGATACTGACTTCATCACAAACTCCACCATCCATCCATGAAAAGGACACCAAGCCCTATAACAGGATCTTTAAACTTAACACCCAAAACCCACCAATATTACACTCCTGTCAACCGATTACTCCTTGTACCTTATATAACAACAAAAATTTCATCAAAATTGATATATATTACATCTGGTATAGCCAGTTTTGTGAATAAATATTGATTTAATTTACTTTAATAAATGATTTACTCCACAGATTTAATTGAAATTAAGACTTTGTACTTACTGTAAAATAAAATAATTTATGAATAAAAAAATAGTGAATCGTATATAGGAGTCGTTCGTGCGAATACACTCTTTTTAGCTGATGATATTATTGAAGAAATCACGAAATGAAACAACATAAATCTGCTTGTGAAGAACAGTACCAGTTACCTAGAAAATTTTAGACACGCAATATAAATTTATAAAAAGACTAATTCACGATCGACCTCTTTTTGGGTGTTACGCGAATATACCTTATGAACTACTTAGAACTGTCGTTGGAAATTTAAAATACAATGATTATATTCTTATTGTTTTATTTAAAAACTAAATGAATTCTCTAATGTGAGCAAAATGTTTACGATTGGTTTTCTGTTCTATTTTTTTATTCGTTTCTTAGAAATAGAAATTATTACATTTGCTTTACTATATAAAAAGTTAAATTGTTGCCAGTTTTATGTTCTCTGTTCTATTTTTTTCATTTTAATTAAATTCTTTTCACACTTTTGACTTGTTTTATAGTTTCTTACAGCTTTTTCAGTATTTCAGTTAATATTCTATTGGTCCGTAAGGGAAAAATGATGAGGGTAAATTTTTACGATGTCACAAAAAACCGACAGTATAAAATTACGTATGTAATGGTGTGAGCAAGAGAGAGACAGAAACACATATATAAGGTATATTGGTCGGTAAAAACAAAGATGAAATATTTACTACATGTTATTAATAATAAACATGAGTCCTGTGAATATCTACTGTTTAAATATTCAGTACATTGAAAAGAGATAGATATACAAAAAATAGTCTGATCTAATGTTTTGAATATCATAGTGACGTATCACCTTGTGTTTGACAGATTATTTTATAATTCTGTCACTTAAGTATGCATATAAAGTTTATTAATTTATATTAATTAATAATAATATTCGGTAATGAATATTGTATTGTAGTCTATAGTACCGTCACATGGTTGCATTATATCCTGCACTATGCTTTTGAGGTTGTTGGCTATATAAATTTTTAAGAATAGTCGATTAAATAAAGCACTACAATCAGCAAAAACCTCCGAAATTTGTAACGTAAGATGGATCATAAACTAAAATAGAGTATCAGGAAATTTGTCGCTATTTTTCATAATGTAAAAATGAAAAATTGCATTTCTGCATTTGAAACGTGCATTTCGAACAGACGATAGATAGAAAAATTACAACTCGGTAAGTTTGCTAAAAATGGGTTCAATTTATGTTCTCGGGGTTTTTGGAGTTGCTGAACACGAATACCATGATGCCGAAAGTCTCCACGGCACTTGGTGCCTAGGGTATTTACCTCTTCTCCTGTGGTTTTACCTAAATTCTGTACAAAATCAGTGCACACTTGGTACTCGGTGGTTTTTGGGTCGCTGAGTACGAATATCATAATGACGATGGTCTCCAAAACACCTGGTGCCTAAGACGGACCTCCAGGAATTTTATGCAAATTCGATACAAAATGAGTGTGCACTCGGTACTAGGAGGCTTTTGACGTCGCTGAACACGAATATCATATAATGGTTTTGCTAAATCATTCGCATACAAATTTATGAATCCGGGTGCGTGCATAGAAGTATAACTTCTGCCGGCAGTCCTACTGACTGCCAAAACCGTTTTTTTTTGTTTTACAAACAACAACAGTAGAAGGCCTTAAATGTACATAGTACATAGTAAAGAATAGAAATTTAGGTTAGTTGACGGTATTATTTATTTACATCATAAACTAAAATAAGTTATTATATTATTAATTCAATGATACTTTACAGTATTTATAAGTGACAAAAGGAATTGTTACGTTTGTAGAATTTGGGTTTAATTGGCGGTATGTATTATTCATTTCAAGAAAGTTTTTATCTGGTTTCGCTCAAGAAGTATAACTTCTTACGTCGTTACATAAATACACAGAAACACACCCGATTTTTCAGTTCCTCCTGATTTTTTATGTTCGAAACTTTGACCGCAAATATCTCGGAAACTAAGTCGTACGAAAAAATTAGTAAGGACAGTTTTGCTTAGAAATGTTCAAAGAACACGAATATGCGTTAACTTAAAAAAAAGATTTTTCAATTAGTTGCAAAATAATTGTTAATAACAAATTGTCTGGCACTCGTACGACCTTCCACTCACAAAAATTGTGTTCAGGAGCTCAAAATACATCAAAAAAACTTGGGTAGGTCCGTCTAAACACAATTGGCCATCAAGCAGCATTATGTGCATTTGAATTAGGAATTCTAATCATGTACAAATCTAGGTTATGTACCTGGAGAATGACAGCATTGCGCAAGATACGATTGTATCATTTTTCATCTTTTTATGTTATAAGACTGTCATAACGCTCCATTCGTTTTATTTATTTACCTTGCCTAAGGTTTATTTATTAGATGCAAAGCGACCACTACAGTGCTATTTTTGGAGTAGAGATGGCGCACTTGCGATTGTTTCTAACTTTCGCAGACTTTTAATATCAAATACCCACCAGTCTATACCGGGAATATCTCTTCATTAGTGACTGAAGAGACAAGTCTGTACTGTACTGATGAGGTCTAATAGACCGACACACAGTGTCTACAGTTTGGTTTTGCCCTTGTATAGACTGATTGATCTTTATATCTACATCGCAGCATCATGTGCATTTGAGTTAGGAATTCTAACCATGCACAAATCTATGTACCTGGAGATTGACAGTATTACGCAAGATACGATTGTATCATTTTTCATCTTTTTATTTTATAAAATAGTGTAAATAAAAAAAATATTAAAAAGTAAAAAGCGTGAGATGTATGGTGGGAATTAGAGTACTTTTAAAGCACCCCACGCTTTTAACATATCAATACATTTTCTTCTATTTGTGCTATTCTTAATACAAACATTTAAAAAAAAAATTAGTTCATTTATTCACAAAAGCGTGTTTTTCAGTTTTTTATACTATCATTTACTTCAATTTCTCCTTAATTTCATTTTCTTTTGTGTACCTTTACTTTCTAAATTTTATGAATCCGATGAGAGATATCTCAAATATAATTAGTGTTTCATGTATAAAAAATGTATGCTGTTTACAAAAATAACAATAAACTTTATATCATTCATAATATGTTTCAGTACAATTGTTTGAAAAAATCTGACTAACCGACAGGTGCTGTGTTCTACTCTTTGTCCTTTTAAAATATTTTTGCATTTTGTAAGTTTAACAAAAATTATCATTTATAACGATCTTAACTACACATAATGATTTAAAAACATATTCATCCATCAGAAAGAAGTAGAATAATTGATAATTACATAATTGATATTACATTGTAATACAAAAATTAATATCTAGGTAGAAAATTCCGTCTTTTTAATAGGCAATTAATCTATTAATATAATATTCTGATTAAACTCTTCCTGTATTCTCAAGTGAAAGCTATATCAAGAATATAATGACAAAACATATATTATACTTACCGGAGCTGAGAAAAAATGAGGACAATTACAAGGAAATCTATAAGCATTATTTTGTAGTAGCTAATAACAATTAAAACAAGTAAATTGATAGTCAATATTAAAAAAATGTATTGTATTCAGTTTTTATATGTATTCCAATTTTAAATGACTAATAATAATACAGAAATACACGTTCTTATGTAATATTATAAATTGTTTTTGTTTTAAAGTAGAGTGAATACATATTATTTTATTTGATACTTCTTATGAATAATAGGAATCGTGCGTTCAGAGCGACTTTTCGAACTTATATGAACATCGAAGATAGGTATACAAGTAAAAGAATAAAATACTACATTTAAAATGTCTTACAGAATTATTGTCCGATAACATTTAGCCTAATCAACAAGTACCTTTTTTAAGAAACTCTCACAGAGGGCTCCTAAAATTATGATTTTGGTGTCATTCGATAGGTATTGATCTCTAGAAACTTTTTGAAAAAGTTGAAAATGCGCTCGAAAAAATTGCAATAGTTATAAACAAAAGAGTGAAAAAAAAAAATTTCCCCAACTTTGTACTAAATAAAACCAAAAAAAGTAAATAAATAATTAAGTTAGAGCCTGTGCTGATGGTTCATATTGTTTATCACATTAAAACGGTTAAAAATGACCTGAAGTGTTTTTCGCCTATCTGTAGTAGTTTAAAAGTTATTTAAATAATAGTGGTCGAAAGCTGAGAGAAAATATTGAACGTACAGACAGAAAAATATTTAAAATTTTATAAAAAAAAAATATATTTTATAAACCAAACAGTTTAAAAAAAATAAAACGAAAAAATTATTTGTTTATAACAAATTGTTTATAAAATAAACTAATTAAATATAAATAAATAATTGAAATTTGCTCGGTATATGAAAGAATATTATAAATAGTGATTAAAAAAAAATGGTTCCTTAATATTAATAATAAATGGCGGAAAAAATTCTTAATAAACAAATCCAATTTTGACCAATAAAAAAAATTTTTTAAGAAACGATTTTTTTTTAAAAATCATAATATTTTTTGGTCCTTCGAATCAAATAAAAAAAAAATTTCCATTGCCTCAAAAATAATGCATTTGTTTATAACAATTTTTTAAATAAAGCATTAAAAAATAAAAAATAAAAATTTCAGGTGACGCTAAATGAGAAAAAAATGAAATCATTACGAATTAAAAAATGTATAATTATATATAAACAATTGCTTTATTTTAAACATTTTAAATTTTTTAATGCAATAGATTGTTTATAAATAACTGGAAAATTAAAAATTTTTGATTTTTTCAACGTAAATCTATTTTTTCACTTCTTCGGAACAATTCTACCAAGGGCCAGAAAATTGAGCTTTTTTGTTAAATAATAAAAAAGTTTTGGTGTTAACTTTCGGTTTCAAAAATTTTGTTTATTAACAATAGCATAACTAATGGAAAAATTCGTACAATTTTTTTTTCCTCCGGATTATTGTTTACCAACTTATACCAAAGGTACGTGAATTTTTTCATTCTTTAATATTGATATTTAATATACACTGAAGGACAAAAAAAGTGACGCACCCAAAATTTTCATAAAATATAAACCTTCAAAACTTTTGAGTTGGTGGTCCGATTGCAATGATTCTTTTTTTATTTTTGAGAATGGTTCTTTGGTGGGCGCATACTAGTTCGCTCCCGCGGTCAGTTAAACTTGTGAATCCTATACTAATTCGCTCCGAGCGAAGGTACTATACTAATTCGCTCCGTTTACCTGCGACCTTTTCGAGGGGATTATAATTTGACCGGTCAGACGCCGGAGCGAATTACTGCGTATTTAAAATAATAATACATAAGAAAACAACGGTTTTATTTATAAACTATTTTACTTATTTACTAAATATAAAATATACATTCTATAATAATAGACGCTTAGTATTTACACACTAATTTTACTTTAAAACTATTTTTTTAACATCTTATATCTCTGGGACATTATTTTCACAAAATCAAATGTAGTGTATGAGTTATTTTCTTGCAATAGGGAAATTTGTTTCTCTACAAATTCCTTCAATAAACGAGCTTCTCTGCTATACACTTTTTTTGGTAGACTTAGGCTTTTTATTTTGATATAGTGTCTATTTGTGCATTTTTTAAAATCTCTAAAAATTGAAATAAATTTGGATGTGAAGAATAAAAGAACAAATTAAATTTTGAGTGGAAACTTTCACATGCATTGGTTGTTATTCAATTGAGGAACTATGCTCAGCCCACATAGAAGGGGGAAAAACTGCATCTTCGGAAATGTAGTTCTCTACCAAATAATCCGAAAATTTCACTACAGAGTCAGTGTTTGGCATTATTGCAGCCAAATCAATGGCAAAACAATCACCAACCATTTCTGGTTTTAAAAATGGTAGCCAAAAATGTAATTTAGTTAGTTTCCAATATCTGATTTTGTGGAATACTCTGAGGCCAATCCAAGACTCTGTATTTTTCGCCACCTATAGAAAAGTAGAGGTTCGTCTTTAAAACCATATAGATATTATTATATAGAGAAATGAGAAATCAGTATACAGTATACATTTTACAAAAAAATGATTCTTTACATATGAAAATTAATTTACATTCCCATCTGTATAAAACATTTTGGGACACACTGTATATATATATATTTTTTAAATAATATTTTATTATTTTTATTAAAAATTTGGGTATTTTTATAGCAATATGATAATAATTTTTTTTGTGTAAACTCACCAAGATTATCCCAAATGCAATCGACATCCTTTTGTATTAGAAGCTGGTAAAATCCTCTCGACTGCGTTATGGATTTGCCTTTTCAAAATCTGCATAAACTACCGAAGGGTTAAATAATAAATTTAATTTAAAGCACTCTTCTTTTACATACTGCAGGGCTCTTTCATATGATTTCTCTTGTTTATTTGGTAGCAGAATAAAAAACAATGGTACACAATGTTCATTTTCGAGGCCATGAATTGTGAAAAGTTGGTAAAAATATTTGGTGCAACATTTAAATGTCCCGTCAACATATGCATTTGGTGAATTACATAAAAACTTCAAATTGGTTTCGCATGAAAAAATGACAATATTACTATTAAAATCCTTTTTAAATAAAAAGTTTTCACTTTTATGTGTCACTAGTGTCATTAACTTTAAAGTTTCCTGAACTCCTTGCAAGGAAGTTGGTGTTTTCGGGAGCACTTTCATTCTGTTATTATATAAATTTTTTCCAATCAAAAATACATCATTAACTGTTAATGATTCAACATCATGTTTTTTTAACTCTGTATGCAGTATTTTTGAGGGTTTTTCCCAAATGTCTTCTACCGCTCGTCTTTATAAGGAATTACTTAGTTTTTGGCGATTTAACGTTGACGGCAATTCGGCTGAGTGGTTATGAACTTCGTTGTATTCTATTATGGCAAGGTTAGAATCTCCAGTTTTTACAAACGATTTACAGCCACCTCGCATTATACATTGCCACCGTTTTATATTCCCAGCTAATGTTTTATGGAAATTGTATTTAAAACGGTTGATCAATAACATAGGTTTTCCCTTTTCACTCAACATTTCACTAACTTCTGCGAAATTCATGTTTTTAACTTTTTTTGTTAATGTGATCGATACTTTCACCTTTACTCAACTAAAACTTTCACAAAAATGAAATTAAAAGAAAAAAATAAGAAAATTTAAATAATCCTTCCAAGTATTAGTAATTATCAAAAAATCCCAACCATCCCTCAAAAAATTTAGTACCGGAGCGAACTTAGGTACCTATGGGTCTTTCGGGTTGGGGATTAAAATCTGACCGCCGAAGCGAACTAGTGTGCACCGTCTTTGGTATTACGACGCGGTTATAAAAGTTTTTAATAATTTTAGGTTTGTAGCCAGTATTGATTAAATAACAAGTACACGTTTTTTACGCTATTTTTGAAACACCCTGTGGACGTTGCTGCTACTCTAGTCGTACTAAGTCTTTTATGGGCATGTTAAGTAGAGCCTCTTTTACATTCTTGGTTTTAAATCATATCTCTATCTTAGATAGTTCAAAAGATAGAGGCTTTCAAGCAAAGTTTTGCTTTTATTAAGAATTTTATTAAGTTTACAGAACAACAACAATAATAACGACAACATAACATAAACAACAATAAGTAATATCGGTTATTGGCTTCCCTTGCTCTTTTTAAAGACTCAATTCTTTTTGGCATGCTATGAATTGGGTTTGCAATCCTTTCCTGATGAATATTGTTCCACTCTTCAACAAGTGCATCACCCAAAGCAACAAGATTTTGTGGAACAATTTGACGAGACCTAATTCGACGCCCTAAATCATCCCGCAAGTGCTCGATAGGGTTCATATCGGGGCTCTTGGGAGGCCATACTATGGTTGCTATACCAACTTGCTTCAAATATTCACAAACAGTTTGGGCAGTGTATGGCCTTGCATTGTTGTGCATTAATTAAAATGCATCTCCAACGAATGGTGCAAATGGTACCACGTGCTGCTCTAAAATGTTCTCTATGTACATATTGGCCGTTAGAGCATTTCTTGGAAGCGCGCAAAGTTCTGTACAGGGTTACATTGAAATTCCTCCCCAGGTCATTACGGAACCACCTCCAAAACTCTTTTGCTCTCCAATCTTATCCTGTTCATATCGTTTTCTAGGTCTTCTCCATGCTCTTTGGAGACCATCACTTGAATATAAACAGAATCTCGATTCATCGGTAAATAACACTCTATCCCATTCGGGATCACGTCAATCTCCATATTCTTCGACGAAGCGACGACGAGCTTTCCTATGTCTTTAAAGTAATCTTGGTCCTGTTGCTGATCTCCTAGCTCTTAGATTAACTTCCTTCAATCTTCGACAAATCGTTTTATCACTTACATGCGTTTCGCGTACCTGTCTTAATTGATGGTTTGTTTTAACAGCAGTTTGGAAACGATTGCGCTAAGTTTGCAATCTAATAAATCGATCATCAATATTGAAGGTACTCCTAGGGCGCCCTGAACCAGCTCTTCTATGACATTGGCCAGTTTGTTGATACCTCTGAATTTCTCGCCGTCCAGTTGCATCGGGAAAACCAACCGCTCGTGCTGCATATCTTTTACTTTTACCATCGTCTACAAGACCATCATTCGTGAAACCTGCTTGAGTGTAATTTGTTGAACCATTATAAATTTTCGCGAAAAACTACTACACAAACTACTGACAGTCAGAACTTTAGCCAAAATGACACTGTCACAAATAAGCCGTTTCTCAGCCTACTTTTTCCTATTAAAAAAAAATGGATTTTTGTGCTGGGAGTAAAACTTTGCTTGAAAGCCTCTATCTTTTGAATCGTCTAAGATAGAGACATGATTTAAGACCAAAAATGTAAAAGAGGCTCTACTTAACATGCCCATAAAAGACTTAGTACGACTAGAGTAGCAGCAACGTCCACAGGGTGTTTCAAAAATAGCGTAAAAAACGTGTACTTGTTATTTAATCAATACTGGCTACAAACCTAAAATTATTAAAAACTTTTATAACCGCGTCGTAATACCAAAGAACCATTCTCTAAAATAAAAAAAGAATCTTTGCAATCGGACCACCAACTCAAAAGTTTTGAAGGTTTATATTTTCTGAAAATTTTGGGTGCGCCACTTTTTTTGTCCTTCAGTGTATTTAAATAATTTTTTTGTTTACGCGGCGCGCGAGAACGCCAAACACCCCGTTTTAGTAATGACTTTAGGGCTCTGTTAAAATTATAAATATTGGAGATACAGTTTCGGGAGTCCAGACTTATTTTTGTGAAATTTTCTGCTCTTTTCAGATGTTTTTTTCAATTTCAAAATTGTTTAATTGTATTCGAGATTTTTCAAAAAAACCAAAACACTTTTTTTTCACTCTTTTGTTTATAACTATTGCAATTTTTTCGAGCGCATTTTCAACTTTTTCAAAAAGTTGATAGAGATCAATACCTATCGAATGACACCAAAATCATAATTTTAGGAGCCCTCTGTGAGAATTTCTTAAAAAAGGTACTTTATTAGACTAATTAGTTGATACGTTGAGCCGACGAAAAAAAAATTCAAACGTCGATTTCGGAAGAACTAATAATACAGAATTAATTATCATTTGTCACAAGATAAATTCTTTAAAAAAGTAAAATTTTAGTGAATTTTCCTAATTTTGACAGCGGAGAATCAAACTAGAGAGTTTTACAAAACGTCATTTTATAGGTTTTATTTTCCAAGCTAAAGCTCTATTGATATTATTGCGACCTGTTTTCTTAAAAAAAAAATCGAAAAGAGGTTGACCTTAAAGGCCATCCTTGCAACTTCCCGCTAGTTTTAACCGCAAAGCTATAGTAACGTGACGTATTTTGACGTTTTTGACTTTTTTTAAAATGTTTAAAAAGCCATAACTCTTTAACGCGATATTCGATTTTGATGTTCAAGATGGCATTCGACGCAGTTTTTTGAGACCTAAAAACGTTACTAGGAGTGCAAAATTCAAAAATTCATTATTCAAAAAATTATTGAAAAAAAAACACGATTTTTGAAATTTTTCGACAACGATATCTCACGAACGAATCAACCGATTTTAGTTTGCAAAACGGGATTCGACGTGTTTTTATTAAGCTTGAGAGCTGATTAGGTTATAAAATTGATCGATATAATGTCCAAAAAGATATGGCCAAAAAACATCATTTTTACCAATTGTTTTTTTCGGTTATTTTGAAATTTCTCGAAATCTACGAGTTCGAATCGGTTCAAACTTACAGGGAATCTAATTTAGATGGAACTCTTTGGAACGCTTTTTATTTCATTCCGATCGGTCAAGCAGTTCAAAAGTTATTAGAGGTTTACATACATCCACACACACACACACACACACACACACACACACACATCCACACATACATACAGACACCCTAGTAAAAATAGTCAGGGGAGGTTCCAAATACCTTAAAACGTTAAGATCCGATGAAAACTCGATTTTCGAAGAACGGGGTAAAACCAATAACTTCGATTTTAAAACAATTTTTTAATTTTTTTAGCGGGAAGTTAAAAATAAGTAGCATTTTCCAAGGATCCGACACTACGAAGTCAGAAGAGCTAAATTTGGATAAATTTTGCTTAATAATCACCTTTTAAAAGATAAGACTACACACCAAAATATTCTACATTACATTGAGAAAAAACAACACTCATAATAACATAAAATACCTCTAGCGCCTGTAAAACTCAAAATTTTGCGTAAATGTTATACATGGTTGAAATAGATTGTAAAATTATGAGTGCATTCAACCACATGCTGTATCGAGGAACGAGAAAAGGGTCTCATTTATGGACCGCCCGCTGTTCCCAGGTAAGGGGTGACATCAAAAACGCCTTAACCCAATTTTTTTTAAAAATTTGCTTTACTCACAACGCTATATATCGCGAACTAATAGTCTGAAGGCTATAAGTATATTTAAAAACCAAAAATAATATGAATCAAATTATAGTAACGTACGAACTTTTTAGCCCATCTAATACTTTATTGCAAATAAAAAACTGTCAACAGTTCAGTAAAATTATAAAATCTGGTATAATTTCATCTTCCATTAATTCACAATCAAATGCATCATTTTGAATATCCATTTTATAATTAATTTCACGTTTTAATATGTCAAGTTATTTTATAGTTTTAAATATATACAAAACTCTGTTGACCGCTATCTTAGACTAACTATTTTATTGTTTTTTTCATTAAAGATAGGCCGGAAAGTAAATAAAAATGAGTCCGGTAAAAGCTTTTACCGGACTCATTTTTATTTTATGGCCTTGTCCGACAAAATGAGATTTTCTGACCTAAAAATAAACCGGAGAGTACAAATTTCTGGCCGGTTTAAAAAAAAGTATTTATTACAACGATCACTATTGAAAGTTTTCCACATCAAAAAATTCAAATAGAAAATTGGCGTTTCCCACCATCTGTCACTTATCGCTATAGAGCAGAAAAGTGGTACCTTTTCGACTGTTAATTTTTATTTAAAATAAATAAATACACACCTAAGTACCCATTATAGTATATTAAAATAAAACTTTAGACTGCTGAATATTATATTTGAACAAAGAAATTAAAATAAATATTGAATATCTAAATAAACCTTAGTTTGATTGCCAATATAGGCAACACAAAATACACATACTATAATAAATTATTAATTATCATTTTTTTTGTAATTTCATCTGATCGTAGAAAAAATCTTATGTATAATTCGAGTATAAAGCTCTTTGCCTCGTTTGATAATTTTTTGATTTTCATCTCGAGCGGCAAAGTAGCACTTTCTGCTCTTAATACACAAATGACTTATTTGTCTCTACTTTGATTCTTTCGTTGCACGTATGTTAATAATTCTTCTAAATAGATATGCATAAATACATAATACACTGTAAATATACTTTAAATTAATAATTAAATGAGCCTTGTAATTTATACTATACAATAGTGAGAAACAAATTTACTTCTATTTCTAGTGTTAATTATACACAAATTATAGTTGCTATTAATCCATATCTAATTAGGATACAGTTCGAATTATTTCTTTATTGTATGAAGATAACACATTCAATCTCATTAATTTGAATTATTATACTCAGTGCAAAAGTAAAAAACAAAATCTCACTAGCTTCCATATTATTTATAATATGCAACTAAGATTTATTAGTAATGTATTTAACTTTTATAATTGCAATCTCGTAGTAGAATGATTTATTTCAATGGTTTTATTTTATTTTTTTAATTTGATATACTTTTTTAACTTGATACTTTAAGTATCCTTTTTTTGAAGGTTTTTAATAAAGATTTACCGATATGGTTTTCTATATTACCTCCTTCAAATATCTAGTAATTGTGACTAGTGATTAGTCGAATTATCCTTTATCGTTACCTTTTATCTACGAGAGTTGGGGGTGAATACCTTAATCTCTAACTTCGACAAAGCACTTTGGAAGACTAACGTAAGTTATTTTATTTCATCCTGTCCAGTAAATACACTTCCCTATAATCAATTTGGCGCCGGTAAGTAAAACATTACGGTATCAGGTACTGTAATGTGTTGCCTAGCAACGCTGCTCTGATTGCTTAAGGGAAGACAATTACTTTTAATTTTTGATATTTAAAAATACTATAATGACTATAAAATAAAAATAAAATAATTAATTACTTACTTTTACATCCATATTTAAAAGAAAGTCAATGTTATTCAATTTTATATTAACAATTAAACCTTAATAATAAAAAAAATATTTGACAGTGACAGATGGCTTTCAAGGTAATTTGACATAACTAATCAAGTTACGAACTATTTTTAGTCAAGTTACGAACTACTGTTAACATTTTTATGAATTTATTAATTTATAAAAACAGGATGAAATAAAATATAATAAATACATGGTCGTTAGGTGTTATTACAGTCCTCGTTTTCATTTCCAAACTCGGCTCCTACGTCGCCTCGTCCGTAAACTAACTCGTACTGTAATAAGTCACCTACCGACCTTGTAACGTATAATACTATTATCTTTATCTACCACCTATCTCTGAACATCAAGAAAACAAAACTAATGGAAATACCAAATACCTACAATAGTTAAACAATCCCAAAAAGGGAAATGTAGTGTACAAAGAGTTTAAAATTCCCAATCCTGAATTGTATATAGACCACTGCTTTTACAGACCATCGGCTAATATTTTAGTAGATGCTGGAGAGGATATAACTTTTTTAAAAAGACATGGCAGATGAATGTCAAGCTACATTGACAATTCAATAACCAATAACCTCAATCCAGAATTGTATACAGGCCACTGCTTTCCCAGATTATCGGCTACTATTTTAGTAGATGTTGGCGAGGATATAATTTCTTTAAAAAGACATGGCAGGTGAATGTAAAGCTGCATTGACGATTCAATTACCAATAAGCTCAATCCTGAATTGTGCTTAAATTTTATTTATTCGCAAAATTTCGTGGTTTCTTATATTTTGTTATGCATTAAAGTTAATTTATTGTATTGTTTTATTTTATTTCGCACAACTCTAGAAAAAGTATAGTGTTTCAGTGGCGAGGAATGACTCATTTCCCACTATTAAGATTTGCAGCATTCACCTACGGCTCATGCTGCAAACTTTGTACTCGTCGGTAATGCATATCATTATTTGCTTGTAAAACGATATACTATTTGCTGCTAATAAAATTATTATGTAAGTATATATTTATTTATTTAAAATAATGCGGATTATTGAATCTTTAAAGTTAAATAGTACTGTGTTAACTGTCTTTTAAAATATTGGAGTTCCGTTATTTTGATAATCATATATACATCATACATACCTTATAAAGTTTGATGATTCTGTAATCAATTTAATTCGTGATCTGTTAATTACACTTGATAATAGAAGCAGTTCATTAGATAACCATCACGCTACCAGAACTACTCTTTTGCCATGCTTTCTTGATTCGAACTTTGATAATAGTTGAACGAATATGTCTGTTCGTTCGGGAAGTGCTTGATTTATCTTTTAGCTTCTAAATAATTACGCTGCATGCCTTCATAAAAGCGAAAGTTTCAAGATATGTAAATAGTATTTTTATGAAAACTCCCTATAGATAGATCAATCATTATACTTTATAGTTTATTTCTTAAATTAATGATCCATTCAGTCCCGGAAATCTTAATATTTAATCTGGTTAATGTTCAAAATATAACTTACAATATAGTTAGAGTCTTATTAAAATGTAAAAACTTATATAATACATTAGTTTTGGGGATAGAATTTCCTGCGACGAAATTGGTTTTCATGAATCGGAATGAAACTATAAAATGGGATTTTTAGTTTTTAAAAATAATGATTTCATTAATATTACAATAAATATAGAAAAATAATTAAATTTAATTGTGTGGCAAGGGGTGAAACAAGACGATTTCTGACTAGGGCGAGAGTTGACTGCCCGAGCGAAGCGAGGGCTGTCTTCGCCCGGTCAGAAATCGTCTAAGTTTCATCCCGTGCCACACACTATATTTTTCATGTCACATGCATTGAAACAGCGAGTTTTGATCTCTGTAGTAATATCTTGACAACGATTTGACGATTATGATTTTATTCGCTTTTGTTTATTACAAATGCGATTCTGACAGACTTGAAATAAAGACATAAATAATAAATAAATAAATGAATGTGCCGGGCAGAAATAACGTTGTTTCTCCCCTAGGGCAGAAAAAACTGTCAGTTTCTGACTGACAGTTGCGTTGGTCTGAAATTGTATTGTTTCGACTGACAAAACAGGGATCAAAACAAGCTGTTTCAATGCATGGGATATGAAAAATATTTTTTATCAAATTTTCGTTTTATGTATTTATTTACTTCAGCGTGACATGTTTCAACAAACTTTGTTTTCTTCAAATGATGGAATACAACTATAGCGTTTTCGCAATTGTCACGGACTAATAAAAATCTTTCGTTTCAGGCAGTTCCAGGTGTGGGTGCCAATATTATTATTTACAAGGTACATAAAATGGGCATTTAAAAATATTTACTTTGAATAGGTAGGTGTAGGTAATGATATTGCTTCGGTGTATACTTTACATGTTTTTTCAGTTTTAAATCAATAACACTGTACTGTACTTAATGCATTAAAATTACACTTAAATTCGTTTTTTTTTTATTTTATCCTTTTCATCTATTTTCTTGTTAGTTATCCAGCTTATACTATATTTTTCGTGTATTTTGTAACTTATCGATTAAATATAGAAGATATCAACTGCGCCACCTTCCGGTGTCGTCGTATTACTTAAGTGAGAATTGCTCGTTTAAATATATTTGATATAAACTACGCCACCTTACGACGGCGTCGTAGTATTTAATTGTAATAGTATTAATTGCTCTTTTAAATATACGAGATATTAACTGCGCCTTAATTTATTTAAAAAGGTATTTTTTGGCTTTCGTTTTTTACAATTTTTTCTGTTTTTTACTATTTTCCATTTTATTTTGGTTTCTCGTTTATCTATTTATTTATAAATCGATGTTCAACACCATCTACTGGGTATTCCCACAACCAAAATGTTAAATAATCTAGAAATCAAAACCCCTACTGGGTATCTATCCAACCTAGGTGTTAAAGGTTTATAGAGTTTCACCAATTAACTTAAACTGTGATCTATTAGGAATTCGTAGAAGTAAACAATAAATGTCACTTAGAGGATATTATCACTTTACCGTCGAAATATACAAATAAATAAAAAACATTTTGTAGTGGACCAAATAGTAAATCTAAACCATTCTCGAATCCATTTGAACACATACAAAAAATTTCATGAAATTCGGTGCAGCTGTTTAGAAAGAGTACAGAAGTACAGAAGAAATATGTATATATACGAGGTTTGTTCAGAAAGAAACGAGAATTTTGAATGTCACAGGCTACGTACATTCGATTCTCGATTTTTTTTCTTTTGTTGGTTTTTTACTATTTTCCATTTTATTTTGGTTTCTCGTTTATCTATTTATTTATAAATCGATGTTCAACACCATCTACTGGGTATTCCCACAACCAAAATGTTAAATAATCTAGAAATCAAAACCCCTACTGGGTATCTATCCAACCTAGGTGTTAAAGGTTTATAGAGTTTCACCAATTAACTTAAACTGTGATCTATTAGGAATTCGTAGAAGTAAACAATAAATGTCACTTAGAGGATATTATCACTTTACCGTCGAAATATACAAATAAATAAAAAACATTTTGTAGTGGACCAAATAGTAAATCTAAACCATTCTCGAATCCATTTGAACACATACAAAAAATTTCATGAAATTCGGTGCAGCTGTTTAGAAAGAGTACAGAAGTACAGAAGAAATATGTATATATACGAGGTTTGTTCAGAAAGAAACGAGAATTTTGAATGTCACAGGCTACGTACATTCGATTCTCGATTTTTTTTCTTTTGTTGGTACTCATGTCCCTGATATATGTTGACAATATCAGCCATTTTGCATTGTTAGTTTGTGTTTGACAGATAGAAAGGTTAGACGTGTTTTGGTATACTCTTCGATTTTCAACTATTGAACAAAATGGATCAAGAATCTGCATTAAATTTTGCGTTAAAAATGAAATAAATTGTGCCAATGCATTCAAAATGTTAAATGCGGCATTTCGTAATCTACGATGAGTACCTAAACCAAGAGTGTATAAATGGTGTAAACGCTTCAAAGAAGGCCGAGAAGACATTGATGACGATGACCACTCTGGACGCACGAGCACGTCAACAACTGATGAAAACGTCGAAACAGTGAAGCAAATGGTTTTGGAAAATCGTCGGATTACTATTAGGGGAGTTGCTGAGGATATTGACATATCAACTGGATCATGTCATGCGCTTGTATCGGAAGTTGTGGACATGAAACGTATGACAGCAAAGATTGTTTCAAAATTGCTAAATTCTGACCAAAAAGAACGTAGCGTGAATATCGTTCTAGAGCTGTTTAATACCGCCAACGACGATTCAGATTTTCTCAAAAGGGTCATAACCGGTGAAGAAACATGGGTATATGGCTATGATATCGAAACCAAAGTCCAATCATCCCAATGAAGCGGCCTTCATTGCACAACTCTAAATAACTCTTTAGAGCTTTAGAATCCTGAACTGAGTAATAATCGCAGGAATTCTCACAGAACACTGTCCACTGAGGTACCATCTCTGTATAATGGGCAGTGAAACATGAAGATTCTGTGAGTATGCAAATAAAACGGCTGAACATGTTATCGGTAATCGTTCGGCAACGACATATATATGTCGTAGTCACTTGGCGATTCAGGCACATAGCTATGTGACTGGGCTATTTTAAGCACATAGCTATGTGCCCGTCACTTAGAAACGCGCCGAGTATAGATCCATTACATCTCTATGTGACTGATTTTAGCCCGTAGTCACATAGCGATTCCGGCACATAGCTATGTGCGGAGAACAAGTCAGTCACTTAGAGATTTATCAAATTCAAGACCATCGCATCTCTATGTGACTGATTTCAGTCCGTAGTCAATTAGCGATTTCAGCACATAGCTAAGTCAGTCACTTAGGATCTACTAAGTTGAGGGCTATTGCATCTCTAAATTGAAGCAATTCTATGAAAAGTATTAACAAACAGATAATTCCGATATGGTACCAGTAGATACGAATACTTTGGTGATAACTACTAAATTATTAAAATTATGAAATTATTATAGACATAGACCCAAATTTTAGGGAAACAACATTTACTTAATTACAAAAATACATATATTATCTAAATCTAAACTACAACTAATTACAACTGTTAAACAAACATTGATGAAAATTTGCCAGAGACACATTTAACAAAATGTAAACGAGAAATTTTCCCACTCTTGTACTCTTGTATTTTATCATTTGTAAATTTTTGTTTTTTGTAAATTTTCTTACGAATTGGCAAATTTTTGCTGTATTAATTTTTATATACGAGTCTGCCTGCATGTTTTTCAGAGCCTCAATGAATATGTGTATATTTGGATGCGGACTGCCGCTGTAGGAATTAAATTTCGAATGAAATGATTCGCAAGTGTTTGTGGTTCGCCAAAGGGCGCTGCCCATGTCGTAGAGGGAAAGGAGATTCCTCATCAATGTACGTCTCTTCTAAATAGTCTGCAAATTTTGTTGCCTTTTCACAATCCGGTTGTTGCGCTGCAAAATCAATCGCGAATGCATCGCCGACTTCGTTTGGATTTAGAAAAGACAGTCCAAATAAATGTCGAATCCATTGTCCAATCTCAGACTCAACGGTTTTGTAAACCGTAGAGAGTTCACATGAATTTTAAATTACTTTTGCACGAGAATATAATTATATTGGCTTTAGCATTGGTAACCAGTAGAAAATCTTCGCGCAAGTTGGTTTGTAAGGAAATTGGATTTAAAAAATCGTGGACTTCTATAAATGAACTTTTCCGAATCTCTCAAATTTTCCCGTGCTATGTGCCTGGATCGCTATCTGATTGCGGCTAAAATTCAATCACATAGAGATGTAATAGCCCTCAACTTGGTAGACCCTAAGTGACTGACTTTCTCTCCGCGCATAGCTATGTGCTGAAATCGCTATGTGACTGCGTACTAAAATCAGTCACATAAAGATGCGATGATCTTGAATTTGATAAATCTCCAAGTGACTGACTTGTCCTCCGCACATAGCTATGCGCCGGAATCGCTATGTGACTACGGGCTAAAATCAGTCACATAGAGATGTGATGGATCTATACTCGGCGCGTTTCTAACTGACGGGCACATAGTTATGTGCCTAAAATAGCCCAGTCACATAGCTATGTGCCTGAATCGCCAAATGACTACGACATATATACATTCTTGTATAGGTATTCTTAGATCTTGATCATATTACAAACGTCTATCCTAAGCGGTAAATAGATTTTCTTTAAAGTATAAACCTTAAATTAGATGTACCTTACAATATTAAATTTTGGCATTTAAAAGCGTTTAAAGGATTTTTTTAGTTGTGTAGAATTACTTAGGTGAAAACTTGTGATGTGATTTTTCGAGTTTATTTTCGTTAATTGTTTAGAGATTTTTTATTTTTTTTTTTTTTGTTATTTTTTTCTCAATATTTTATATTCTAGTTTTTGTTTCCTTTCTATAAAATATTTCTTTTTCTAAATTTTTCGTCTTTTATTTCGTCGTCAAAAGCCCCATTTAACTGTTTGTTTTTTTAGGGAACTTTCGTGAGACACTGTATACATTTTTATAAACTGTCTCATCATTGCAGAAAAATCTGTAACGGTTTCTAAAGTAAAATTACTTTTTTTTTTCTTTTTGCAAATCCACGAAGCATTAATGTATCTTTTGGTAAATGTTTTGAAGTCTCTGGAATTAACTGTTTGTAAGCCTCAATAAATTGCCTTATCGTGTATCTCTCGAAGTTAATCTAACGTCACATTGACCACTAGTACAATACATTTTTACTTATTATAACCACTCAACGCTAATTAAAAAAGTACTAACGCAATTTTTTTTTAGAATCGATTTTTAAAATCAAAGTTTCAACAATACTCTTAATTAAAAACTGTCAGATTTGTTAAAATATTATATGTTTGTTATATTATATTTGACTGTGTTACAACAATAAAACAACTACTTTAGTTTATCAGATAAAGAAATGTAATATTTCGTTATAGCTTATTACAAAGTACACATTTTCCACAGCAATAGAAAAAAAAACTTTCTTAAATTGGTAAAGGCAGATGTGGTAACCTTATAATTTCGTAAACGAGTAATCGAAGCCAAGTATTCAAAAGCAAGAACAATAGATGGGTACGTCACGTTACTTGTTAGATATCTGTTATTATTGTACGAACAAAAAAAATGTGTTTAATTCCGGAAATGGGTAATGAGCATATATTTGATGTACATGTTTAGTTCTTATTTTGCCGGAAGTTGATGAGATTCTTTCTTAAAAATATAAAATATCTATAGTTATTTCAGAATGAATAAAATATACAACGCTTTTAAGAGTTGTAGCTTTATTTAACTATTTGTAAAAATAACACTATGAAGATGAATAAAAAACATACATCAATCAATAAGAAACCAGATCTAAGAGTAATATTTACTTTACCTTCCTTTACATATCATAAAATTTCAATTTATACTCAGTGACATTAGAAGTGTTACACCCAGAAGGAATAATTTCTTAATCTTAATTTTTTGGCAACATGGTAGATTTACATCGAGAATAAAACGATAACATTTTCAAGAATTTTTAATACCGTATAACAAAAAAAAACTAATAATGTGTTTGGCGACCACGTAACTGAATACACTCATGTACACAAATGAGATGATCAATGTCTGCTTGTGGTATCTCGTTCCATGTAACCTGAACTTCATGGATTAATTGTGCCAGAGTTTGTGGAGGATGGTGTAAATTGGACAGTCTTCTTCCCATCATATCCAACACATGTTCGATGGGATTCAAATCTGGTGAACGGGGTGGCCACGGCAAAACATTAACGCCAGCTTCTTGGAGAAAGTCCATAGTTCGACGAGCAATATGGTGACGCGCGTTATTTTGCCGAAAAAGGACGTGTCGACGGCCGTCTAGATAAGGCAGTAAAGTGGTTTGTAAAACATCATCAACATAACGTGCAGCTGTCATACTGCCTCGAATGAACACAAGTGGTGATCGGCTACCATAGGCAATAGGCAATAGCCCCCAAACCATTATTCCAACTGTCCTGTGTACATGTCTTTCAAGAACAAACCCGGTACCTCGTCGCTCTCCACGGCGGCGTCTTACCCTTCTACGGCCATCGTGCATGCCTAAACAAAATCGCGATTCATCGCTACATTATGCCATTCTTCCACCCATTGCTGCCGTTCTCTGCACCAATTCAAACGTTGATGGCAATGGCCCTGGTTCAAAGGTAGCGGTGGGCGGTATAAAAACAGTCCAAATGCTTGAATGCGACGGTATAGTGTACGCATAGTAACAGGTCTACCTTCCTCTCCAAACCATTGATCAGCGATTTGACGCGTAGTAGCAAAACGATCTCGCAGAGCAAGTACGCAAGTAGTCTGAAGCGCCTATCTTGACGCTCTGTGATACGCTTTGGTTGGCCAGTTGCTCTTCTTCGTGTTCGTCTACCTTCGTTTGTCCACACACGACACACACACATTACCGTCATTGCCGTAGAATTAACACGAAGAGCAATTTGGCGATACGACCAACCCATATCTTTATAGGCAACAATTCTACGCCTGTCAAAATAGCTAACATGGTGGTAATTTTGATGTCCTCGACCTCGAGGCATTTTGTTACACTGTCTACAATTAGACTGAAGAACAATAATTAAAAATTTCTTTACCAACCGATCTTCATAAATCGTTTTTTTTTTAATTTAAGATAAAATAGTCATTCTGTTGTCAAAAAATTAAGATTAAGAAATTATTCCTTCTGGGTGTAAAACTTCTAATGTCACTGAGTATATTTTATGATACATAAATGCCTGTTATAAAATACTGATGCAAATTTATTAAGAAAAACTAAATATTGAAAAAGTGAAGAATCAAATTTAAATATTCTTCTAAAAAACGCAATTTCTTAAAAAAGAATTATATAATTGGAGAATTTTTGTTTTTATCTTTGATAGCAGTCGGTTGTCGAAAGCTTAATAGAAACAAAATATTTTTTAAATTTATTCAACTTTTGGTAGTTTTGGTAGACATGCTTTGGACTTTTTAAATACCATTTATGGTTTTTGAGATATAACGGGTTAAACTAGAATGTTGAAAAAAATCGTAAATCCATAAAAAGGAATACATATAGTCGGGGCAAACTAACATAATTTTAATCGAAATTCGGAAAAATTAATACCTGGACTAGCCCAACGGGAAATGGTTAAGGGGGTTACTAACATCGAAAAATAAATAAATGAACCCACGGCCCATGGGGACTAACTTAGGGGGGGAGGTTAAGTGAAAAAAATCTGCGGGCAACAGTTTGGACGCGTTTTCTGAGAAAATTTTGATGTCGGAGACAAAAATGTTAAACAGCAAAGTTGTAGGTAATAAAAAGATCTTCAATTTTTGTTAAGTGTACTTTTTGACATAACCTCAAAATTATCGAGAAATTTGCAAATTTTCCAATCAATAGCCAAATTTTCGTTTTTCATTTTTAATTTTTGTAAAAATGAATGAATTAATATGAAACTTAGTAAAAGGATACCTTTATTTATTATAAAAATACCAAAAAAAATTCAATAGCAAATAATAAAAAATGTTTGAGTTTGAACTTTTTCAAAAAAAAAGAACCCATTTTTCAGACGAAAATTCTCCGGTGAAAAATCATCGTAAATGGATTTTTCAAAGCTCGTTTTGTTTGTTTTTACGTTTACTTTTTGATAAAATAGAGAACCAATATAGCTTATATTTAAGAATATGCTAAAAAATGCAATATACGCAAAAACTCATTTTTGAAATTATTTTTTTTTCAGTAATTGTTGATAATTTTGTTTAAATTTTAATAAATTATTATAAATAACTTCACCAATAAATTCTACGGCAAAAAATACTAAAGAAATCGCATTTTATTGTTAATAACTGCTCCAACATTTAGGGACATTAAAGGGTTGTTTTTGGGGAGTGAATAAAGTAATAATTGTTTTCATGCACTTTTCGGCTAAAATTGACGTTAAACGAAAATTATTATTCAGTAAAAGTTGTAGATTTTAACAAATTATACAAGATTTGTACAGGTCATTTTTACCATAAACTCAAAATTTCCCAAGAAAATGCAAAAAATCGAATTTTCTTAAATTTTTGACTTTTTTAAACTTTCTTATCATTTTTTTCTTATTTCATATATATATATGACAAAAATAAAAGAGTTTTCTTTATTTACATTGGCCATAACATTGACTGCAACTCCACTATTGACTTCACGTTATATATATATATATATATATATATATATATATATATATATATATATATATATATATATAATTAAAAAAAATATGGTCAAATAAAAGCATTATTCTTAAATATAATTTTGAAAAAATTTTTAAGAGTTAATGCGGAAAGTCATACATATGTAGTTATTTTTTAAAAATATGATCAAAACTATAAAAAAAGAACGTTTTATTATAAAAAAAATGAATAAATTTAAAAAATACACCTATGCGATACAAATGATAATCTTTTTCTTTTATGTAAATGTATAACTTCTTCTTTTTCTTCTTCGCCCTCTGATTCTTCGGTAGACTGCAAATCTTCCCACTCCACTTTATCTTCTTCAAAATCATCTTCGACTTCACCTTTATTTCTGTCATTTTCAGAAGTAAGCTCTTCGTCTTCGGCATTGCTTAAATCTTCTGAAACTAGCTTATCATTACAACAATTACCAGAATCTTGACATGTCGTGCACAGATCTGTACATTGTAGACCAACTTTGCTACATCCGTATCTGTTGGTAAAACACGTCGTTTTGCAGCAGCAAGAGACTGTTTTTAACAAGCTTTATGGTATTATTGGCATTTCCGTAAAGCGAGGCATTAGTATTTTTGAGGCAGAGTGAATAACTTCCCTCCAACCCCACTTGGTTGGATCAAGTTTATTTCCAAGCCACGTTTGAATTTGAAAATAGACTCTATAAGAATGCTGCGTTCCTCCGCCAACAGTTGGAGGCAAGTTTTCTAATTTAATCGTTTTTTTTTGGCATAGAACTATTTTTGCATTTATAGATGGATGAAATTATTGCACAACCGTTATTAGCTATGGCGTTCGGAGTTGTATTCGGCTCATAAAAAGGTTTTACTAACTCTGACAAGTTTGAAGTTGAAATATTTGAGTGAACTATTGTTTTTCTTCCATAACCTGCAAATCCAGAGGTTGTATCGCAACCAGAGAAGCAGCGTAAAAAGGTCCAGGTAAAACAGTTAACTGTCACAAAAAACTTCACAGTTATTAATATATATATATACATTAAGTCTGCGCATACTCGTTCATCATACCGTAATATTTTTTCTAATTTTAAATGTTTATAATTATGACTATAATGCTTTTATTTAACCATTTTTTAACTTCCCGCTAAAAAAAATTATTTTTTTTTTTTAAATCGGGAAGTTATTGGTTTCACCCCGTTTTTCGAAAATCGAGTTTTCATCGGATTTCAATGTTTTGAGGTCTTAGGAACCTCCCCTGACTATTTTTACGAGGATGTCTGTATGTCTGTATGTACGTGTGGATGTGTGTGTGTCTGTGTGGATGTATGTAAACCTCTTATAACTTTTGAACAGCTTGACCGATCGAAATGAAATAAAAAGCATTCCAAAGAGTTCCATCTAACTTAGATTCCCTGTAAGTTTGAACCGATTCGAGCCGGTAGATTTCGAGAAATTTCAAAATAACCGAAAAAAACAATTGGTAAAAATGATGTTTTTTGGGCAAATCTTTTTGGCTATTGCATCGATCAATTTCATAACCTAATCAGCTCTTAAGCTTAAAAAGCCACGTCGAATGCCGTTTTGCAAATTAAAATCGGTTGATTCGTTCGTGAGATATCGTTGTCGAAAAATTTCAAAAAAAGTGTTTTTCTTTCAATAACTTAGAGATTTTTTAACTAACCGATTTTGCACTTCCAATAACGTTTTTAGGTCTCAAAAAACTGCGTCGAATGCCATCTTGAACATTAAAATCGAATAAGGCGTTAAAAAGTTATGGCCTTTTAAACATTTCAAAAACAGTCAAAAACGTCAAAATACGTCACGTTACTATAGCTTTGCGGTTAAAACTAGCGGGAAGTTGCAAGGATGGCCTTTAAGGTCAACCTCTTTTCAAATTTTTTTTATTATATACACCAGAAAAAGAAGAAAAAAAAAGAAAGTTTAAAAAACTGAAAAATTTAAGAAAATTCGATTTTTTGCATTTTCTTGGAAAATTTTGAGTTTATGGTAAAAATGACCCATACAAATCTTGTATAATTTTTTAAAATCTACAACTTTTATTTAATACCGATTTTCGGTTAACGTCAATTTTAGCCGAAAAGTGCATAAAAACATTACTTTATTCACCCTCCAAAAACAACCCTTTAGTACCCCTAAATTTTGAAGCAATTATTAACAACAAAATACGAAATCTTTAGTATTTTGTTCCATAGAATTTATTGGTGAAGTTATTTTTAACAGTTTATTAAAATTTAAACAAAATTATCAACAATTAATGAAAAAAAAAATCAAAATTGAGTTTTTGCGTTTATTGCATTTTTAGCATATTCTTAAATATAAGCTATATTGGTTCTCTATTTTATCAAAAAGTAAACGTAAAAACAAACAAAACGAGTTTTGAAAAATCCATTTACGATGATTTTTCACCGGAGAATTTTCGTCTGAAAAATGGGTTCTTTTTTTTTGAAAAAGTTCAAACTCAAACATTTTTTATTATTTGCTTTTGAATTTTTTTTTGGTTATTTATAATATATAAAGGTATCCTTTTACTAAGTTTCATATTAATTCATTCATTTTTACAAAAATTAAAAATGAAAAACGAAAATTTGGCTATTGATTGGAAAATTTGCAAATTTCTCGATAATTTTGAGGTTATGTCAAAAAGTACACTTAACAAAAATTGAAGATCTTTTTATTACCTACAACTTTGCTGTTGAACATTTTTGTCTCCGACATCAAATTTTCTCAGAAAACGCGTCCAAACTGTTGCCCGCAGATTTTTTTCATTTAACCTCCCCCCCCTAAGTCAGTACCCATGGGCCGTGGGTTCATTTATTTATTTTTCGATGTTAGTAACCCCCTTAACCATTTCCCGTTGGGCTAGTCCAGGTATTAATTTTTCCGTGCTCAAAGTTAGTTTGCCCGGTCTAATAGTCAGTCACTCCCTTAAATTTTCTATATTTTTAATTTATTAATATTATTAAAAATTTGCACATTTAGAAACAAACATTTAGTTTTTTCCATAATGCTTTGCACTTTTTGAATACCATTTTTGGTTTTTAGATATCAGGGTTAAACTAAAATGTTGAAGAAAATCGTAAATCATTAAAAATAAAACATAGTCAGTCTCTTCCTTAAATTTTCGATTATGGTGGCAAAAAGTTTCCCAAATAATAGAAGAAATAGTATATCGTGTGACAAGGGGAGAAACAAGACGATTTATTTCATCCCGTGCCATACACTATATTTTTCATATCACATGCATTGAAACAGCGAGTTTTGATCTCTGTAGCCAGTCGAAGTAAGACTATTTCAGACCAATGCAACTGTCAGTCAGAAACATTCTGACTTGAAATAATGACATTTGTTTCTGCCCTAGGGAAGAAACAATGTTGTTTCTGACTGACTGTTGCATTGGTCTGAAATTGTCTTATTTCGACAGCAAAACAGAGATCAAAACTAGATGTTTCAATGCATGTGACATGAAAATATACATTTGATGCCACAAAGAACATATAGTATAGAATATATCTAACGATAATAAATTATTAGTTGTACCATACTGAGATGAGACTAGTATAATTATTTATTGTAAAGTTATATTTACACTTTCTCTTGCAATAAATGAGACATCTATTAGAATGTGCATTCAATAATAAATTGATTTGAAAAATGATCAAACGCACTTACCTACAATTAAACTTAAAGTAGAACATTAACTTTTAACAATAGAAATAGAAGGATCAATACAAGTGAAATTTCTTTTGTTTTATGAAATTAATCTGAGACCAATAGAACGGTGATACTATTGAACTTACACTTTCTTATAAAAATATTAATTTTCTAATTGAATATTGAATAATGATTTTTATGATTATTTTCAGTATTTCAAGGATTTTGTTCAATTTTAATTTTTGCTGTATTTAATATTGTTTATGATTAACACAATATTTTAAAACTTTCTTTAATTTTTATCATTTTTTCAGTTTTTTTATTTCATCATACATGTTACTATCTTCTCTATATTTTTACGATATTTTCCATTTTTTTACGATATTTTAATTTTTTACAGTTTTTCGTCTTATGTTTTTCATGAGTCTTTTTAAAAATATTTCGTCTTATCTAAAATAAATAATAGTATTTTATATTTTCTTGTGATCCATTCAATACAAATCAAAGTAATAATTACATTATAAAGTCAATTAAAATGAAACGCAAACTTAAAATTCATGTGATAATTATTTGAAAGTTATTTAACTATAGTTATTTATCCACTAATGAACAATGATTAATAGCCAATTATGATTTATAATTGAAGATACCATCTTAAAAATGACTAATATAAAAAATAACGATTTGTATTTGTAATTTAATTGAAATTTATATCAGGTATGTATAGTTATAAAACCAGTCAAAAAATAAAAATAAAATAAGAATAATAAGAGAAACTCACTATAAAGTAATATTATAAAAATTATATCTCTAAGAAAGCGTAGAAATATATTTTTAGTAAAAGAAGAATAATTTACATTCACTTAATCTAACTCATTTCTCTAGCGAATAATTAGAAACTGTTTATTTATTTTTAAATAAGTATTTATTTATCATTTTTTTAATATGATAAACATATTTCTTCCTACACAAATAAACGTTTTAATAAGGCTAAAGACCTTACCCAATTAGTAGTCAGTATAACCAATGTAGTCAATGAATGAAAGGAGTGGCAGTCAGCTCGTAACAATTTGTAATACCAGACCCTAAGATAGGTCAACTTGTAATTTTTATAGAGTACCCTTTGGGACAGGTCAGCTCGTAAAAGAATTCTGAGAAATAATCTGATTACAATCATAATAAGGTAGGTATTTCTTGAAAGTGAGTTAATATATTATAAGGTAAGTGGCAGTTGGGTGGTCCCGGATTTGGTCGAATTAAACGATGATACGACAAACATGAACCACACCGAGATTGTTGTCGATTTTGTGAAAAGTCAATGCTGGAAAAACTTACTCGTTGTGAATGATTTAAAATTTCATATATGACGTATTTCACAAAACGAGGAACATTTATGGTATTGTTGCATTTCTACATACAAAGCGAAGTGCCGTTCCTAAGGTAAGTGATTTTCAATAAAATTACATATTTTCTTCTTCCGATGTGCTGCCCGTTATTGGTTCTTTATCTTTTTTACGACTTTTATAATTTTAGATTAATGTAATATTAACAAATATTTCTCAAATTTGTTAGCTGTGACGAGTAACATAACCAAATATCACCTGGTGCACAATCATTCCGTGGATTTTTAATAACTGAGCCGCAAAGCCGTAAGCATCACCTGCAAGCGGAAAGCTGTAGGGACCTGTGTAAAAAAAAGGTCCAAATTAATGCACTGTGAGATTGTCAATTCTCCATACAAGGATACCTTAACAGTAAACGATATAAATTTAAACAGTTGCCGAAAATACCACATAATGTAAATGACGTACATATACTAATACCAAATAATACTAGTCCTGAATGTATTTGTAATATGTATTATTTAGACTTTATGTATCTCATATAAGTACCTAAGGTACCTAAATTTTTTGGCAAAACATTTCTATAATTGAACTTTTGTATATTGCATTTACAAGCCTTATCTATAAAATCTGAAAAATATGTATGTGTTATGTTGCACATGATCCTTAGCTTTACCTAGTAGTAGACTCGTATCATCTAACTCCCAAATTATTTTATCACTAGTTGTACTCGCAACGTCATTCGCGTGGCGTGTGATTGTTGTATAAAAATTTCTTACCCCACCCCATTTAAGGAATGGGAGAGAAATTTTTATACAGCAGATGTTAAGTTGAAAGAAGACAAATACATCTGTGAAAACCGCATTCGAATCGGATCAGTAGTTTTCATGTGATGCGCGCACAAACATACAGACAGACAGACAAAAAATCTATCCACATTTTTGGGTTCTATTCCGATGTACCCGCGACGTCGTTCGTGTGGCGTGTTGATTTTTGTATAAAAATTTCTTTCCTCGCCCCGTTAAAGGGGTGGGGGAGAGAAAGTTTTATACACCAGATGTTAAGTTGAATACGTCTTTAAAACCCGCATTTGAATAGGATCAGTAGTTTTCATGTGATGCGCGCACAAACATATACATTTCTACAGTTTTATTATATGTATTGATTGATTACATACAATAAACTGTTACGAGTTGACCGTTTTGCGAACCTTTTGACCGTCTCGTTGAGGGTAAAATTCCGACCGAGATTAAACGTTATGAGTTGACGCGTGCCCAATGAAAAATAAAGAAGCAGATATTCAAAAATTGATATCACATTTTTTTAACAATAAAATTTTAATTTAAAATATTTTTATTTTTGTATATATTTAAAATTAAATTTGAGTTCTGATTCTGATCATTAAAGAGTCCTTAAAAATTTTAATCGCGTCAGTCACAATATTTATTACCTTGACAGGTTAAAAAAAGAAAAAATAAATAAAGTATTTGCTATGAGCACAAAAAAACAAGTCTATCGATACTGTTCGTTACTAAAAATATTTCGTATGATATCGACCACCTGTCTGAACTATTTCACAATAGAATGAATATTAAATGGGTCTCTTTGAATTTTAAAATATATTTGTAGAAAGAGTTCTATATAACATTTTGATTAGTTAATTATTTATGGGGCCGTTCGTTTAATTATAAGGAACCATTTAACAGAAAAGTGTGTTTTAAATACTTACAAACACTGGATCTTGTTGACAAAAAAACATCAATAAATAAGAGATACAAACTAACAGATATCACGAAAAAACAACAACTTTACGTTAAACACAGTTGAAATTACACGGCTAAATAACGTTATTATTATTTGAATCTTCAAATGATTAAATATTTTACAACCACACTAACACATTATTTAACCCTCGGGCGGGCGCGCCTCTTAAGATTCCATGAACAGGCGCACCGCGGCTATTGCACCGCAAATGTTATTTCTTACAAAAAAGACAATTCAATAATTTGAAATGTATTAAATAAGTGAAACTAAACATATTACCAAAAATAAATGTAATTCTATAACTAATACTTGCAAAAATGATAATAAAATTAAAAAAAAACAAATAATTAGATTAGCCCTTTATTTTAATTCCATTTCCTCTTCTCCACATTTTGCGCACGTAATATGTATGGAACTATGCTTTTTACAAATACCTCTTTTACACTTATTACACTTTTGTTAGTTCTATTGTTTTTGTAAGGGCCAAAAATGAAACAAATAGCAGCCTTCTTCACCTCTTCCAGGCTCTTCTTCATTTCTGTATTTTGACAGAAAAAAATAAATCTCTTTAGGCAGCGATTGTATCAGAGCCATCTTCTTCAAGTGATCTCTAATTAGTTTAAGATACAGTTTTTTTAAAAAAACACGTCTATTATCTTTGTTGTCCAAATTGTTAAATTTTAATATTACACGGGCATTTATTCCAGCTATAACCAGATGTCTGAAAAGAATGAAAAATTCTGTAAAAAATTTAACTAAAAAAGCGACTTACAAACGCACACATATACTATACGTGGACATAAACAATTAACCATAATAAATGTGCATCAAACAATCGTAAATGAAAAAACTCCATAAACATATTATACTTACATGACCAGGCGCGCCGCGGTAAATCAGCCGCAAAAATTGCACTTCCTAACTCAAACGCCACACTGCAAGTAATGCCGACCGAAATAGGTTATGTTTGATATATAATTGGGGGGACAAATGTATCTTGTAAGAATACCTGCAATCACATCGACGTCAGTTTTAATGTACAGTATTTACAAACAAAAACATAAAAAATGCGGCATTTTGCCGCTGGCGCGCCCGCCGGAGGGTTAATAAACAGTAGTTTTGTAGGTACATGATATAGATTATTGCAAAATATTATAAAAAGCAGCACTTATTCTTAAAAAAAACATTTTATTTATATCACATAATATACAATTAGGTACTATTATTTGAACATAAAAAAGATGAAGTCTCTGAGACAACATAGGTAAATTTTAACATGGTATTAATCTTGTATTCTATACAATATAAATCTGGCAGCAACATCATTAAAGTCGTTATTTATATAAAAAAATATGTAGGTAATAATACTTGATGCTATTGTAAAACTGTATCCTGTATTTCTAGACAAATTGTTACTTAATTGTGTCACAAAATATACCAGCCTAGACAATAGCGATATTTTAATATAATAGATAAATAGGAATTAAAGAATTAGATCTATACAATTTGTTAGACAACTATTTTTTTTTAACTTGTAATAAATTGTATTAAATACTTAAACGTTGAAAAACAAAACTTACCTCGTACATAAATGGAGCATCATCATTATAATAATTTCTACTCGTCATATTGAAAGTTATTTCGTTTTCACATCATACACACACCGTAAATTAACCGAGGCCCCAATAAATAGGTATTGTCATTTATTTACAACACACATCTTGTACATAAAACATCCAAAATTCACTGATTTAGAAAATAGTGTTTGTAGATCTTTTACAATAATATTAGAATTAAATTTACGTTAGTTAAACATAAAAACTAATGTAAGTTTTATACATATTCTAACACAAATATTTTTTTATTTGACTTCTATATGTCAGACTATTGTCATATGTCTAGTTGTATTTAACCTTATTAAAATTTAAATCAATAATGCTCTGTATCTGATAAGTAGGCAACCATATTAGCATTTTGGCCTTTACCTTTATAAGAAAAAACCTACCTGTCACACTTGTTTATATTTTGTTCACTGGAGGTTACATGATTCATCGGTTAATTTAAAATAAAATATAAATTATAAATTCAACACAAGTCTCTATACGGCAGAGATAATATTGTCTCTGCTATACGGTCAGTAGTTTATGAAGAAGCAAAACCATCAAGAAATAACAAAATGGAACCTAGAATTTATCTTGGAGCAGCTAGTTTTCATGTCCACTGTGAACAGTATAATTTTAAAGCAGGAGAAATATTTAAACTTTTTGGAAATGAAAATGTTGACGACAGAACTACTTGGTTGGATATAAGAAACTGTACAGGTAAATAGGAAAGTACAATTGTTTGTACTATTCATATATGTAATGTACTATTACTATTTAGGTTATACCAGTAAAGTTATTGTATAAAATTAATATCTAAAACTGTTAAAGATATTGTTGAAAGTAGATCATTTAATCCATGAAACAGCAAACATTTCAATATTGGTTCTAGAGAACCATTATAAAAACATATACAGTTAATTAAAAAAGTCTCCGTACACTATTGGTTCTTCTATTATTTTTTTTCATAATTTTTGTATATTTAGTAATAAACAAAAACGGATAAGTATTGTAGGATTTAAAAAATACCTTTTTAAATAAACTAATTTGTGTATAACATTACGTAAAAAAAGTCTCCCTACATTCAAAACAATTTCCGGTGACATAGGGGAGAGTGCCCAACAGTGGGACATCTTTTTTTATAGTTCATGTACCATCCTGATTATTGCGAAAAAAATATTCTTTTTGAAACCAATACATAGCTGTATGCTTTATTTACATGTGTTTGACTGAATTTTCAAATATATAGAGCAGGCTAATTTTTTATTTGCATAAATATTGAGAGATGTATTTGTCTCACTGTTGGTCCACAATGCCCATCAGTGAGACAGCTGTTGTCCAACAGTGAGACGGTAGGTAGTTTACACTAAACTCAAGGGAACATTGTAGAAATAGGTAATAATAATAATAATAAATAAGTACTAATGATAATAATAATAAATAAGAATAAAAATTCTTCATAAAATAAATTTTTTTAATGCTATAAACAAACATTTATTTAAGTTTTTAAGGCATATTAATTTTGCCATTAACAAAAAGAACAGAAAAACTATCTAATATTCACTAATCTAAAATCTATTTCAAAAGTAAAAGAAGCATTTTGACGACTGGTATGTCCACAGGAAATTAGTGATGGCATAATAAATTTAATATCTGTTATAGGAACCACAGACTCATCAGCAACATCAGGAAACACGAACTTATTGGTTCCCTTCTGTTGGTTTCTTAAAAATGAGACTTCATATTCTTGGTTGGACTTAATTGTTTTAAGAACCTTTCCAATGAAATATATTTTTCTTGTCTCCGGTTTTACGCCAAATTTGACTAGTACAAAATCATTTTCTTTCGGAATTCTGTGTAGATCTTGAAAATCATCTGGGTTAATTTCTTTAAAAAGCTCATCTCCTGATGATGAATCAAATATTGGTTCTTCTTCCGAATTTTCAGATTCATCAGAAGACACATATTTCTTCACTTTTTTAGTCATTATTGACTTCACCTTATCTTTCAACTTTTTAGATTTATCGCTAAACACTTGTTTTTTCACTTTTTTAATATTTAGTTCCTTTACTTTATCTTTCTTACTGTTTGTATTTACTTTTGCTAAGCTCTTTTCTTCGATTGCATCCTTTTCAGGTGTATCTGTAGCTATGAGGCTTCTCCCCTTTTTTCGTGTATTCCTAGCCTTACGAGCTTCTGCTTTGGGGTAACCTCTAAACTGCTCAGGACTTTTAAAAGTTTTTTTCACCCCCTCTTCTATAATTACTGTATTTTTCGTTGTGTAGACATCCTCTGACAACTCTGTACTTTGAATGAGTTTACTGAAATTATTTTCAGTTTTATTACTTTCCGGTTTCTTCCACTGAGCATCAACATCGTCTGATACAGAGGGTATTGGGAATATTGATTTCAGTATCAACAAGTTTTCTACAATCAATAATTGTGAGACCATAAAACATTCTTGAGCAGTGTATTATAATATATTCTACCAGAGATTCTTCTTCTTCAATCTGTAAATATTTTGTTCACCTGATAGTTTGGTGCCATTCTAATTTCGCTACCCTCTTTAGCCAGTTTAGCTCTTTTAACATACCTAGCTAAAGTTTGATGTGCAATGTTTTTTGAAGCAGCTACTTTCCTTAGACTTCCTCCATCCATAACCAAATATACTGCTTCTTTCATAGTCTGGTCTGAGCACTTACCAATTTTTCGTTTGCTTGAATTCATTGCAATCTGAAATATTACAACACAACCCTATACAATACATAATAAAAGTATATGTCCAACAGTGAGACATGTCTCACTGTTGGGCAACATATTTTGTCTCACTGTTGGACACTGACGCAGACCGCCATTTTTGTAGAATAGCTCTTTTAAATAAAAACATAATTAAACAAATATACACTTAAATAAAAACTAAGTAAATATATGTACCTCTGATGCAATCCAATTTTGAAAACACCTTCACAATTGTCTTTAAATAAAAAACTAAAAGAGCGGCAAAAATTTACTTTTAAGGTGGAAAAACACATACAATTCGGACTCACGTCTACCTCTTGTCACAGCTTTGCGGGTACTAGCTTATAAGTTTTGCTTATCAAACGTAAGTTTACTGGACAGTGACGATGTCAATAAGTCATGTGATAGGAGAGGGAAGTTAAATGTCTCACTGTAGGACCTGTCTCACTGTTGGACACTCTCCCCTACAACATTTTCATAGAATTTCAAATATGTATGTTTCATCAAAGGGCAACATCGACGCAACCAAATCAGTTCTTGATATTAAAAGCATAAAAGAGTGAGAAAAATTGGCGAAATTATTGGTAAGCCATCAACTGTTCAGTACATTATACAACAAAACGTCGCGAACAGTCCAAAATTAAGTGCTCCAAAAGATACGAGAGAAATTTCTGAAAAAAATTCGGAAGTTATAAATCCGGAAACTGTCTGATATTGTTTGCATAGGGCTGTATATAATGGAAGAACAGCAAGGAAGAAACTACTGATTTTTGAAAAAAAAAATAGAATAGGTTTCTAAGCCTTTAGAGTTCTGGGACAATGTAATATTTAGTGACGAAATCAAAATTAATATTTTTGGTTCTGACAGGACAAAGATATGGAGGAAAAAAACAGTACAGCAAATTAAACATCTTTGTTCTACTGTGAAACATGGTGGAGGAAATGTGCTCGTATGGGGCTGCATGTCAGCCGGTGGAGTGGGAAAATATCCTGTGTTGATCGAATTATGGATCAACATAGTTTTTTGTACATTTTAAAACAAAATTTGATGCCAAGTGTAAAGAAACTTGGACTCACCGGACGGTATGTGTTTTAGCAAGATAACGATCCGAAACAATCCGTAAAAAGAGTTCGTCAATGGATAATCCGTCAACAGTTGCACACACCATCACAATCTCCAGATATTAACCCTATGTACTTATGGGAGGAATTAAAGCGCCGCATACGGAAATATGATGTTTTAAGCAAAGAAGCTATCAGAACTAAGATTATGGAAGAATGGGGGAAAAAACCTGTGGAAGTGATAAGGAAGTTAGTCTATAGTATGCCAAATTGAATAAGAGCGGTAATTAAGGCTGATGGTCAAACTGTCGAAGACGTTTTTTACTTAATTTTAGGCTAGTTTTGCTAAATCATGTGATCGTTCAAAAATAAAATTTAAAATAATCCACATTTATTTTATAGTTTCCATTACATTTTGAAAAGCAAAAAAAACATTAATTCAATTTAGAAACTGATATAGAATTAATTTGTTTGAAAACTATGTGGTGTACGCAGAGTTTTTTTACTACAATGTATCTTACTACAATTAGCTGTAGAACTTAAAGCAAAATACTATGACTTATGTTTTTTTTTATTATAGGAACTATTGATTCATCAGTTTTGCGTCTTTTGGCTTCCTTGGAGATTTTAAATATTAGTGATTCTACTATAGAATTGTTGCCAGGTGCTTTTTCTTCTCTACTTAAATTGCAATCTCTTAATATAAGAAAGTCTAAGGTTTCAATTAGTAAAGAAATATTTAAAGATTGTACTGTTAACAGATTGAGTATAAAGGATTTGACCATATCTGGTATTGATAATTTTTCTCATCTTCCGTTAACTAGTTTAACAATTGAAAACTGCCATTTGGACAATTTTAGTGGTAATATTAATAATTTACACGTGTTGGATTTTTTGTACATCAAAAACTGCCGCATCAAAGGATTTGGGGATATTTCCAGTTCAGAAAAAATTGAATATTTACTTTTATTTGATAACGAAATTGAAGATTTTAATATTGAGTATATATTAAATATGCCTAATTTAAAACATTTCTCTTTTGTTGGAAATAAAATAGTACCTGAAATAAATTACGAAGATTTTAAAAATATAGCTACCCTTGAAACTATTATGTTTGATACTCATATTTATAAAAGTTTGGACTTTAATACTTTTCCTAATTTAAAGAAAATTCAAATTGCTACATACGGAGGAGAATGTACAGATGAAGAAAAGGAACTTATGGCAAGAATTGAAAAAGACAATAAAGAGTTTGAGTACCAATTTTGTGGAAAAATTGAAGTTGATATGAGTAAAGTTATGGTATGTGCGTAATATAGAAATCTAATTAATCTGCATATAATAATATACGTGCTTTTAAATTAAAATTATATTTTGATGTAATATTTTATGCCTTATAATGTTTATTGATACTATTTAATATTTGTATTGAATATTTACTAAATATTGTTGGTTCTTAAAAATTGTTGTATTTTATATAAATAGAATTTATGAATTTTTGCTTTGTTTTATATATGATACTAAATATAATTATTGTTGAATATATTGCCCATACATGATCCAGCGAGTGCTTGGTAGTTATTAGAAATAATCAGTAAACTCAAAATGATAAATCTATATATATAAAACTCAAAGGTGACTGACTGACTGATATAGTGATCTATCAACGCAGAGCCCAAACCGCTGGACGGATGGGACTGAAATTTGGCATGCAGGTAGATGTTATAACGTAGGCATCCGCTAAGAAAGGATTTTGATTAATTCCACCCGCCCAACGGGATAAAATAGGGGATGAAAGTTTGTATGATCTATCAACGCACAGCCCAAACCGCTGGACGGATGGGACTGAAATTTGGCATGCAGGTAGATATTATAACGTAGGCATCCGCTAAGAAAGGATTTTGATTAATTCCACCCGCCCAACGGGATAAAATAGGGGATGAAAGTTTGTATGATCTATCAACGCACAGCCCAAACCGCTGGACGGATGGGACTGAAATTTGTCACGCAGGTAGATGTTATGACGTAGGCATCCGCTAAGAAAGGATTTTGATTAATTCCACCCCAAGGGCATAAAATAGGGGATGAAAGTTTGCATAAAACTTTATCAATTTTAAACCGTTCGGGCTGAAACTTTGCATGCATAATATATAGTTACTATGGCATCCCCTAAGAAAGGATTTTGATTAATTCCACCCCTAAGGGGATGAAAGTTGGTATGAAACTGTGTCAGTTTTAAACCGATCGGGCTGAAATTTTGCATGCATATAGCTACTATGACTTAGGCATCCCCTAAGAAATAATTTTGATAAACTCCACCCCCAAGGGATAAAATAGGGATGAAAGTTTGTATGAAACTTTGTCAATTTCAAACCGGGCTGAGATTTTGCATTCATATAGCATGCAAGTTTTTAAAGTTTTAAAATAATAATAGTCTAATACCACTCGCGCTTTACTGAGCGGGGTGTGTGGAGCGGTGAGACGGTAGCACGCTGCTGCTGGCCGACATGACACTGTCGATAGACGCGTAGAGTCTTGAAAATTCGAGAATAAATTTGTTTTATTACGTATATAGTGGTGTACTAAGAAATTACTTTTTTAAATTCCATCCCTAAGGATTTAAAATAGGGGTTGCAAATTTGTATGAAACTCGGTGGCAAAATTAAAGTCCACGCGGATGAAGTCGCGGGCGGCCGCTAGTTGTTACTATATAATAACTACTTTTTATTTCCCTCATATCTCTGAAACTACTTGAGCAATTTTTCTAAAGAAATATTTTTTGACTTTGAAGTATAATTCAATATCCGTCGGGGCACATAGCCCGGGAAGTAGTTGTTTCTTCTTAGTTAAATGGTCAATGTCTTTAAAAATGTTTTTCAAAAACTCATAAAGCGATAGAATAATTAATATTCTGCATTCTGCAACATTTGTTGATTGATAACTCGATTTATTAAATATGACACTATTACAGTTTTTTGTAATAATACTTAAATATTTTTTTCATATAATAGTAACTTAATTATAATGTAATAAATGAATTTGAAACAATTTAGAAAATGTTGAAATCAACAACTCGGAAGCACGGTAAAAAAACTCCTATTATAATCTTTAATATCCCGATACATTTGACTATATAAAAGAAACGAAGTTGTTACAATAAATTGGTTCTAATAAATACATTTGAAAAGTGACAAAAATTTAAGACAATAATTATAACGAGATAACTTTAATTGTGACAATTATACATAAAGAAACACATTTCATAATAAGTATAACAACACATCTGTAACAAAAAAAAATATGTAACGTATTTATGCAAATAAAGGATCGAATTGTTGTTTAAATCCTTTAATAATATTTTCAGCTTCATCTAATTGTTGAATTAATTGTCGTACTTCTGTACGTTTAGTTTCATATGCTTCTGAAACGTGTTGTAAAGCTAATTCTGTGTCAACAGATACTCGTTTAGCTCTATTTGCTTCATTCATTTCTTCAATCATATCTTTTTTAATCTGAATTTTCTCGGTTTCTAAATCTGATATAGCTTTCTTTAAACGATCTTTTTCGTCTTCTAGGGTGTAACATTTTTTTGCTGCAATTTTTGCATCTTCTAATGCTTCGTTTAATTGTTTTTTGTAGTTTTCAACATCTTCCCCGAGTTGTTCGTTTTCATATTTTAATTTTGAATTTTCTACCTCTAAATCTGTCAAAAGTTGTTTCATATCCGTAATTTTTTCTCTTAAAATATACTTTTCATCATCATCACGTAATTTTCGTAACATTTCGTTGGTTTCTTCGGATTTCTTTTCTTCTTCTTCTAGCTTTTTTGTTAAAGAAACAATTAAATCTGCAGTTTGGTTTTCTTGAGGTTTTATTTCAAAACTATCATTCTTTTTAACTTTGTCTAAAAGTCGACCAAGTTCTGTAATAGTTTCAAACAGTTCCCTTTTTTCTTGTGTATCTTTCAGTACATCAGGTTGCTTGGTCGGGCCATTCGATCTGAAATTTTTTAACTTTTTTCGTAAAGTTTCATTTAACACCAGTAAATTTTCCCTTTCTCTTTTTAAACCTTCTACCATATCAGAATTTATTGAAGAGCTTTTTATTTCCTCCAATTGACGTGTTAATCTCGCTACATCTTCTTGTAATTTTTCGTTTTCGTTATAAAGAAATGATTGATTTTGTAATAGGTGTAAATTTACTGGATCGGTTTTTTTCATCTTTAAATTATTTTGCCAATAATCTGCCATAATCACTAAAATTTTTATTGAATGTCTTCAATTAATCTATTTGACAAATCATTGTCAGTTTAATTTGCATACTAGCGTGATGTATACTAGTTTAAAAAATTTATTATTTAGTTGAAAAATGATAACGTCACAGGGAAATGCATATAAAGCTAAAAAAGTATACAAAATTGTTGAAGAGGAAAAAAAATTAATAAAATAAATACATTTAATTTATTAAACTGATTCAGCCAATACTTAGTGAAGATTGTATATAACTTTAATGGGTTAAAGAGTCTTTGAAGTCACCCATTACCTGGGCCCAGCAGGCGGTCTATAAATAAGCTGGAAAAGAGACCCTTTTCCGACCCTACACTCGAGTTCCGGTGTTTGTATGCATTCATAATTTTAAATTTAAAAAATATATAAAATTAATTTTTTATAACTAAAAATAAATAAATTCCAGAAACGTAAAGATATTTTTTTCTGATTTCAACCATATAAGTATAATACTTACGTTTAATTTTGAAGTGAGTGAGATATGAGCATTTGAATCTGGTTTAAGTAATGCAAATTTTTAATCAAATTTATCCAAAAAAGTACAAGGGTGCAAATTATGAAAAAAAAACATTTTTTGGAAGGTGCAAATTAAGCTCTTTCATTAGGTATAAACTATTTTTTTTAAGGAATTTTTGGGGCTGGAACAGAGGTGGTAAAGATTTCTCTAATATTAATTAGAAGGCTATTATTACTTAAAATTCCCTGGACAGATCCATAGACAAACAGATCACACAACAGTTGAAGTATTAAATCGAATGGGCGGAGAAAGAGAAAGAGAGTTGTTGCCAATAATAAAAAGAAGAAAAACTGCTTATCTGGGGCATATACTTCGAAATTCCAAGTATACCAGTTCTTAAAGTTTATAATGGAAGGGAAGATAGAAGGAAAACGGCTTAAAAACATAAGGGATTGGACAAACCTCGATGTCCATGCACTCTTTAAGGCCACACAAGATCGAGAGGAGTTTGCCATTTGCCAGAACTGTCGCCAACATCCACTAATTGGATTAGGCACCTTAAGAAGAAGAAGAAGCTCTTATTACAAATTTTGATTAACAGTTTTCTACGTTTTGTACTGTGTTTGAACTGATGACATTGGGCTAGTTGATGTTAATGATCTAGCACATACATTTATTATTTATAATATTAATTAAATAATTACTTTTTCACCACAAAATCTGCGATATATTTAACAATATTAGCAGTGTATATAAAAAAAACTAAATTAAAATCAGCTTTACCTTCAATTTCTTCCTCATTATTTAACTTATCATTTATTTTAGACTTTTTTATCTACTTTTATTTTCAGAAGGCAATGAGATAGGAAATAGACAGAACTTCTCTCGCCATTTCTAAATTGTATCTAATATTTCTACAATTCTACATGTAATGAAAACAACCAAAAACATTTACTTAAGATATTTAACATTTACCATGGTATCATCACAAAAAATTCTAACTATTTAAAAAAATAAACAGTACAAATCACAAAAATAATTTACAAATAAAAGGTTTAAATTTTTAAATCACGTTTAAATAAACAGTCTTATATACTGTCAAGCACATCTGTCAAGTGTCAATTGAAGTGTTCTAGATTGCTAAATTTTCACCTGTGATTTTCAATTAATTGTTTTTATCAAATAAATTCACAATTTTAGAAATGTAGTTAATAAAATACAGATTTTATCAAATAATTTTCATATATAATATAATATTAATTTGTTCTGGCCTTTAATAATTAATGGATCAATTTCGGTGTAACTCGTGTTACTCCGAGTCAGTTCTTGTGTTGTACTCTGATATCTAGGTAACCAAAAAATAAGTATTATTAGGGAATTAAATATAAGATTTTGAAAGAAAATTGTTTGGATTTGTCTATTTATTTTATATAAAGTGTTTAATTTTAAAATTAGGTATGCTTTACCACGAAACAGTAGGTTTGAACTACACCTTAATTTACAGTTAGAGCTAGGAATATCCAGTTAAAACCAGTTGTGTTCAGTGCAAAAGTTGTGAAAACTGACTTTCCTCGATCTCTTGTTATTCAGCTTTGAGGCTGACACCCCGCCATTTTGCTTTACGTACACGTTTTTTGGATTTTTGTAGGCAGTGTAATAATTTGAGTGAAAATGTCTGGGGAAGAAACTTCAGCCGATAGAAATGTGGAAATATGGAAAATAAAGAAGTTGATAAAAAGTTTGGAGTTAGCTCGAGGGTACTAAATGCAGTATGACCATATTGATGGGAATTTTTTAAATTAATGTTTTTTTTCTAGAAATGGAACAAGTATGATATCTCTAATTATTCCTCCAAAAGATCAAATTTCTAGGGTAAGCAAAATGTTAGCTGATGAATTTGGTACAGCATCTAATATTAAATCACGAGTAAATAGGCTTTCGGTACTTGGTGCTATTACTTCAGTACAACATCGTCTAAAATTATATACGAAAGGTAAGATATATACTTTTTTATAGCATTAACAAAAATATACTTTTATTTCATACAATAGTGTCATTCTTTCATAATTATTGGTCAGGCAGAATTGTTTATTTCTGCTAAGATACTAATTCATTTAACATGATTAAATGAACCCAGGTATATTTTGAGATTGTTTATTTAAGAAATGGAAATTTCCATAAAACTTTCCAAACTTAAGTTCTGAAATTAAACGACCAAGAGTAATTAGTACTAGACAAAGACATATGACTAAAAATAAAATTATATTACAATAGGTACACGTAAACAATTCTAGAAGTTCACTAAACTTAAATTTTTTCAGTCATTATTATTTTTTTGGAATTTCAAGATACTAAAACGTTAGTTCTTTAATATAAAATTAAAATACAGTGATTCGGATTTTTTTATACGGAGAAAAGATACACAAAATTTTGAATATCTAAAAAAAGTAACAGATTTACAACACTTATTCTGAATCGTTTTATTCAAACAACCACTAAAAAAAATAGTTTTTGTTTTGTCGCAAATTAAAGTAATTTTTAGTTGTAGCTTGACTTATTTATTATTTTATAACAAGCTTATCATACAAATCAGTAAACGAAACAATAAGACGACGAATATTATTTTACAGTGAATAACTTTTATATGATATGTGTGGGAAGCTAATCTGTAAAATGTTCATTTCTTTTAAAAAATGTTATATTTTATTTGAAAAATGTTATACATTTTATTTTCTATATTTGATTAAGAAAAACTGTTTTAAAATTATCATTTTTAGTTCCTCCTAATGGGTTAGTTATATACTGTGGAACAATAGTTACAGATGAAGGAAAGGAAAAGAAAGTTAATATAGATTTTGAACCTTTCAAACCAATTAATACCTCATTATATTTATGTGACAATAAGTTCCATACAGAAGCACTTACTGCACTTTTGGCAGATGATAATAAATTTGGGTTTATTGTCATGGATGGTAATGGTGCCTTGTTCGGTACCCTTCAGGGAAATACCAGAGAGGTAATTACAGTTTTCCAATTGAGTCAACCGTATGCAAAACCAGTCATAAGGGTGACAAAAAATGCCTGCTAAAGCATTTTGTCAGTACTAAAAAATAATTAATGTATCTTTAGAAACAACCTTTCTAAACTGTTCGGAAATCATCGTTAGTGATTGAGTGTTAAATTCTATAAAATATTCATGATTAGAAAATTGAAATAGGGTTGTAAAAATATATATTTTTGTTACACATAATATAACAAGCATGTTCACATTTTGTGTTATATATTGCAGCAATGAAGTTAATATCTCAGGTAGATCAGGGTTCGTATATTCGAATTCAGAACCCTCTTTATTTTAAACAGAATATTGCTATTCCTCAGTATATGTAAACCGGCTCAATTTTAAATATTGTAAGATCCCTTCACATTTTCTATTATTGCTTGTCTTGTAACGCATTTTTTCATTATAAATAATCGTAAGTGTATATAGATACATTATAAATTTTATGGTTTTAAATCGATAGATTATTTTTCATTTATTAATTATGTTTAACTATACCATTAATTATTATTAGGTACTGCATAAATTTACTGTAGACTTGCCGAAGAAACACGGTCGTGGTGGTCAATCAGCACTTCGTTTTGCACGTCTTAGAATGGAAAAAAGGCACAATTATGTAAGAAAAGTAGCGGAAGTAGCTACTCAGCTATTTATTACTAATGATAAACCAAATATAGCAGGACTAATTTTAGCTGGTAGTGCTGATTTTAAGACTGAACTTAGTCAATCAGATATGTTCGATCCCGTAAGTAAATTGGTTATTTGCAGATATACAAATTTTATATTCACTGATTATTTTAATTACGGCAAAAGTGTACCAGACAATTGTGAAAAACAAATAATATCCTGTTCTACATAAAAAAAATACTAACCAAAAAAAAAATCAATCTGGTAGCGATTCACATATTTTCAAAAAAAGTTAATGTCTTATCCATTTGAAGAACTTTAAAATACCTATTTACATTTTTATGGTTGTAATATTTTAAAAAAACATATTTTTAGTGGTTTTGAGGGTGTTACGACAAAAAAATTCTGTTTTTCGAATTAGGGAAATAGCTTGAATAAATTTAAGAGGATGTTTCGAATTTTTCACATTTTTAATCTAAATTAGTTTATTATCAACCTATTTGCTAAATTTTTTATTAAAAAAATGCTTTTCTAGAACCAATTTGAAAGCTATATTATTCGGGATATTTTTTTCAACGGATTAACCCTTTCTTGTATTACAAAATTACTCTAGAAACCATTACGCATTCTCATTTCCCTGTACAGTGCACATTTTTTTTAATCATAAAAAAAAATCTTTATTCTAGATGTAACATAATTTTCGCTTATTTTAATAAGAATTTTACATGTGATTTATATCTTAATAATTTGAAGCGTGGCATGAATTTTTGATAAATGATTTTTACGTAATTATACTTTTATTTGTACCAAACAGCACAAATGTATACACGTGTGACATTATTTAACAAATACTAATATTTATATATTATATAACATACCTAAATTCATCACAAGCCTCTATCCGCCAAAGCCAATGTAAAATGCGAAAAATCTTCTTTAATTATTTCGCGATATTTCGTTAATTCGAAAAAAAAATCATTATAATAGTTTGGCACTCAAGAAACATAGATAGATTTTTTTTGTCGAAACATCTTCAAAACCATAAAAGATGCATTTTTAAAATTTTCCAACCCTAAAAGCAATTTGATACTCCTGCCAAAAGTTTTAAATACTCTTCGATTAAAAATAAACATTTCTTTTGGCCCACTAGAACCAAACCTATTGTCAAAAAACTGAAAAATACATTATTTTTAAAATTATGTGAGAAGCTAGGGGGTTGATTTTTTTGAAACCAATATTTTTTGATATAGAACAACAGAATGTTTTTGTTTTTCACAATAGTAGTGAGCATTTTTGACTATCTTATATAAATCTCTTTAATTTGTATAATCTTTATTATCTATTTTTAGCGTTTGCAAGCGAAAGTCATAAAGTTAGTAGATGTTTCATACGGTGGAGAAAATGGATTTAATCAAGCTATTGAATTAGCAGCAGAATCATTACAAAATGTTAAATTTATTCAAGAGAAAAAACTCATTGGAAGATATTTCGATGAAATTAGTCAAGATACCGGCAAGTATTGTTTTGGTGTTGAAGATACTTTAAGGGGACTTGAACTGGGTTCTGTTGAAACACTCATTTGTTGGGAGAATCTTGATATACAGAGATATGTACTAAAAAATCATACAACAGGCTCTGAAACTATTCTTCATTTAACACCAGAACAGGAAAAGGACAAATCACATTTTACTGATAAAGAGGTAAACATATTCTTCTTATCGCGAATCTCTTAACATTTCTTAAGTTTATATAATGATTATCAACATTTGTATACATATATGTTTCATTACAATTTTTTTAAGCTGAATTATTAACTTGCTTTTATTAGCTTCGGTCGTATCTATCCGCGAACACATGTCTACTAACTTTAAACAAGGTGCAATAGGTTAGAACGTGGTTGCTTTAGAATGCAGGCTCTGTTGGTCCATCTCTGATCGGGCTTTTTTATTTATCTTATAACATATAAATAAAGGCAAGAACTCCTTTGTAAATGGACCAATCGTATTCGAACAAAATCATAATTTAATAAATATGGTTTAGAAATGTAAAAAAAACGTGTTTATAAAATCTAACTAAAAACTAATGAATAATTAAAAAAATTAAAAAACACGCTTTAGTGAAAAAGGAAACTAAAAATAGTTTTTTAAAAATATGAATTAAGAATAGTATAAATAAAAATAAAAGAAAGGTAAATCTCAGAATAAAAGGTAATAAGCTTAAAATTTGCATAACTATTTAAGTATTATAAAACTTATCTTAAAAGTCTCATATAATAAGGGGTGTGCGTCTTAGGATGTTGAAGGTCAAAGGACAAAAAAATCAGTTTTGGCAAATATCTTGTTTCTTTAGCTCTAATTAACATTTAAGGTTTCCCTTCAACTTTTGTTTCCAGTAATTTTTTTGTACATTCAATCCTTACAATATTATTTTATTTATAACTAGCTGTACCCGGCGCGCGTTGCTACGCCAACAACTAAAATAAATTTAAGAAAAATAAAAGATAAGAAGAGATAGAGAAGGAAAGAAAGTTTATAGTTTTGTTTTACTTATCGCACCAAACATATATTTTTTGAACATATATTTATACGAATTCGTATAGATATCTATTAATCAGTATTGAATTTGATACATGGAAGCGCGATCTGGTGATAACTTCCATTAATACGAATATCATATTCATCTTACTCATTAAAAATACATCATCATACTGCTCTCCGGTGGGATAATGGGGCTAGGTTTTTGGTGATACTGGTGTCGTTTATTAGTCGAACTGCTCTTCTCTGTATTGCATCAAGAACTCCGAGCCTTGACGGAGCCGCCGAACCCCATACATGCGAGCAGTATTCAAGATTAGGCCGTATTTGGGCTTTGTACAGAGTAGCTAAGTTGGATGGAGAAAAATATTTCCGTGCTCTAAACAGAAAGACTAATTTCTTTCCTGCTGCAGTTGCTATAGATGCAATATGTTCGTTCCTTAGTAAGTCCTGGGATATCGTTATACCAACCAGCGTAATGGAGTCGCCCGCTACCAGTATCTGATAGTTGATTGTAATGGATTAGTTGTATGTTTGCCTCTTGTTGGACAGGCAACATGTCTTTGTCTTGGAAGCGTTGAAATTAACAAGATTCTTTCTTCCCCACTTGTCTACAATTCCCAAATCTTGATTGAGAGAAGCCGTTGTGGATCTTCTGTCCTCTTCCAGAATATCTAGACTCTAGAGGTATGGGACGGTTGTGCGCTTTGCTACAGTGTATGTTGCTATCATCTGCAAAACCATGTATCGGGTTATTAGTGGCTTCTAGTAGATCATTAATATGTAATAAGAATAGAGTAGGAGCTAGAGCCGATCCTTGGGAAACTCTAGCGTTGATCTTGTAGAGGTTGGAAGAATGTCCATCTACAGCAACTTGGATGTGCCTGTTGGAGAGAAAGTTGGATATCCATCTGCAAAGGTTTTGCGAGAGTCCGTATGAAGGCAGTTTGTTCAAAAGGGCCGCGTGCCACACTTGATCAGAGGCTTTTGAGATGTCTAGTGATACTATTTGAGTCTCCCCAAAGCGGTGGATGGCATCAATCCAGACATGAGTTGACCTTTGTTGGCGAAAACCATATTGCCTGTCACTTAAAAGGTTGTGTGTCTCAAGGTAGCTCAGGATCTCGTGATGCCCCTTATATTCTTGAATTCTATTCTGGTACTGTGAAAATGACTATAATTCCGATATTGAACAACTAGAGGAAGAAGAAGAAGACGATGAACAAAAAGAATATTAAAGAAAACTAATATTTTCTATAAACAAATATAAAAGTATTAGGATTGTAATTTTAATTTATTAATTATTTGATTAATACATAAAACTAAAATAATTTGCATTATTTCATATGAGTTAATAAAAATATAATTTAAATGTATTCCACGTATTTCATTAAAATATATGACTGATAAAAATAAAATAAATATTATTTAAAGAATGATAAATATTGGTAAATATAGTATAATAAACAATAAATAAATATTTAACTATTTTGGTGTGTTCTATCAGCTAATCTCGTGTTAATGTAAATACAAGCGCCCGTCCCCGTCTTTACGCAGAATTTTCTGTTCTATAATTTTTCTTTACCCTTAAAGTCATTTAGAGCAAAGGAAACGAGATATTTGCAAAAAACTGATTTTTGTGACTTTCGACCTTCAATCATATGAGACTTTTGAGGTAAGTTTTATAACATCAAAATAAAAAATTATTATAAAGAGTTGTGCAAATTTTTGGCTTATAACCTTTTATTCCGAGGTTGGATTCTTATTTTACCGGAGTATTATTATTTTTAGACAGGTGTGGAGCTGGAATTGGTGGAATGTCAGCCTCTGTTGGAATGGTTGGCAAATAATTACAAGAACTTTGGTGCCACTTTAGAAATTATTACTGATAAATCTCAAGAAGGTTCTCAGTTTGTTCGAGGGTTTGGTGGAATTGGAGGTAATACTTTTGTTGTTTTATTAAAGTACTTTAACAGTATTCATAACGAATAAACATAATCTTAAACTGGGTTGGTTTTGAGATGCAATAATGCTTAGAAAAAATATATATTAATAATAATTTTTTATTAATTAATGCTGCTGGATCATAAAAGGCATTCTACGATACAAAGTGGATTTTCAATCGTTACAAGCAGATGAACCCTTGGATGATGTAGACCTTGATGATTATTAAAAAAAAAAAATTTTATCATAGGTCTCTACAGTTACAGGTAGAAGTTTGGTGAATGTTTTAAAAGTAGTAATGATTGAGACTGATTTTTTTTTATTTTCTTATATTTATTCTTAATATAGTATATTACTTTTTAAGAGTGGTAAGTAGGACATTACGTACGAATGGAAAAGTTACGCACGAAGCCGCGTAGCGGCGAGTGCGTAATCACTCGAGTTACGTACTATGCTTTATCTACGACTCAATATTTTAATTTTAATTCCAAATATTTGACATCTCTAAAAAATATTCGAACATGACGTTTCATTACGCACAACTGTGCGTTATAGCTTACTTACCCTGCATGGTGACAATGAGTATAAATGACATTTACAGGAGTAGATAAAAGAATTTATTATTACTTTCGTTAAGTCAAACCCCCTGATATTTTGCATTATAATTTATATTTATAAGATGTATAATTTTGATTAATTTTCCAGGTTTACTACGATACAAAGTAGACTTTCAAAGTTTGCAATTAGAAGAATTGGAAAATGGTGAAGAATTCGATCTAGATGATTATTAATTGTAGAGACTAATACAAATTCATATAATTCAAATGTGACTACTTATTAAACTGTGCGTAAAGTCGTGATGACAATATACTATTATAATCATTTATAAAGATGTAGATATTGATATCATGTGCTTGCCACAATTAATAAAAATAAATTAATTACTATTGTCTCAAAAAAAAAAAACTGTTTAACGATATTTATTTCATTGTTACATTTTATGTAAATTACAGTTTTTATGTTTAGTTAAAAGAATTTGAATGTTCGATGTATGAAATTAATAATGTACATATAATTGCTCGATTTTTGTATTCAGAAAAAGTCTTGTTTATTTTTTAATCATTTAAAAATATATTCGGAGACCAGTTTTTAAATTATATTAATAAAGTCAAAATTAATCATTTTGATTATATATTTAGTGGTAAGTCAGATATTTAATGACTTATTTCAAAATAAATTTTTTTGAGCTAATCTAACAAGTAATAATTTAATTTGTAATATATTTTTGGTACTTTTGCTTTATTGTTTATAAATTTGATACAATATCTAATGGATTAAATTTATATCTAAAAGCAATTATATAGTATTGAAATCATAAGAAAGGAAACTAATTGAAAACTTAATTCATAAAAGCAACAGTTTTAATTACAATTACTCCAAACCAAATTTTATAATTCTTATCAAGTTTCTTGATGTGTATTTTTTAAAACAAATTTTAGTAATTGGGAATTAATTTTTTTTTTTAAATCATTCAGTTCATAATTGAAATATTTATTTTTTTGCACAAAATCTGCTATTTATTCTTTTCTGTTACAGTGAAGATTATTTATGAATACAATATACTTATAAATAAAAAAAATAGTTTTTATCTATGTAACGTAATTTTTCGTGCAGGTGTGCTAAAGTTATGTTCTGCTGTTGTTTTTTTTTAAGAATTTGTGATTTGGAAATTAAACGATACCATTTTCACATGTATTTTATTTATATTAGCAAAGTTAATAATTATGTTGTTATCAATAACAATAAATAAAAGAAAAAAGTATTTATTATAAGTTTTGCTCACTACGAATTTAAAGTATAAATGTTTTGTCTCTCTTATGTGATTGATATTAATTTTCGTATGCAAGTAATGAATGCGTTTTATTTTACGACGAAATAAAAAACGAAGAATTTCCAAAAAAAAAATATATTTTATAGAAAGGAAACATGGACTAGAATATGAAATACATATTGAGATAAAATTACAAAAAATAAAATTTCTAAAACCAATTTACGAAAATGAACTCTGAAAAATCACAATTGTAAATTTGTACTATTGCACGTTGCTTTATTAAGTAACATCGAGGTACTTTATAAGATCGGATTGTGTGTTTCTCTGTTCGTGTGCGCTTTAACTTTTGAGCGGAGAACGAAACAGAAGGGCATAGTGTCATGAACTTTGGTAGAAGATTCCTCCGCTATTGATTTTGGTCCAGTTCGGTTAACTTTGACGGTTTTCCGAAACTCGTGTATATAATGCATGTGTATTAATTCGATGATACTTTCTTCTTACATGAACTTTTGTTACAGCTTGGATTCCCTTAGGCATACTCGCGACTAGTTTGGCGGTATATTGCGTATAGATTTTCGGCCATTTTGCTCACTCATTTTAGTTCTTGTCTTTTTGGTGTTGCTCGGATGTGTCACTCTAATTCTTCCTAAACATTCTCAATCTCATGTAATAAGGGGAATGAGCCGACGTTTGAATAACATTGCGACAATGGTAAAGAAGTCATTCTTTGAACAAACGCGAGGAATGCTTTTAATCAAATTTGATTTTAAAATGTCTTGATTTCTACCAGTTCTTTAACGCTTGATGCCACCATACACCCCCAAATCATAATATGTCTTCCGCCATGTTTAACTGTAGCTTTCGTAATCGGTTTGCGCTCACTTTTTTTTCTATTACAGGAAAAAACAATGAATTTATTACATTTTGTCATCAACTTATCGGCTTCAAAATATGCTCTTTTGTGAACTCCAACCTCCTTTTGCGATTGCTTATAGTATTCTGCACTGTTTTTTTTTCGGATTATTTGTTTTTCATGCAACATGAGCTTTCTTTGACGACCTGTTTGTTCTCAATTCTATTCTTATTTTTAAAGCGTAAAATAATGTCTTTGACAATACTTCTTTTCATATTTAGTAGCCGGGCTATTATTGCTTCTAGTTCTTCTGTTTCCTTTCTATAACATATATTTTTTCTTTGGTGGAAACTTTCGTTAGTCTGTAGTAACGATAAGAACCGAAAATATAAATTAATATTAAACCTGAATAGAAATAAAAGAAGAGAGTGAACAGTAAATACAGACACAATAGTTTAAAATTATACTAATGAAAAGAACATAACTAAATACCACAGTATTATTTCTTCAAGCAGTATAAAAGAATTCAGATATTTACATCACACTTTAATCAAAAACGTTTTATTAATACAAACTTTTTAAATATAATGCAAATCAAACACCAAAACAATATAAAGAAACACTTTTTGTTAACATAATATTTTTAAATATAAGTAACAATCAAACTTCAGAACAATATAGATATTTAAGTTAAAGATTAATAAGATTTAGTTCTTGTTGTGAGATATTCGGTGATTGGGCCGGAACATCAGGTAAATTTAAGGACAAAATATTTAATTTATCTTCAAGGTGACTTGTATTTAATCCGCCATCATCTGGAGGTCCGTCATGGGGAGACTCTTTCATAAGTTCGGCTAATTCCTCTTCTAAATCTGATTCATTTATTGTATCACGAGCTGGTTGTGCTAAAGCTGCTTGTATGTCTTCATTTTTATCCAAAACCTAAAAGAAAAACGAAAGATATGAAATTTAAAGAATAAATTAATATAAATAAACTTACTTCTCCGAGTTTAATCATTGTATCATCAATGATATCTTCTGATATGCCTGTATCTTTATAAGTAAAGTCAAATGCTGTCAATACTTTCTTATACGACTCCCATATTTGAGTATTGCTATGTGTGTTATCGATTTGTTGTAATAATTTTTGTATGTTATGCAAAGCATTTACTTTTTTTTCTAAGTGAACTTCCAAGTCTTTCTTTTTTCTCAAACAACTTTTAGCCTAAAAAATACAGCATTATTTATTATCACGATCAAAGATATTTAGCTTACCAATTGTCTATGGTTTTTCGATAAATGTTCTTTAGCTTCATTAACACAATGCTGAATGTTATCTTCCATTTCTTCTATAGCTTTAACAATCACTTTTTCATTGTGTTCTAAGGTGTAAATACCTATATCGACCTCTGTTATTATAGGATCAGCGCCATTTGAAAATTTTATTAAAACTGTTTCCAAATCATTTTGTTTACTATTGTTTAAATTTGTGAATTCTACAAGTTTTTGATTTGATAAATAATGAAGTAGTAGTTTAATACCCTCAACCTCATTTGGGCTTTTATTTAACAATAGTAATAATTCTTTTAAACTTATTAATTTATTTTTACATTGAGCAGGTAGAGTATTTAGTAAATCATCACATTTCGATTTGATAACTTGTAAATGAACCAATGTTTGATTGACATCTGTGGAGAAAAATGATTGTTTTACTTTGTTATAAGACCAAGAAATTGGAGTTCTAATAAATACATCAGTGGCCCATCCAGTCCATGTTTTAGAATTCGTTTTTAAAAATGTACTCAGTAATTGTACTTCACCATCCTTTTCCATTTCTTTTAAAACTTCTAACAAACAAGCAGGTGGTCTACCATTTCTGACAAATACTTCGATTAAAGATGAGTATGTAAAAGTATAAATATCATTTGTCTCACAATAAACTTTAATAATATTTTTCCATGAAGATATTTTATTATCCCAGTCTTTTGGATTGACACTCCTACTTCTGATTGGAGCGAAAAGCACACTTATTCTGTTTTCATCTTTTAAATATTCTGGTAGATGACTTTCAGGTATATTAAACATTTTTAAAATAAATTATAACGCAATAAATATTAATATCTACAAATAATATTGTGAGGTTAACAAAATGTCAAATTTATGACGTTTAGACATCTATCAACAGATTTCGTAACTGAAAATGGATTTTTAATAGAAAGTGATGTTGACTTACAGCGCAAACGCCAAATGAAAGCAGTAGCTTACTGATTTTGCCACTCGTTTCAGATTATTTTAAACGGTTAGAGATGTCTCTACTATCGATAGTTGTCATTTGAACTAATATTTTGTGTTGTCAAAAATAATTCTTAAGTTTTTTTAGTGTTTTAAACAAAAATAGTGGTATAAAAATTAGATATAAGTGTGTAGTGGTTGAGAAAGTGTTTTAAGTTTTTGTTTAGGTGCAAGTAAAGATTATACAGAATTTTATTGGTGTGTATTATTTTATTGGCCCCTCGACAATAACAGGGGAGCCGGCAGCCATGTTGTAAGTCTTGTCAAGCATCATGGGTTAAGAGTGCGGAATATGCAAGAAGAAAATTGCTTTAAAAAATCGGTGTGGATACATGCAAAACAGTGCATTTTATCTATAAACATTGTTTCTTTTGAACGGCAGTTACAGCGGATCGCCTAGTAGCCGCGAAAGTATGTTTCTGCGCATTTTTACGGTCAGAGTGCAATGTCGTGCTAGCTAGCGCAGGGAGTCGTCTACTGCCTGGCCAACGACTGCGAGCTCCTAGCATCCCCAATTGCGGGAGGTGAGTTAAACGGACGTCGGGACCGTTGTTCTAACGTCTTGGGGTCGCGTCCGGTGCCGGTTTCGACGATATGACACGTGCGGAGTGGTAAACAAGGATTTTTGTAGATAATGGCCCAAATTCTAGGCAAAGATCAGGCCACGTACGCGAAGGAACGCGATGTCTTCCTTCGGGACTTGCAACATTTTCATGACATTCGTGGGTAAGTTGTTTTATAAATGGTTCCCCCTTATAAACCGTCATTAACGAAATTTTTGCGTCATTACAGGACGCCATTCAAGCGGGCCCCTACTCTCGGAGGCAAGGAGGTCGACTTATATTTGCTTTATACCCTCGTTACTTCCCAAGGAGGTTGGTTAAGGGTAAGTAAATAAAATTTATTAGCCTCATTTTAACAAATACTTCGTATGTTGTTTGTTAACGATCCATTAACTATTTGTTACCTAGATGGGAGTAGATGTCCTTGATAAACATAATGATTTTTAATAGAATAACATTAGTGAAGTATTTTTTATTGTAAAATAAACTAATCATTAAAAGTATTTAAATTTGAGGTAAAACATATTAGGAACAAAAAAGTACAAGGTCATATGCTTCCTTGATTCCTAAACAAAACATGAAATGGACGATCGGGTTCACGCGACTAAATTTCTCGCTGCATATACGATCTCACGTGCGGTGTTGCTCTAGGAGTGATAAAAAGTTTTTTTACAGTTAACAACTTGAATAATCATCCGCGGTAGTAAAAACTCTCACCTCTGTAGATAGATACTTTCTACAACTAGTAAACAAATGGATTGTCTACTGAGAACATAATAAAACAATTACATTTTTATATATGCATTTTATGGCATGGAAAAGTACCTAGCAACAATACGGATATATATTTTAATTGTGTAATTTTTCGTGTAGCAGTAGAACAACTTTAGTATATTAATATTAAATGTATTCACCCAAGTGTATATTCGATATTTTACATAGTTGCTTATATAACCGTACATTTATTTTGCTGTAAACTAAATTATAAAATACTTGACGATATCGAGGTCATTGAATATTTGCTTTTACATGTATATATCTAAATGTATTTTTCTGCGCATTTAATTTTTAAAAAGTAGGTAGAGACATTAAATAAAAATTTAATTGAAAGCTTATTGATTAATATAAATGTACAGGTTTTAGTATTGAGATATAAATCTGTTTCTGTTATATCATTTTATATTAGTCATAATAAAGCGACAAATCTGCTTTGAATTTTTTAAAACAATATTTTATATAATATTTATATTTGCTTGAAGCTGTGTTTAGTATTAGGTTGTGATGAAAAACATTTAAAATTATAATAGATATAGATGAGACTTTTGATTTTTGTTATAAATTACCGTGTAGGTGTATTAAGGAAACAACTGAAATAAAATAGTTCTAAAAAATTATTTTAAACAAAAAAATGGAAACTATACAAGTTAGATATAAGTATAATACCTATCATAATAGTAGAATTATTTACTTGTTTCTAAAGTCCAAAATAACTCAAAATGAAAATTAAATGTCACCCGAAAAATAAAAACAAAGAAGAAATAGTATGAAATGAAAATACAATCCAATTTCTGTTTATTGTTATAGAACCTAGAGTTGGCAATCATTTAATTGATAGATAAATACGTATGTATTAAAAAGATTGTGAGTTTAAAGATTTTGAAATTCTCTTTTTCGTCCCTTATCGATTCTTAATTTTATGAACCAACTATTTTTTAGTACATGTAAGGCTTTGTATATTTTGAATTTGTAATAGTAAACTAATTAAACATGTTTTAAAATAATATCGCTATATCTGAAAATAGGATTGCTGGTGTAGAATTTAATTTATATTCTTTGAAGTGTTGTATAAAATATTCATACTTTAACTGTATAATATCAATACTGTTAAGATAAATAAATACATCTCATTTTAGTCCACATTTTTTAACTATTTTGTTTACCAGTAGTTTTGTTTATAATTAAAATTTTGTAAATAAAACAAATTTAGGTTTTTGTTGACTGTTTTTGGTTAATTTTGAATTCAAATTTTTGTTAGATGGAAACTAACATTTCAGGCAGTTGGAGCCTCTTCCAAATTAAAATTGGAAGTTAATTTTTGCAGATGAGTCCAATAAAAATGTCTCTAAATTCTTCCAATACAAAAACTTAACAATGCTCATATTTTTTGAAAAAGTTTCGTTAATCTATTTTTTTAAATATTATATAAATCACGAGTAATCTTGTTTATTTGTATGCAGAATTCCAGTACGCTAGATTTTGACTGAAACTTGTTACATCCAAAGTCAAAGATTTTCTTTAAAAAAATATAATTATATTTTTCTTATATTTATTATAAAAAAACAGTGCTATATACAAAAAACGTAATAATATGCAATAATTTGATAGGTCAGATATTACCCAATGGGTAGATTAATGTTTTGATCTATATTGCTATTAGATACGAATATTTTAAGTATCTATCAAAAACGATACCACCTTCTCCCACCATATAGAGTTGTCGACGACACCTGCTCTGCTATTGCAACTGAAAGTTGGAGTGGGTCAGGGTCTGCTCACTACTCTACTGCTTGTATATTCCTATTCTCTTATTTTTCGCGCCGCTTCTGCCGATGATGAGGAGATTCCGAATTCGGTAGGAGAAATAAAGATGCGATGTGAGAAAATCCAAGATAGACGATTACCGGACCGGCCACACAGTCACCTTCATATCGCATTCAGGCCGTACAGTAGTAATCGAAACTGATTCACTCCATTCTGTTGCAGGACACGATTGTTTTTGTTTTGCCAGTGACACTGACTAATTCATTTCCTTTTTTTGCTGTTCAGAAGTTGCTGCACAGCGCTGTTTGTACTTAAAATAAAAAAGTTTCGCTTAGTTACCTATAATTTTAGTAGTTTTTAAGTAATCCAAAACAGGAAAAACTAAAAAAAAAGTATATAGGTATATCGGTTTTCTATAATAAGTACACTATAATTTTATAGCGATCATTTTTGATTTTCCAAATTTTCCTCTTCGGCGATAACAATTCCCTTACATCTAAATTTTTAAATCGACATTTGTAGAAGTATATCAATGAATCATAACTTTTGCTTGGATACTATGGGGCCTTTTATTTGGGTGTAGTTTGGGGGATTAAAAATACAGTTCACTCGATTTTGATAAAATTGCTCTTAAAATCAACAAGTCGTGTTGGTGTTTACTCGTTATTTTTTGTTTAAATGTGGTTGTGAAATAGTTAAAAAAAATATTTTTACAATTAACAATGAATAAACTGTTGTTAAGATATTTTATGTAAACTAATAAAGGGAGAGCTGTTTTTTAAATTAATTTTTTTTTTAAATCGGGAAGTTATTGGTTTTACCCATGGAGGTATAAAGTTATACATCCATGGTTTTACCCCGTTTTTCGAAAATCGAGTTTTCATCGGATCTCAACGTTTTGAGGTTTTTGGAACCTCCCTTGACTATTTTTACGAGGGTGTCTATGTATGTGTGGATGTATGTAAACCTCTTATAACTTTTGAACCGCTTGACTGATCGGAATGAACTAAAGAGCGTTCCAAAGAGTTCCATCTAACTTAGATTCCCTGCAAGTCTGGCTCTTTTCATCCATTGCCTAACCTCCTATTCCTGTGGCGCTTCCCGAAGTTTAATTTAAAAAGAACTATATATATATATAAAGATTATAATTCTTGGAGATGCAGTCAAATTAGGCTTTTATAAGAAAACTCTTTGAAGTATTTGTCTACCTTTCGAATTTTATTCAATTCTTTATCAAGACTTTCTACAAGTTAAAAAAAATATTGTTACATACAAGTAGATTTCTAGAAAATTCAAAAAAGCCGAGAATTTTTGTTTTGTACAAATAATGTTTTTGAGCATATCTTTTTGGCTATTACATCGATCGATTTCATGACCTAATCAGCTCTCAAGCTTAAAAACACGTCGAATGCCGTTTTGCATATTAAAATCGGTATATTCGTTCGTGAGATATCGACGAAAAATTTCAATTTAGAGATTTTGCACTTCGAATAACATTTTTAGGTCTCAAAAAACTGCGTCGAATGCCGTCAAAATCGAATAACGCGTTAAAAAGTTATGGCTTTTTAAACATTTCAAAAAAAGCTCAATAACGTCAAAATACGCCACTTCACTAAAGCTTTTCGGTTAAAATTAGCGGGAAGTTGCAAGGATAGCCATTAAGGTCAACCTCTTTTCGAATTTTTTTGTTCGGTTATAGTGCGAAAACTGCTGAACTGATCGGAATAATTCTTACACAAAATTCAGCGTGTATTGGAGAAGGTTTTAGTATTTAATATGATGGTGATCACTTATCTGGTACCTTAATTTTTGGACTTAGAAATAATGAATTTTTATTGTAACTGAAATTATTCTCTTTGATTGTCATCTGTTTAAAATAAATATTTTACTTCTAATGGTTATGTTTATTTATAAGTATATGGCAAAAGAACGTTTGCCAGGCCAGCTAGTATAGTAGGTATATTTGACTTCAAAAGTAAATGAATGTTATCTGTAACAAAAATCATAAGATTAATAAGATTGAAATTGCCAATGTAGAACCCATTTTGAATAAGGATATAATATAATACCTATATCTATATAGAATATGATTTTTGTAACAAAGAAAGCAGAAAAGAAAATAATGTAGTCGGTAGTCGGGTGTTCCGAGAGAAGAAGTCGTGTTATAAGACGAACGAGTTTCTCGATGGGTCAGTGAACTTAGATTAATGCCGGGAAGATTGTCGAGAAACGAGAGAACCTGTAATAACACAACGAAAGCCGAACTGCGATTCGTATGGAGTTCGTTCGTTGTACGATGACGAACTGTTGTGGATGCGGATTTGCGGGAGTCGTAGTCTATACACACAATGTTTACATCCATTTATACAGATCTAAACGAAGGTTAAATCTCTATCATCAATCGCGTTTCGTGCAACTTTATTATATTCCATTCCAGTAATTCACGCATTTTAACATGTTTCTGAATAAAGCAGATGTGTAATAGATTGATATTTTATTTAAAAAATATTTTCCACACAAAATGTGTTACCAAGGAACGGTTGTATTATATCTGATCGTTAGTGGCGGTGAATCTAGAGTTTTCTATAAACTGTTGTTAGACGAGTAGATTGTGCCGAAAAACCACAAAAAGTTTCGATAAATCTTTTTTATAATATTAGCGACGCAATTGGTACAATTATTAGGTTAACCTCAGACGATAAAGAAGTTTTTGTAGATGAACTTGCAGCAAATTGGTATACTCCATTATTTGTTTCGCCTAAGATATCACCAGCAATTCTTTTTTATTTTCAATCGATGTTTATATGTATCCTTCAGAAACGGAATTAGACTTCTAGCCACCATGCATTTTAAGTTTTAGAATATTGGCACCAGAATCTGCCAATAATGTGGCCTATGATCTTCTAAATCAGTGACTGGTGTCCCGCAAGGCTCTGTCTTGGGACCTTTACTTTTTGTGCCCTTTATCAATGACTAGCTGACCCGGCGGACTTCGTACCGTAAATCATTTATGTCATTCTTCAATTTTTCGTTTTTTTAAATTTATTTTGATTTTATCGTTTTCATCATATTTTTTCGTTAGTTATCAGGTTTATACCATTTTTTTTTTCGTTTTATTTTGTAGTTTATCGGTAAAATATATAAGATGCATAACAATACTTAGGTAATTTAGTAAGAATTTCTCGTTTAAATATAAGTGATATTAACTGCGCCACCTTCCGGTGGCGTCACAATACTTAAGTAAAGATTGCTCGTTTAAATGTATGTGATATTAACTGCGCCACCTTACGGTGGCGTGATATAAAGTAATCAAATAGGTAGTGGTTGCTCGTTTAATGGAAGCGCCATCTGCTAGTAACTTCCATTAATACGAATATCATATTCATCTTTCCCATTAAAAATACAGCATCCTACTGATTTTCATGACAATCGGTTGAACAGGACAGAAGTTGCTACTCTGCAGCGCCACCTGGTGGCGAGTGGCATGAATGAGCATAGCATATTCGTTTTCTCCGTGAAAAAATACATATACATACCAATTTTCATGACAATCGGTTGAACAGGACAGAAGTTGCTACTTTGTAGCGCCACCTGGTGGCGAGTGGCAACAATGAGCATTATCCTATGTCCATCTCCTGGCTCTAAGCTACCTCCCTACCAATTTTCAGCCAAATCTGTTCTGCCGTTCTTGAGTTATAAGTGGTGTAACTAACACGACTTTCTTTTATATATATAGATATGGTCGCTAATATTAACATTCTTATACGCTGATGATTTAATGTTATTTTTTAATGTTTAATCCCTTGACGATTGTCGAGTGTTCCAATCAAACATTAAACAGATAAATGAGTTGTGTCTTAGAAATCAGTTACTTTTAAATGTCAGCAAATGCGGTGTAATGCTTTTTACTCGAAAATGTTCTGCACTAGTTTACAATTATGCTATAAACAATAGTATTTTGGATCGACCTGAGCTGATCAAATATGTCTGGGTATCTACTTTGATACAAGTTTAACTTTTACACACCATATTGACAAGACTGTATCGTCTGCGTATTGATTGCCTGATTTTGTGATTCGAAACATGAGAAGCTTTAATAATGAATCTACCTTTAAGTCTTGAAGTTATTGTTTTCCTCGCTTATAGTATCTAAACTTTATTATTATTTGGAATTCAATAGGGAACCGGACAACTTTTCAAATAGTGTTTAAAAATAATCTTCATTCATATATATATCCCTAAAAAATAATATTTTAAATAAATAAATCCTCTGGAGTACTTGAAAACGTCAAAAACATAATTTATTTAATATTGCCGCGAAAACAGCACTTCATGTCAATTCAGATCGCATGACGTCATATGGAGGTAAACAAACTACGAGCCACATTACAAGTGATCAGTGCTTGGATAAATTAAGAATTTTGTGTTTCTTAATCATCATGGACCGAAAAAGATATCGTTGGTGTGTTGTACCTCGATGTGGAAATACATCAGTAACTACTCCAAATAATTTTTTTATTGATGTACCTCGAAAACCAGACATACGAAAGAAATGGTTAGACCTAGCAAGACGAAAGTGCGATGAAATGTCTGTTACTTCACCAATTTACTTTTGTGAATGTCACTTTGATGTAAGTACTATACCTAGAGTGTTATTACACAGCCCATAATACAAATAATCATATTTAGTGTGTATGTAATGTAGGTGTTATAGGTTATGTTTTACTTATCTCTTCAATCATTTCTATGGTTAAGATAAACAAAAAGAGATTGAAATACTTACACAAATGTTTTCATATTTCTAAATTCGGCAGAACAAAAGTCGGAATTAGTGACAAAGAAACTGCTGACCATAGATTATTATACTAGATACGAAAGTAGTCGTTTTTATGAATGAAATCGACAATTTCGTCTGGTGACCTTGAACGACCAATCAGAAGGTTTGTCCATAAGAGCAATGCTATTTTTTGACGTTCCAGAGTGTTCATTCATAAATTTCCAATGCAAATGTATAGGACTTTGACATTCCAGAGTGAGAGCTTTGATTGGTTGAAAGCAATAACCCACTAAATAGCGGTGCCTTTTCTAGTTTTTTGTACAGTCAATAACCAACAGTCACCGAAATTAAACTTAATCTGAATAAAGTAAATAAAGGAAAACAATTAAATTGCCTTATTTAAGGTCTAAAACAAAGTTTAATTAATGTTTTGCATTTGTAAATATGTGTTATATAGTTATTTAAAAGTGCTGTTAGGAATGGACATGTCAAGTTTAAAAATCCATTTAATTTACTCCCATCTAAAGCTTGTCTACAGAAATAAAGCATAGCTTTATTAACATTATATGTCCTGCATTTTACGACTCCTATAATCATTGGTTAAACAAAGTTAAGAAATTAACAGGTAATTGATTTGAAGTACTTAAATGTGTTGTTTCTAAGACATAACTTTATAGAATAATTCTCATTTTATTTTTTGTAGATACCTTAAGTCTTATAAAGAACTTTCTTCTGTTGTTCATTTTCTAAAAAAATATATTTATTAAAACCTGTTGTTTTTGAATAATGGTCCATTTTGAATTACCCATGAATATAATATGTAAAATATAATGTAAGAAAACAGGAAAGGTAAAGAATACACACATATTTTCTAATATATATTTAAATACATCAAATATTGTATGTAATTTTATAAATACACTAAATATACATTATATAACAGTCACATGCAACATGCAGTCTTTAATTCTAAGAAACCATACATCTAAAAAATCTAATCTTAAGGCAAAAAAGGTAAAGTAGTTAAAATAAAATGTCACTACTTAACAAGAAAGTAAAAAAGTATTGGAGACTGTATATTTTGTTAATGACTATTGCAGAATTCACACTATTTAGTAATATTGAGTAGTTGATTTATCTAAAAAAGAATTTCATCAAATAATCTGTGAAAAAAGATGGAAAGGAATCCTTTTGATAAGTTTTAGCACCTGTTCTTCTAACATTTACTTGCATTAAAGTATGCTAAGATTATTTTTTCCTAATGTTTTTACATAATCCGTCTTTATTGCTGTTTCCATATTTGAAATGTATTGCAAGATTCAGGTGATGACATCAACCACTTTTCATACAGTGTCTGTTTACTGGATCTGTATTTTCAGTGGCCCCTTAAAAGTGTACAATAGATTTCTGTATGTTAATATTTACAAAATAACAAGTACTGCAGAAAATATTTAAAATTTACCTTCAAAGTAAATAGGGTATTTGTATTGAGGATATCATTAGCTTGACACATCCTCTTGGACTCATATATAGTACAACGATAGAGCATACTATTTAAATTCCTGTGTATAACATATTTGTCATTTTTCTGTCTTTTAGTGGTATTAGCATTTTGAATATGTACAGCTGCTATTTATCCGAGCAAATATTGTTCACAACCAAAATAATTCGCCTTTGAATAACTACTTCTTGTTTCAGTAACTTGTTCTGTTCCTAAATAAAAGATTTTAGTCTCTGTAATCGACATATGTTGTGAGGTTTATGCGTCGACAGTTTGAGTACGTACTTTTAATCTTTACGATATCAATTTGAACGGTTGTACTGTTTTTAACCTGCAAAAAAGTAGTTTTATTTACTATAGAATATACAATAAAAGAATCATTTATGTACTTACCTGATAAATAATAATTAAAACCTGCAAACTGTATACAAAGTTTGCAGGTTTTTATTTATCTAGATCTTTCCACTTCAGCGGGTTTTGCGAAAAACAGTATAATAATATCATTAAATTATAACAAATATTCGCAAAAGCAATAAAAGAAATGGTTTAAAATCGACAAGAATGCACATCGAAATTTCAGCAAATTTTAACCAAATCAAAACAATAATTATCTGACAGATACGTAAGTGGAAATAAATAGGTTCGTTCGTTTGCTTTTCGGACTATTTTCAACCAATCAATCGTATCTATTATAGTTCGCTTGACAAATATCATTTATTGAAACCTAATCCGAACATACTCGACGAACAACATAGTAGTAAATTCGTAGTAAAATATGTCATTTTGCATTTGAATCCTGACCAATCAGACCATCGTTACGTTCAAGGTCAACGAGCCCAAATCGCCACTTTCGTATCTGTTTACTTATAATCTGTGCTGCTGACCATGAAAATATCAACTTTTGGGAGATTTCTATTTTCGGCTTTTGTATAACCTTGTTCCATAATAAAAACTTAACAGAAGGCTTCAAGCACTTACGACAACTTCTGGTTATAACTATAGTCCTTCAATTCGTAACTAATTACAATTAAATATTTTTAGAAAAATGCAAATAAATCGTAGAAAAATGCGAAATAACATACAAAGCAGTGCTGCTTAGTTATGACTACCTCCATATGACGTTACGCACTGTGATTGGCGTTTGGGTTCTTACACGTCACAGATAATTTACGCAACTTTATTTATTGATTTAAAAATATAAATCATTGTTATTTCTTAAAAATCTTTATTGAGTGATATTGTTGTATAACAAACTTTATTTTAAAACACATCTTAGATTTTTTTTCGATTACTGTCCGGTACCCTATTTATAATAATAAAATCATTTTGTTGGGAACAGTACAGCAAAGATTTTTTTAAATTAGCTTCTTTTTATATGAATGGCAAATATCCTCCTAGGTATGTCCCTCAAGAACAGTTTTATAAACTTTTTGATTCGTGTAGTCTAGCTAGTCGACGTAAAATGGAGTCTGTAATATTTCTATATAAGGTGATCAATCAAGGTCTTAATTTTCCGGTAATAACATCTATGCTTAACATCCATGTTCCACGTGTATATTCTCGTATTCAACATCATTTGTATATCCTAACACATAGAAGTAATGTATATAAATCTTCTCCCCTATATCAGATGATTTCCAGCTATGCCTGTATTGAACCTGATGTTGACATCCGTAACACTAGCATAGGCCGTATTAAATCCTCTTTCAAATACCTCAGTAAGATTTTTAATATTATATATTATTTAAAAATGTATAATCTGTTTAATTGTTAATACTATAAATATAGTCTAATTGTATTGTTGTATATCCTTATCCAGTAATTGGGATTACCCGTTGGATATTGTAATTGAAATAAATCAATAAATAAATAAAATAAATCTATGTTTGAAATCAGAAAAAAATATCTTTACGTTTTTGGTATTTATTTATTTTTATTTATAAAAATTTAATTACATATATTTTTTAAATTTAAACAATAGATTGTAAAATCATGATAACATATCACCGCCTGCTGTGAGGGCCGAGAAAAGGTTCAGATTTATGGACGTCCCGCTGTTCCATAATAAGGGGTGACTTAAAACTGTTTATCGTAAAAAACGTATAAATAAGGATATGTAGGACGTATTAGTGCGTTGAAATGATTACCTCATATAAGTGCAATAATCTTTATTATAGGAAATGCTTGTTGAGTCATTTATAATTTTACAGCAATTTTTATATATCTTTTTGGTAATTACTTCATACAACAGTAACTAATTTCTGGCAATTTGGAAATGATATTTAATTTACATAATAATTAATTCACCTTTAGATCGTAGAAATAATACATATCAAAACCTAATAGGTATAATATAAAAAAAAACGTGTGGAATTCGGGGATTTTCAAATAGTTATACTGACCACGAGTTATAAGTTGACACATGCTTGGTGTATTCGAAAGTGAGAGCAGCGAACAGCGAATGGGAGAGCCAAGTAGAGACAGAAGGATCGTTGACTCACTCGAAAGTGGGGAGAAAAGGAAATTTCGCTACTCATTTTTGTGTCAATTTTTTGTTGTTCTGAACCTAACATTAAACGCTTCCTTTTAATATAAAAACGTTAGAAATACCTGATTAAGCACGTTTAAAATATTTAAGAAAGATGCGCGTACAAACAGCAATTATCCGATTTACTGTGTCAAAATATACAGAATATGATGAAAGCTCATACTGGACACTAAAAGTTTTGACAGATTTTATTGCCTTATGTAGAATAGTTTTTAAAAAGAAAAACATTGATGTTTCAATTATAGAAAATTGTTAATCTATAATCAATACCTACCAGGGTGCGAAAATATCCGATATTTATTATAAATATCAAAATATCGGATATTTATTATATATATCCGATATATATCAAGTTTGATATATATCCATTTAGTATGAACGTCATGTTGTTATTTTATAGTATTATTTATGTATATTTGTTGCATTTGTTTTACATAAACATAATAAATTATTTAAAAAAATGAAAGTTTTAAATGGTTTCTTATATAGGTAAGTACTTAAAATGAAGGCTAGCGACAGGAAAACCTGGAAGTCTATGTAGGAAGGCTGTGTCGAAGGACTGCCGGACTAATGTTAAGTTAGTTGATAAAGAAAAACCTTTTTATAAATTTATAATAACTCTAAAATATAATCAAACATTTTTTTTAGTTATTAATCAGTCTAATATTCTGACTCCGGTCCGGATACGACATCAACAACATTTTGAATCAGATTGACGTCGTTGTCTGACGTTGACGTCTGAGGAAAATCATCATCATGTGTAGGATCTGATATCCAATCTAAGTTCCCTTTCTTTGCTGAGATCTTGTTGAGGCGTTTAAGCATGTACACCAATTTATTAGCTTTGGCAATTCCCATACGGTTCCTCAGCTTCGACTGCACCAGACCAAAACTGAAGAAAATCCTTTCAAGAACCGCTGTTGAAGTAACAGCTGTCAAGAGTTGTTCACACATATTTAGGAATCTTTTTTTGTGTTCCCATTGCTCCCATTGAACATCTGTGGTATTCAAGTTTAGAAGCTTCCACCAATCCAGTTGTTGGGTTGTTTGAAACTGAGACCCAAAAAGATATTGTGGGAAAATGACGATTTTGTCATTATTGATGTTACCATCGCCATAAAATCTACATCTAGTTAAGTAAATGCTATGTTACGCTGTTCTGGCGACAAATGTTTGCCTGCACTAGAGTCGGTTGACTTGATAAATTTTTCTCTAAATTGTTCCAAATTTCGACAGCTACTGAAATCGTTGTTCCATCTCGTGGGCGATCTAAAGCTTTTGCGATTGGATCCAGTCTTGCCAGCAAATCTAATGAATTGTTAGTTATCTGAATATGGTTGACAATTCGGTAAATGTCACTATCAATTGCCTCTCAGTGATTTTGGCAAATCTGCACAAGAATTCCGCGATTCTCGACGAATGATCGCACTGTATCCCGAATCGAGTTCCAACGTACGACAACAGGCATGACCATTTTTTTGCCCTTTGCTTCTTTGTACCACGCTGCTGGCATATATTGATATATATCACAAAAAGTCATTGGATATATATCGGATATATATCATGATATATATCCATTGATATATATCCTTCGCACCCTGATACCTACGTTAGAAATTTTTTATTGAGATCAATAAATTAAACTGTAATTTTTTAATTTTCTGTAATTTTCCTTAATTATATAAAATATTGGTAAAATAATATAATCAATAGATATTGTCTATACAGAAAATCCAATATTTTATATGGAAGAGAATATGATCTGTGCAACAATTCAAAAATATCTAAGTAAGAAATAACATTTCTGACAACACTAATAATATCAGTAACTCGCTAAAAATAGAACACAAAATATGCCAACATGTGGATCGATTCAGAAACGAGGTGTGGCTAACTTTACCACGATTTATCACAGTCTGAAATAAATACATACTGCTTTTGCCACAGATCTTTTTCATATGTTTCTACCAAAACATTTTGTTCATTTTTCAAAAGCAAGTTAAATTAATTAATGTTTATCTAGGTATCAGTTAATGTCTAAAAATATATAAAAATCATTAAACAATATCGTTAAAACAAAAAAAGTATGTTCTTTTTATTATAGGAGTATAATATTTTCATTGAGAAATGTATTTTTAATTGTGTGTGTTTAATTGAAAAGATTCTTGTTAGAGAGCTAGCAAAGTTTTCGAGAGAGAATTTCAGGTAGGCCAGTTTTTAGATATGCTATCTCCCCCACTCTCCCGGACATCATATGGGGCCATCTGTTTGGTGACAGAAGTTGCTTTCATTAGCGCCCATCGTACTTTTATAGGTAAAAAATCATTTTTTCAAATAATTTTCAAGTTTTTTTCTGTTATTTTTATTGACCAATATAAATCTATTATTGCCTAACATTTTTATTGTTATTTATGCTGTGCAAAACACTAATTTTGAATATTTTTTTTTTAAATATATTTTAGTATAGCTTAAATTGATATTGAATATTATTTACTAAAATTAATTATCAAAGCAATATTTTCCTTGTTAAACCTTCAGCCAGACTTTCCTAAAAGAGAAAAGTAATTGGGCATGTTGGTATAGTACAGACAATCACGTGTTATACATCATTCCAAGTTTGAAAATATTAAAGTAGGTCTTGTTAGGGTGATTCACTTCGCCCTATACATTTAATCTTATTTATTATTATTTTATTGAGGATGTGACAACAGAGCATGTACAACTGAGAATAATATTAAATGGGCCAAATTAATCACCCTAATAAGGCCTACTTTAATATTTTTAAACTTGGAATGATGTATAACACGTGATCGTCTGTATTATTCCAACATGCCCAAACACTTTTCATTTTTAGATCGGCTGAATAGAAGGTTTAAAATGGAATTATTGCTTGTCAAATTAATTTTGGTTTTTAGATACTTAAATCACATTCTATATAAATTTTATCCATACTAAAATATTTTGATTTTTTTTTCATTCAAAATTAGTATAAACAACAATAAAAATGTCTGGCAATAATAGCTTCATGTTGTAAAAAGTCAATGAAAATGATAATAATAAACTATTTAAAATTATTTGAAAAATTGATTTTTTACCCGAACTTGGAGAAGATAATTGTTTTAATTGTTTGTCAAAGTGTGTTAGTTTTAGTATAAACTTTTTACTTTCAAATTTTGATTAGTCTTTAAGTATTTGCTTTTTTCGTTTTTAATGTGGTGCTTTTAAAGTTAGTTTCGGAAGAGGTGTTGCTAAAGAAATATGACAAAAATAAGTAACGAAACTTTGCCCGTTGCACCCACCTTCGAGCAATTTAACCTTCTTCCGAATCTCTCTTTCACTGCTCCCTCCTTCAAACACACCAAGTATGACAGCTTGTAAAAACTTGAGTATCTTGCTTATAACTATTTATAAAAAAAAAAATGTTTGTTTATTGTTGTATGTAATGTCCTTATATTAAGGTGATATACTCCAACATTTTGGCGCGAAACCTAGAAAGAGCAACGATACTCAAACAAACCCAATACAGAGAATAAATGTAAAAATTTTGTCAGGTATAAATTAACCCCGACATTTAAAACAGATACTGATTCACCGAACTGCACTGGGAGGTTCATAGTAGAGGGCGTTTTAAATCAAAGAATAGAATATTTTAAATCTGTATTGCGTTTTTCTCAAAAATTTCAAAATATTTTGATATGAAATTTTAGGCATGAATAGTTTGTTTCATTTTACGTGGTAGACGCATACTTTTATTTTGAATAAATGATAACTTAAAGAAAATTATGATGGTTTATAGAGAAAAAAAATAATTTTTGTAATAAACACATGCGTCTACCACGTAAAATGAAACGAACTATTCATGACTAAAATTTCATATCAAAATATTATGAAATTTTTGAGAAAAACGCAATACAGATTTAAAATATTCTATTCTTTGATTTAAAATGCCCTCTACTATGAACCTCCCAGTACAGTTCGGTGAATCAGTATCTGTTTTAAATGTCGGGGTTAATTTATACCTGACAAAATTTTTACATTTATTCTCTGTACTGGGTTTGTTTGAGTATCGTTGCTCTTTCTAGGTTTCGCGCCAAAATGTTGGAGTATATCACCTTAAATTAAGATTTATATTTCAAGTGGCAAAAATGGTTAAACAAAATGAATCAAAACGTATTTTTTCAGTTCATCCTTCTTCGTACATCGGAATTTACTAACTTTCACACGTTTTATATATTGCGCTGGTATGGTATGATACAATTTTCGTGAATTTAATAGTTGCTCTTTACCGTTTTTTTTTTCAAAAATTCTGTGCAATGAAACTCATTTATATCTAAGTTATCAAAGTAGTCAAATAAGTTGAGACTCTGTGTTTAGTATCTTGTTTAGATCAAAATTTGTGAAAATAAATGTATAGTTTAGTAGAGCGTTATACCAAATCGTATAGCTGTATGCTGTAATACAGCAATCAGAAACATTCGGACACAATTATATACATTATTATATCAATAGGTTGGATGTTAATATTGTTGTATTTTTTCCTTCGTGGATTCGGGATAAGTGATAAACAGCAGACAAACTTAACGATTTATTGATAAACACAAATAAATAACAATTTCTTGAAATAATCTACACAACTTTGATTCAGTCACAATTACTGAATAACGTACAACAATTCGCACTTCAATCACTGTCTATCGCCAACTATTACAATTATTCTTCTCCGTCCGAAGTGGTCCCTTATATATAAAATTAAATCATTCTAGAAGTATCTCCAAAGTTACAACGAAAAACAACGTTCTAGAATCGAATGTTCTAGCAGCCACTCGATTAATTCCAGACTCACACCACTGTCTGAGCGACAGGTCTGGGCCGGCTCGTAACAATATAATGTTGCTTCCCATTGTATTTATAAATTTGTCTAAGGATCACAAATGAACAATTTTTATATAACCCCTGTGATTTCGATCTGATTTTATTTTAGTTTATATTCTTTACATTTTTGACTTGAGTAGTCTAGTTTTAAATATCTCTATTAAGAGGCGAAAAAAATAACGGCAATATTTCCTAGTCCAGAACCAGTTCTAGAGGCACCAAAAGTATGATCCGGAATCAGATGAAAGCCATATGTAGACAACACATCCGTCACTGGGGACAAAATTTTTATTGAACACACTTGTGCTATAACAATATAATGTTGTTTCCCATTGTATTTATAAATTTGTCTAAGGATCACAAATGAACAATTTTTATGTAACCCTTTGATTTCGATTTGATTTTATTTTAGTTGATATTCTTTACATTTTTCACTTGAGTAGTCTAGTTTCAAATATCTCTATTAAGAGGCGAAAAAAATCAGCGGCAATATTTCCTAGTCCAGAACCAGGCACCAAAAGTATGGTCCGGAATTGGATGAAAGCCATATGTAGACAACACATCCGTCACTGGGGACAAAATTTTTATTGAATACACTTGTGCTAAAAGAGTTAAACCACTGCGTAGAATAAACAGGAATTAGCCAAGAGACAATTTATCTTTAGTGACTTCATATGACCCGGAAAACATACGGCACCCATCCTCTAGACCTGTTCAAATTAGAAAAGGGTACTAATACTAAGATCCTGGAATGTGTACCATAAACGAACGGAAGAATTGCAATAAGCCTAATTAGGCTCCAGTAGGACCGGTTTTTAAAGACATAAAAAAAGATATTAACTCTATAATCGCTGCTGGATGACATAACTAAGTTTCCCGATTTTGTTCTATACTGAGCTTTAAATAATCTCTAATTAGCTTTATACTATAAAGCTTATCATTTTCTTTGGTTGGGTCAATATTTTATTTTTCACTATTTCCGATTCTTCCGTGATTATTCTACTAGATGAAACCTTCTATTTTTAGAATTCAAAACATTAAAAACTTGACGTGTATTCTTAAATTAAGAGAAAATATTTTGTGAGGATTCCGCAGATTCAGATGAGGTATTAGAATCACCAAAAAATATATTTTTAGGTTTAAACGGAAGTTCCAAATTAGATTTCTGAAAGTTACCTCTTTTTGTTTAGAAAATATCTTTTGTTTCTATGAAAAAAAGTTTTAATAACTATAAACAAAATACAAGAGAAATATTTCAAAAAGACATATTCTTGGTTTTATGGAGTGTATTGCAACAATGTCTAGTCTGAAATCGGCTGCAAAGGCGTGTTACCATGACGATTGGTTGGCGCGTGCTCTGATTAGAGGAAAGCATCGGCGTTCTGCAACGAAAGGCAGTGGTTATCCGCATCTGTTAAACTTTTCTTTTTGATTCTTTGCTTTATAAAATTGACCGATGATTCTTTATTAGAGGTAGGATTGGCTTTTGTTTGGAACAAGTTCCGTTCAACAGATTTTTTTAACTATTGATTTTAGAAATAGTAAATTATTTAAGGGTGGAGTAGAATTAATTCGGTGTAAAAAAGCATATTTTCGAGATTTTTTTTTAGTTTTAATTCTATATTTACTACATAATAACGTAATTAACTACTTGATTTACAGTTTTCCTGCTAATCAATTGTCATTTTAGTAAAACGTTTATCAAATAGATGTCAAAGATAATAATAGTTTAATACTATTATGACGTTTTACAAAGTCTTTGAGAATCAAAGAACATATAGACCGTTTACTAAGAACAAACAACTACTTCCCTGGCTATTTGCCTCGACGGACATTGAATTACAGTTCAAAGTTAAACGGGGTTAGTATATCTGCAAGATAGAACTAACCATTTTAGTTTGCAATTCGAAAGGATATCACTTGTAGACCGGTTTCGGCGTATTGCGCCTCATCAGTACAAGGAAGATATCCGTCCAGAAGCTCTAAGAGCATCTAGACTGGAGATATGTCTGAAATCACACAAATACATTATCTTTAGTAAAGAAAATGTTAAAAGTGCGATAATAGCCAGGGAAGTAGTTGGTTCTTAGTAAACGGTCTATATGTTCTTTGATTCTCAAAGACTTTGTAAAACGTCATAATATTATTAAACTATTATTATCTTTGACATCTATTTAATAACGTGATATTAACAGAATATTCTGTGAAATTTTTGTCGATTTTTATTTAGAAATGGGCTGTTGATAGCGAATCTCTGCGGACGTCTAAAAAAAAGTTTATTATAAGTGTACCTTATAACTCATCACTGGATTAACTAAAATAAAAAAAACAAATGATTTCATTTTTTTAGTTAACTCAGAGTTTTCTTATTTTCCAATGTTTTTACGAGTAATCGGTATTTTGAATTCGGAGCGCTGAATTTTTTTTTAAATCAATAATAAAAAAATCGACGTTTTTTCTGCAAAATTTTAATAACTGATCAATTCATTTTGGTTTTTTAATTTTAGTTAATCCAATGATGAGTTTATGATGAACATCGGAATCAACTATTTTTCGACAAAAATTTCACAGAATATTCTTTTAATATCACGTTATTATATATTAAACCTAGAATTAAAAATGTATTAACTATGTCGTTTAAAAAATCCCGAAAATATGCTTTTTTTGACACCGAATTAACCCTACTGCCCTGTTAAATGACTTGTATAGAAGTAAATGTTACTTTATTTCAAATTGTCATTGTATATTTAGGTTTAGAATAGGATTCTAAACTTATTCATCTCATAAGATGTAGGGAATCCTTCTAAACATTAATTTCCTAACTTTTAAGGCTTCATTTACAACTGAATGTTGTTTGTATTAATATTATTTTTTATCAGTTTGTATGCGTATTGTTTTATAAAACAGGCCCTAAGTGTCGTTCTGATTCATTTGGATTAAAAACTTTTAGTCACTAACATTATGTATATAAAATTCTTATAATTACCTTCAAATATTTACAATGTTATATGAATATTGTTGAAAATTCAAATAGAATCAATTATCTGAAAATTTATTGTAAAAAAAATTTAAAAAATCTTTAGAGTGAAAGAATATAATGATAGAAACTTGAGTATGGTGACTTTTTTTGGACAAACTAAGGTATAAATAGTATATTGTGTGGCAAGGGGTGAAACAAGACGATTTCTGACTAGGGCGAAAGTTGACTGCCCGAGCGAAGCGAGGGCTGTCTTCGCTCGGTCAGAACTCGTCTTTGTTTCATCTCGTGCCACACAACAGTGTGAAACGAGTTTTGATCTCTGTAGCCAGTTGAAGTAAGACGATTTCAGACAAATAGCGTAGTAATATCTTGACAACGATTTAACGACAGCTGTCAGACGATTATGATTTCTTCGCTTTTGTTTATTACAAAGGCGATTCTGACAGACTTGAAATAAAGACATAAATAATAAATAAATGAAAGTGCCGGGCAGAAATAACGTTGTTTCTCCCCTAGGGCAGAAAAAACTGTCAGTTGCATTGGTCTGAAATTGTCTTGTTTCGACTGACAAAACAGGGATCAAAACAAGCTGTTTCAATGCATGTGATATGAAAAATATTTTTTACATACAAATAGGGAATTATCTTAAATCGAATTAATGGTTGCTCCATTGTTGCGCGAGAGTTTTAATTTAACTTTCGATATTTTCAATTTATATATGTGTAGTGATTTAGGCTAGACCTCAAAGTTTTCAAAATAGAGAGTTACTTAAAGTTAATGAATCGTATTAGAGAGTTCGTTTGTTTAATTTTTTTTTATATTTTGTAAATTTAAAATGGGTGTGCTCTTGAACCGAACCTATCCCACATTTAAACTACCTGTCGCACATCTGACTATACTGCAAACCTGCAGGAACCAGGCAGCCCTTATAAATGCCAACATTTAGAGGTGGTGTATTATTTACAAATTAGTTATTTGGAACTTTTTACAATCATTTCGTTAAAAAAAATATGGAAAACAATAGTTATTTATTATACAAGGGAAAAAAGTATTAGATTTTAGCTCGAGGTTGTGTTGTCTCCCGACGCGAAGCGGAGGGAGACAAAAAACCGAGAGCTAAAATCTAATATTTTTCCCGTGTATAATACACTATTTTTTTCTGTGACGACGATTTAATATTTTAAATAAAATCAGAAAATTACTGATCAAAATTTGAATTTTAAAACTAGTAGGCTTTTGTCCTTATAGTGACAATTAGACCTGCGTTATCAATCAACTATCTGTCAAATTGATTCTGTAATTTGATATATATCCGGGAAAAAAGTACTCACTCTGTAATTTGATATATATCCGGGAAAAAAGTACTCACTTTTTTCCCATGGTAAAAAAGTAATAATTTCATAAAAAGTGACGTTTTGTGACCCGTTAACAGAGATAAAATGTCAAACTTTTTTCTCGTCGCAGAAAAAATAAGATTATTAAGTATCTGTCTATGCCAACCACTTCAAATTGCAGATGATTAATTTAATTCTTGGTCGTGTAATTTCTAATTTTAAAGAGATAATAATTGTGAATTAAATAACAAAAACATTTACCGTTGTTAACAAGAATTATCAGCTATTAGTGCACTATAGGTAATTTACCTTTATTGTTTACCTAACATGCTCGGTATTATATAATAAAAGTGTGATAAACGTTATATGCAATGATATCTTTATAAAGGATTTTTGTATGATTTAAGATTATTTATCGATAACTATAATAAATCATAACTTTCACTGTCACAATATTTAACTGGAAATCAGAAAATAATTTTGTCTAGGATGGGTGATACATTTCTAAAACTAGCATTCGGTATTTACCTATACAGTTTCGTAATTGATAAAAAAATAAATTTTATGATCTATTTTTAGGCAAACTCCAAGAATACCTGGCCGGAAATTTTACCATTACTGAAGTTGCCTTCCTCATGTGTTAATGGAAGCGTCGCTCTGAAGCAACTTTACTTAAGGTAATTACTAGTTAATGTATTTCTATGTAACAAAATAATAAAACTTTATACTATAATTAGTGTGCGGTACAATATTAATCTTTGTATTAATTGGGTGTAGTTGAATTCCAGACGAAATTCATTGCTACCTATGTTCTCTATGATCCTAGGGTGAACTCCCGATGAAATAATATTTTTGTTCATATTTGGTATATATTTTACACTTAACATTTCGCTTATTTCCATATCGTTTAAGTACTCCTTTTCAATTTTCCAGTAATAGTTAATAAATCTAGCAAATTGTTAAAAATTAAACTATGTATTGCTATGGTAGAGGGTGCTCTTGTAGGTCATTATAGTAGACTAGCTTTTGCCCGCGACTTCGTCTGCGTGTAATTCGAATAAAAGCAAGGTCTTTATGTATCAATAACTGGTGCCCGCGACTTCGTGTGCGCAGTATTAGTATTTCGAGTAGCTTATATTAGCGTGAAAAGAACTAACATTATGACATTAAAATTATAACATACATAATTTTTGGGTCGTATTTGAAAAATATAACAGTCTGACAATATTGAGATGTTACATTCGCACTGTAATAACGTAACAATATTGTCAAAAATACAGTAATTAAGCACTGCAAACCCCTAATCATAGGCCTATAGGTAGCTACTCAAATGATGTATTGTGAAGGACAAAATTTATCTCCTTTAAATACCAAAAGCGATAAAAGTATTCATTTTGATAAGGATCCATTTATTACTACCAAATGTGCATTAGAAATAAATTATCAATTTTTATTGTATTTATGGTTCACTATTTTGACAATAATGGCTTACTCATAAAAGATAGATATATATGGTGTCGCAGAATTTTTTGTAGGACTATTTAAGATAAATAATTTCACCATACATTATATACATGTAGCACTAACTGTTTTTGCAGCACACGCCTGAGTAGCTCGCAGATTGCAGAATTTTTTCAGACTTAAATGACATTTATCGTTATATTTTGGACAATTCACACAATATCTTTATAAATTATAGCCTATATGTTATTCTGATCTATAAGCTACATTACTGTAAAGTTTCATTAAAATCCGTTTAGTAGTTTTTGCGTGAAAGAGGAACAAACATCCATACATCCATACATCCATCCAAACAAACTTTCGCCTATATAATATTAGTAGGATAAATTTTACGAAGGACCTTAGAAAAGTCATTTGTAGTTGAATAGGAGGTAATCTAAAGTTGTCATAAATCTATCTAATATATTTAAACGAGCAATTCTTGTATATATATAATTGGAATCTCGGAATCGGCTCCAACGATTTTCATGAAATTTAGTATATACTGGGTTTCGGGGGGCGATAAATCGATCTAGCTAGGAATCATTTTTAGAAAATGTCATTTTATTCGTGTTTTATCGATAATCAACTTAAACTGAAAAATATGACTCTTCCTGACATCTGTTGGCGAATAATAATACTATTTCTTTTAAATTGTGAGCAACTAATTGCTTTAACGACACAACAACAGCTAAAGCTATTCCAGCAGATGGCGTTGTTAAGTAACACGAAGTCAATGAGTGTTTGCTTTGAGGTTAGACTAAGAAAATCAATTGTTTATTTATATTCTTTGTGTCTTCTTAATGCACGTGTTCACTTAAAATGCCTAAACGATTGGAAAAAAACGCTTATAAACAATCTAACTTCACGAAGCCACAACTCGTCTCAAGAACACCTAGAAGAGCATCGCCATCAAACTGATCAGGATTCTCAAACTTCTCACAGTGAAGACTCATTTCAAGGTTACCGTCATGAAAATAATCAGGTTTCTGCTCGTCCCACACGTGCTGCTAAAGTAAGATGCTTGCAAAATTTGACTGACATTACACGAGCAAAACTCGGTCATCCAGGTACTTTAGATGAAACCTGGTATGACACACATGAGTCCATAAACAAATTTTGAACCGACGAAAATAAACAATGTACAGTTGATGTTTCTTCTCGGAAATTTTTATAATCTCTCTGAATATTAATCCCACTGATAAGATTTTGTTGGGAATTCACCTAAAATTTTATACCTCCCTAACGAACCTGCATTGTATAATTAACTATACCTTTAGGTAACATAATGAATATTATTTTGAAAAAAAGTGTCGTTGGGATAAACTATTATTATTAAAATTGTTCTTGGAGTTATTTATGCTATCAAAAGTGTTATTTCTATTGTATGTATGCATAAACATAAATATTTAATGTTCAGCCTGTTTATATTTTTATCTACTCCTTTGACAGTAATATACTATTATGTATAAATCAATAAGTAGGTCTGTTTCATGTTACCCAACAACTAATTGAAGATAGTATAGCTAAAGATACAGTTTGTAAATAATTTTACCAAAAAATAATGTCAAATATGAATATCATTATATACAAAAAGAATATGTCTAATATAAATAAATTTATATTTTAAGGCAACTTAAGTTACTGTTTTATTGTGCAACAACTGTTTTTATTTATTTAAAAAAAAACTTAAGAGAGCAGACAAGTATTTCAAATTATTACAACTTATAAATGTAGATACAAATCCTTGATTTGCTATAAGATAATTAACGTATTCTTATAAATTGTATTAAATCCCTTGAATATTAAATAAAAAATTCTACTTATCTCAACTGTTTCCTAAAGGTCATATGTTTTATAAAATTGTTTTGTTGGTAAGAAACTCCCATAAAACAGAACAAGAAAGATAGTAAAGGTGGCATTTTAAGCTTACCTCACAGGTTTTTTGAGTGAAAACAAAATTTTTTATATTCACGAAGATTTAACTTATTTCTGCATTAACTTTCAGAGATTCAATAATTGGTTATACCAAAACTAATCACTATTGTCTGCTTGTAAGCTTAATAACATGTAATTTATCTTGTATCAGTATTGTGTTGAGCAATAATAGTCCAGTCATTTTATTCGTTGGATTCTATATTCGGACGAAGTTAACGTGAATTAATTTTGCGCCAATTTTTAGAATATTTTTATCAAATTGCTGATAACACGGAACTTATAGGTTGACGTAATTGATTTAGTAAGCAGTCTCGGTTGTCTGGTTGTCTCCAAACAGTCTAGCCCGATTGCGATCCTCTCACTAGCACGGAACTTACTTTATAATTGGTATCGGTGTAGTGTAGTAAAGTTATTATCAGAGACAGATGATGATGTTCCACTTGCAGTCTGTATGTGTGTATGCAACTAAACTGGGTGTTCGTTGTCGATGTGAGTACAAGGCCATTACTACTACGACTATTACGAGCAGTCTGTGTTTGTGTTGCAAATATGGCCCGCTGGCGATACCACCAAACACCCCGTCCCGGTCCGGCACCGGCACAGGCACATGAATGAATGAATGAATTGTGTTTGTGTTCCCTTTTGCTTTTCCTTTTGCCGTACTCGTCTCTCCGCTCATCTGTTCTGTTTGTTCTTTTCGCTGTGATTTGTAATCACGTGGTGCGCCACGAGATTTCGCATAGACACCACATGACAAGAGTTCTCAGTAAAAGCAAACACACACACTCGTAGATTCTAGCCAGCACCGGCCTTCTCTCATCTAAGTCCAATTCAATTCTCTATTAACAGCCACGGAAGTAATTTGGCGCTAGTAGTAATAAACATCCACATTTTAAACATGCTTTAAGGATATCAAGAAACTAATCAATTTTACCTGTATATTTGTTACATCAAATCATTAATTCATTTCTATTCATATTTTTTTCGCCATACGCTTTTAATAACATACCAATAATAACTATTTCTTGTATATATGGATATTTGCATTGGTTGGCAGGTTAATTACTTTTCCTTAACAGTAAATTTGTTTGTCTTTGAACATCACAAATTCCTTATACGATGCTGGTTACATCTACCTCAAAACTAATTTGATAAATCATAAGACGGTTTAAAAAAAAGGGTGAACAACGTACTTTAAAAAGAATTAAATATCAATGAAATATTCAAAGCAATTTTTTTTATCTTTTCCTTAAACTATTTATATTCTTCGATACGTCAATTAAAAATTTTCAAGGATTAATTTAATTAATTTGCATTGTTCTAAAAAGTTTTATTGAACTTTAATTTGAATTACCTAAAATTACATTATTGAGGTAACTTTTAAAACACACTTGGATTAAAATAGTTATTATCCTAACAAATGCGGAAAGTTATACTTTCCCGCACGCGAACTGCAGATGCCCGAACTACGCGAAGCGGAGTTCGGGCAAGCAGTTTAAGTGAGGGAAAGTTAATTTCAGCAAGTGTTAGGATCAATACTTTATACAACTACTGCTCTGGAAGTAGAATTTAAGAGGAATATAACAAATAATTTTTTCTTTTGACACATCTGGCAATTAATTTGTTGTTGCATTTTTAGCTGATTCAACTAGTTCAGGTGGAGTTAAACATCTTGTTAAATCGACCATTATTTTAAATAGTACACTTTTTTTAATTACCCACACTTTCTTTTTGCGTTTAATACAGTTGCGTTGTGACAGTTGTGACATAAATTAAAAAGGGTTAGGACTGATCGAGTAGTCTCTCTAGTCAAATAAAAACGACAGATAGTTTAGGCGGAATCCGTGTAGTTATGTGGTCATAACCAAACATGTGCGTTTATGAAATACATATAGTCAAGTATGCGACTATTGTGTACTTCGGAGATGACATACTGCGCTCGAAAAGTCAACTTCCAGAGCAGGCGTTGTATAAAATATATTCATCGATCTAACCCTCAAGTTCAAATATTGGAAAATTTTATACATGTTAATTTATAATTGTATCTGCTCTTCCTTTGTTCTCTTTTATCTTATTGTTGTATCAATTCAACTGCTATTTTTCTTTGTCTACATTATAGTTTTTGAACATTCAGTGATTAGAACAGAATTATTAAACATAAATAGTTAAAAAAAAAAGTAAAAATAAAATGTAAGCTTAATTTTTTTATAATTGCTATTTTAACTGGTTCACTGTCTTAATTTATCAAATGATATTGTAAGGTGGTTAACAGAATTATTTTATAAATTTATCAATTAAACCTTTTCCTTTTTTCTGACTGTTTCTGAAATTTCTTGAATTCATACTGTTATTCTAGGATAAATTTTGTGAAAAGTTCATTTATCTTATTACACCTCTCTATGAATCGAAGAGATATTTGGTGCTGAGAAAAGTTTTAGTGGTTTGGACGCCGATACTAATTGAAAGTTACTTACCAATAGGTCTAGATGAGCAGGAGAATTTAGACGTTGGTCAAGGAAAGGCGAGAGTTGAGTAGTGAGTGTGTGTGTAATATGAAGAGACAGGGTCACGGTGGCTGTTAGGTTAGCTGGTGGCATACTCATACTACTACGTTGTGTACCGTCGTCGACACTGACCTAGCTCAAGCCCAAAAGGCTGGCAGAGACCGTGATGTTGGTTGGTGACGACGGCGACGGTGACGGTGAGATAGTCTGCTACAACATCCAGCGCAGAAGCGGTGTGAGGAGTATAGTATACATATATCTATATTAAATCATCTATATCTTAATATAGATGTGAATCGAAATTAAAAATTTACATCAATCTGTTGTAACAATAATAATCCATAGCATACTCGAGCATATAAGGAAACTTATTTTTCATACAAACTTATTCTTGTATTGCGATTCTCTGGATATATTTTAAGAATAACATATAATAGTTTATCGTTTACTGTCTGTTTAATTTAGATAAAGTTAATTAATAAGAATAGAAAACTCAATTAAAAAAAATTAAATTACTTCACACGGCAATAGATCAAACGACGATTACACTATGTTTATCGGGAAAATTCAAAATCAATTAAATTACCATTTTTCTCTCCCCACATTTTCTTAAATCTAGAGAACACAACATGAATTCAAAATAATAAAAGGTGCAAAGCTGCTTTGAAAAATACAGTACATAAAAACTTAATAAATTTTTAAGTGTTCTTCTACAAAGAACATAAAGTGATTCTTAACTTTATATTTTGACCCACATAAATCAATCAATTTAAATTGTTAGATAAATATATGTTGAATGTTTTCTACTTTGATGTGGTAATAACTTTTAGTGTAATATATTCATACAACAAACAAATTTTATATAGTTTTTAAGTAATAACTGGATTAATTTATATTTTTAATACTGTTAGTTTGCTTTGATGACTTTTTTCGTAATACAGGCTCAAATTAAGCTAAACACACTCTTTATGTACTATTTTGCTGCTTTCTTTTGTGATGTCAACACCACATTGTAGTCTAATTTTCGGTGCTGTCAAGTTGTGTACATTGGGGTATTCATTTTCAATCTAACTAATTCATCTAAAGTATTAGATAAAATGGTTTAAAAGGGTATAATTATTTCAATTTAAAGTGACGATGATTCGATACAAAAGTGAATTTTTCTGTAATATTACAGGTATTTGGATCGTTGGGAAAAAGTTCATTTTCTTCATGAAGATGCTGATCGAGCTAGTGATGATGATGAAGAAAGCCGGCATAAACGATGGTCTGCTAGATCCTTACACTCTGTGCCAACCTCTTACAATTATAATCAACATAATGTTACCGGTAATTATTTAGAAATATACAAATATTTACATCATTTATAATTTTTTATTAAAACAAAAAAAACAAATTGGTCGTAAATATATAATACACACATACACAAATGAGCGCGCACACACACACACACACACACACACACACACACACACACACACACACACACACACACACACACACACACACACACACACACACACACACACACACACACACACACACACACACACACACACACACACACACACACACACACACACACACACACAAACGCGCGCGCGCACGCACGCACAAATAAATAAATAAATAAATCAAAAACTATATTCAATTACACATATTTCATCATTTTTTTTTACAAAAGAAAGTGTTAATATTGAATTTAATACGAAAGTATTTAAATCATTAAGGAATCATATTTATATTGGCATAAATCCAAATTTGTTTCTATATATAATCAATGTTTTTCAAATACTTGCGCAAATAATTTTGAATGCAAATTGTGTGTAAATATAACTGAAGGATCTGCGGTCTAAGCAGGAAAAGGAAACAACTTTCTCATTTTGAGAATTTTTGTGATTCTTTTTAAATTTGATTTTTTATGTTCCTTTATTGTCGATAATGGTGTGTGTAAAAATTTCCTGTTTTTCGAGACTTCTTTGCCTATATGTATGTAATCAACCATATACGAAAAATAATCATTTTTGTAAGAAATTTAATTATGCACAAAAAAGATTGTATTTTCAGAATCTACTTTTTTTAATCAAATTTCCACAGAAAAGCTTTAGTTAATATTTTTTATTCTTTATTATTTTACGAGATATGAACTAATTGGAACAAAAATTTAAAAATTCTTAAAATTTTAAATTTTTTTAAGCATAGACAGAATCATACCTCTTTTTTTTATTAATATATTTATATTTTATAAGTAAAATAATTATTTATTTTTTTCAACCCGCACATGGTTTTGTTTTTTGTGGTAATGTAATCCTCACCTTAAGTACGACACCGTCGATTTTTTTCACGGGACGCATTAGTCTTTGAAAACTACAAACAATTATTACACTAAGTGATAACATAAATACTGTTACGCCATTTCGACGAAAGTACTTTAAGCATAACAATTTTTTCGTTAAATTTTTGACGTTTAGTCTTTATGTCATCACCATGGAATGAACAGACAAAGAAAATCGTGTTGCAGTGATTGCGCTTTACAAGTGCAAAATCGAAAAAGGTGTGATTTTCCGGTTGCTCAACCCACTTCGAATCATCAGAATGTTTGTACATCAAATTGTTCGTGGATACCGGCGATGTTAAAAACCGCCAACGGTCTGGCAGTCCGCGCACTGTGCGCACGCCAGAAGCCATCAATGCCGTAAGGAACCGAATTTTGATAAATCCGCTCTGAAAACAGAAAATCATGGCACGAGAAATAGACATCGGCAAATATACAAACGACGTGCAGGACAATTGCTTACGACTGCTCTAAAAGAAAACAAAGTGAAAAAATGCAAACCGCTGTTGGCCCTGCTCGCAGATGGCGGTTATAAAAAAAATATTTTTATCGATGAAAAATTGTTAACGGTACAAGGGAAATTTAACAAACAGAATCACAGAGTATATGTACGGTCGTCATTAGAATTCCGCAGGTTGAGAAAGGTCACATTGATGGTTTGGTGGGGCATATGATGGTACTTCTGATCTGTTTTTCTGCGAAAAAGGTATGAAAACGTCTGCTAAAGTTTTATCAGCAGACGATGTTTCAAGGCCAGTATTGGATATTCTAGCAAGATTCGGCACCGGCACACATTGACTGAACCAATTAGTTCTGATAATTGGCCATCTGGCAGCTGCACTTTTAACTTTTAACCCGCTGGATTACAAACTATGGACTGTTTTAGAGGACAAGGCGTCTCACAGAAAATGAAGCAACATTGATTCGCTCAAAGTTGCTCTGGTCGATGCAGTGAATAATTTCCCCTCTACATGAGGTTCATGCTGCGATCTACGACTGGCTGAAGAGACTTCGAGCCTGCATCAACGCTAAGCGGGGCCATTTACAATGAAATCACTTTTTTGCATTGTCCACCAATAAAAATTTTAAATAGAAATCTGGTTATGTTTTAATTTAAAAACAAAACATGTAACAGTATTTATGTTATCACTAGGTATATCAAAATATTCTTAATTGTACGTACAATATGATTTTACATGTAAACATTTTAAAATTATTCATTGTAAAAGTTTACTAAGTATACGGTCGTTGTTGACGTTCATTTTATCCATTGCAATCACACGAACTTGCTGAAAAGTAACGACGTCGACGTGGAACTAGACTCAAATAACTCTCAACACATAAATAATAAATACAGTTCACTTTATACACAGTGAAATAAGCTTTACTGCTTTTTTTGTGCGCGTAAACTGAGCAAATGTAAAGAGAAATATATTATCTCCATAAGGCGCTATATGTTAATAACAGGAATAAAACCGGATCTATGCCTCTCATAGCAAAACGAGATTTTCATAAAACAATATTTTAGAGTTTAGTAACATCATTACAGAACAATACAAAATTGCGAATTTCGAAAAAGTTGCGTTTAACAGGTTTAGACCGCTGACCCTTCAACTAATATGCGTATCTTGGAAAAATTTAAGCAAAATTACTTTTATTCTGTATTTGGAGATTTATATATTTTGAGATATAGTTTAATTATAACGAATTATATAATTTTTTAGATGCAAGCAGGGAATTTAACCATATGTCAACGAATCTATACAAACCATCGGATTATGAACGACTTTCCTTGTCTTTGCTCTCTCCGTTGCCTAATGAACAAGATTTTGCTATTAATGTTTGTACTCTTCTTTCAAATGATGGTAAACATACATTAAAACTCGAAAAACATCCAAAACTGATTAATTATCTTCTTGGGCACGCTGGAGTGTTCAGTAATAGTAAGTATACTAAATTTATATATTTGTTTAAAATTTTTGTGAAGTAGAAGATACACAATTTTCCATTAAAACGAAAACCAGTATAGTTAACAAAAGCTACAAAAATAAATTATTTTTAAATCTAAATCATAGAGTATAATTTAGATTTAATTTTAGTATTGTTTTAAAAGTGTAGAAGAAATAAAATTCAGTATATTTTAAGTTATCTATGAGAATAATTTACAGTCAAGGAATTAATTTGTTAGATACAAGGTTCACGCATTTTCGTGCAATAGTTCAAAGATTTAATTATTATATTCATAAAGATTTACAGGACAGTTTAACGATTTTTAAGTTATTCCCTTATCTATTTTAGATAAAGATTTCTTTATTTTTATTTAACTCTTCAAAAATAGCACAGGTTTTATCTGTATTGTCTAAAGTCTATTTGTTTGCAGTTGGCAGCACAGTGAATTCATTATAAATGCAAATCCTTCAAAGCCCAAGCAAGGGTGGTTCATGAAAAATAACTAAAAGTAGTATACATTTCTATTGAAACATAGTCATAGTTTTTATTTTTCAAAGAGTCCACCCTGTAATTAGGGATTAATTTATCCAAACACAATAGAAAACCTAGATAATATTGTCACAACGGGTAGATGAATAGATCCCATGACCGTAGAACCGAAGGTTTTTTAAATATAATTCAAATTAAAATAAAAATTAAAAGTAAAATAAAAATATGCTACATATTAAAAAGTAAGAATTAAATATAAATTAATGCAAAAAGCACTTACTCCTTTAATTGTCGGCTTCCATTTCGTCGTGTTCATCCGACGATGAGTCAGATTCGTTGTCTGGTCCGATAGGAATTACAATGGGTTCGAACAGTCCTTTAATATTGATATGAACACTCCACAATCGTTCTTCTTCCTTCTTCACATTGTTTATGGCATTGGTCGAATTTTCCCGTGTTACGTTTCCAAAAGAATTTATCAAAAGTTGCCTAAAGTCATTCAATTTAAAAGTTGTATTGTTTCTTGCCACCTCACCATTTACCTGTGCCCATATTAATTCTATAGGGTTTAATTTACAGTGATAAGGTGGCAAACGTAATACAGTTATTCCTTTTTCCTTCGCCATTTCGTCAATTACATATCTTTTATATTGTAATTTGTGGCGCTTTGCAATTTGCAGTAATTCAGTTTTCAACATGGTGTCGTCAAAAGAAATATTCTTGCTCTGGAGCCACTCTTTAATATCTCCTTTTTTCCATGACGTCGTTGGTAACTTTTCTACCAGTTTTGAATGATAACTAGCGTTATCTAAGACAACCACTGCAGCACTTGGCAAAAAGTCCAATAGCTGGGAAAAATAATCTTCAAAAACATCAGAGGTCATTTCCTCGTGGTTCTCTTTGGTTGACTTTGATACAAAGTCTAATAACCCATTTTCTACAAAACCATGTTCACTGCCAATGTGTGCGATTATTAGTCTGCGACCTTTTCCTCGAGGAGCATTTTATCCTGTTGAAGATCCCTCCAAAAATGCCAGACAAGAATTTGAAATATTGGTGTCCATCCATGCTTTAGAAACAGTGTGTCCTTCATTCAACGATGTTTCATCTAAATAAAAGATAGTTCTTCTCTCGCTCCGAAACTTTTTAATACTTCTTAAGTATTGTCTTCTCCAGCAAATAATTTATTCTGTCTCATTCAAAAATTGTCGTTATTTATGCGACTTATACTTAAAACCAATTTCTTTTAGGAGTTTCCATAACGTATTTCGTCCAAATTTGGGAATCTTATCTACTTCTGCTATAACAGTCATTACTTTTTCCAAAGTCGGAATCTCTTTATTTAAGTACAAAGAATGGACTTGTCTTCTAATGATATCTCTATTAAAGTTATCGACCATAATGGACTTTTTTCTCACGTGTTTTTTTGGTACACTAACCCCTGTTTTCTCTCACTTAAAAATCGATACTTCGTTCACTAACACCGGTCATATTGGAGCACCTAGTCACCACATCACGAACAGTTGCTGATGCATCTTGATTTATTAGTGCATCATAAACATTTAAACCAATAGTTTTTTCTCTTTGAGAAAACGCACTTTGTTATAGACTAATAACGTACCTGTTTTTGCAATTATACACATAGGGTTACCTTAATCCCTTAACACCCCTAACGACCACAATTATTCTCGTTAAAATCGAAAAACAAAATATTCTAAATATCGTATTATGACTACTTATCCCTTACCTAAGAAGATTAAAATATGATGATTAAAAGAAATTTCTTAATACCGATATAAATAAGTACGTGCGCTACTGATTTAGGGTCTTGTTTACAACATTTTACGATTTAATGACTTTGCTGCCCACTCCAAATAAATGGACAAATTAGTTATGATATAAATTTTTTATGGCTTAGTTCAGTTTAAAAGTTAATATTACTAATTATTATATTAAATGTATTTTTATTGTCTCCCTATATTGTTTTCTCAGATTTTTATTTACACTGTTTTTTAATTTTAGGTTCACTACGTCAACTGTTTACACATTTTTACAATATAATAAGACGGCGACCAATTGTCAGTTTTTGGAGAGAAGTGCTCGAATCACCAGAATTTCTTGATCTTACAAATGAAACAAAGTTCAAATCATCTCTCGACACAGAAACTTCAACAAAAAGTGCTCCTCTCATAATTGGAAAAGAGGAGGAACCTGCACTGGTAGCTTTGAATCGGGCAAACCAGGAAGTTAGTGAAATAACGAACAATATCGATAGTCCTGATTGTGAAATAATAGAAGATTATTGTGATAGTTTTAAACTAAAGTTAAATCCTGAAGATACCGAATTATTTTCTGTGAAACGAGGACTTGGTACTCAGGATTATGTCGGGCAACGAGTGTTACAAATAGCCACCATTTTACGAAATCTTAGTTTTATTGAAGAAAACGTACCGGTGTTGGTGAAAAATACTTCATTTATTAGGTTCTTGCTATTATGTAGCATTTCGCGTTGGAACATTTTAAGAAATCTCGGGAATGATATGTTAAGTAACATAGCGTCGGAATTTATTGTTAGAGACTTACAAAACGACTTATTAGCATCTAAACTCATTCGAATCGTAACTAAAGGTTTAGATAGCGAAGATAGAGCTGAATGTCTGTCTTCTTTAGAAGTTTTAAATAAACTTAGTCAAAATGAGCAAAATGAGGATATAATTCAGAAATCGCTACAAGCACATGTATATAAAAGTGTATGCTCTTTCTTAACATTACATGACGTTATGTTGTTGATTTATACATTGGAGTGTTTGTATTCGTTATCGTCGCTCGGTGAGAGATCTTGTAATTTTATTATTGTTAATCATGGCGTTATTGATACTTTAGTTGCTCTTGTGACGGTCGAAGGGAAAAGTTACGGTCCTAAAGCTTGTATTGGTATGAAATTGGTTGAAACATTGCCGAGTGGTGGCAGCCAACAAGCACAGGTATATAAATTCTTTTATGTTTTATTCCAAAGACAATTTTAAGGTAGTTTAAAGAAATCACATTAAAAGCTAATTAACAGACTTAGTATTAATCTAGTTACTTCAAAAGTTACTAATACTTATATTAACCAAACATCAATTTTTTAATTATTTTATAATTTTTTTAGCATCAGGTGACCAAATAAGTTCGTGCGGTTTCTGTATATCGCACATTGACATTGATATTGTTTATCTTGTAGATCGAAATCAATTGTTTCTTACCTTTTGTCACTCTAGTATGAAACCTTTTTTTCACACACATAAAAAGTTGCTGAAAATTGATACATTTCCAGTTTTAATAATTGAAAATTGTATCGAATAGCACAGAAGTGATTCAAAATTTTTTCTTCGGGAGGTCTCTGTTTGAACAACAAGGATCTTGGACATGTTGTGGACGTAAATTCCAGGACAACGTGCCAAGAACCTGCAGAAATGTTCTTTGTGAGTCCTGTAACTATTCGTTTGCATCTTCATTCGCTAGGAAAGCCGTGAAATTTAAGCAATTGGATCCCACATTAATTGTCAAATGATATCATTGATAACCAGTTATTCAGCAAACATTTCATGCATCGATAATGAACCATTTCTTAATCGGTTATTAACCTACGACGAAAAATGGATCTTATATTCAAATTCTAAGCGTTCGTATCATTGGTTGTTGCCCACTCATTCGGTACCACACACGCCTAAAGTTTCCTTGTCCCCAAATAAGGTTTTGTTGTGCATTTGGTGGAGAAGCAACTGGAATTGAGTGTTTGGAAAAGGCTCAAATCATCACTGCTAACTTGTATTGTGGGCAGCTTCAACGAGTACAAACAGCACTCATCCAAAAACAACCTTCTTTGATCAATCGGACGAAAGTGACATTCTTGCAGGATAACGCCAAGCCTCATACATACCGCAAGAGCGACCTGAAAAAAAATGTCTAAACTATGCTGGGAAACTTACCGCACCTGCTATATTCTTGACAACTGTATGAGGCACAGACAGTTCACAACTGGAGATGATGTAATAAATGCAGTCTGCCAATTTTTTCACTCCAAATCCAGGAAGTTCTACATACCGGCATACAAAAATGGTTTCCACGTTGACCAAAAGCTCATTGATTGTATTTGTAATTATTCCAACCAATAAACAGTGTCTTATTGTTTTTCAATAAAAATTTATATTTTTGTACCAAAATACGAATTTATTTGGTTAGCTGAAATTATATCTATCGTAAAAGAGTGATGGGTTAATGGCATAAATAAAAAGTTTGTAAAAGTTGCATTAAATATTTAATAATCAATAAATTTTAGGTTACAAATGCAGCACCATCTCAAACATCATCGCCACAACAACAATCAGTGTCAGTAACAAATACTATTTCAACGCTGACAGCAATTTCATCTAGTTCGTTAACTGCTACCAATTCCTCTAGTATTACTGCTATAACCAGTGTAAATTCGACCCTAATATCCAATAGCACTACTGCAACTAAAGTTAATAATATACCGAATACACCAACTAGACCGATTTCAATTACACCTCAAAGATTACTACCGTTATCACCCTCACCTGCTACAAGTAAGTAATTCAATATATTATTTATACGAGATCTGTCTGATAAGTATAATTTCATAATTCCGCGTTGTTAATTTTCGTCATTGTGCGAGTGGTATTCTTCAAAGTAAAACCCATTTGATTGAATAACACGCTGTCAACGGTATTTTCACTTTATGGAATTCAGTTTTTGGAATAGCATTGAGTCTTATTGTCATTGAACCGATGTCCTTTGAACGGTTTCCTTACTTTTAGAAATAACCGAAGACTGTACAGAGGTTAGCGTTGCAGTAAGATATTGTGTTTCATTAAAAACTGATGCACAACATTCGATGATTGCGCTGGCGCATTATTGTAAGGGAGAACCATAAACCTACGATTCATCACCAGTGATAATCCTTTTAAGCACATTATTATCATTATCGACCATTTATAAGTTGTCCTGCGCTTCTAGTATTCCAAGATAATCTTTTCTTTAATCGCATGGCGCACGCCCTCTATATTATCCGGTGTTGTTTGTCGAAAGCCGGTCAGAACGAGGATCACTATCAGCAGATTTTCGGCTCTGTTATTTGTGTTTTGCCTTTACACTTATCCCAAAAGGCCATTTGCATTACTTGGATAGTTTTCGAACGAGTTTTTTCAAATTTGAAAAAAGCACATGAACTATACACCCAGCAGTTGTTTACAAGCAAATGTTGATGATCATATCTCCTAGATGTAAGTGATGTGACATGAACACTTTGGTACGAAGATATAAAATTAGGTCTAGTACTTTTCGAACAAACCGCTGTCATAATTTTATAACTGCAAATAACCTTTATTTGTAATTAAAATTTTTAAACTTATCGCGAATTGATGAAACAACATTTCTTAGCTAATAATCGAAATATTCTCTAGTGAAACTACTTATCATATCGCAATATGGAAAAGTAATTAAAAAATGAGTACATTTTGAATCACCATTGTCTTTAACACTTTCGCTATACTATAAATTTTGTTTTTTTTTTAATTCAGTACAACCGAAATTATGACAGAGCTTTTAAAAAATTTGTATGTATATGATTTAACATAAACAGATTTAACGAAACAAAATTTAAGCAGGAAACCGAAACTTTCTGTTTTTTAATACTTTTCTGTAACTGTTGTTTTTATACATATATCTGCTAGATATTCTATTTATTAAACAACATTCCATTAGCTACATTTGATATAAAATACAATTTTATAACAGATTAAAATAATGCACTCTTTCGTTCCATAATAATTTATTTTGTATTGTATTGTAGCAACCAGTTCAACAACAAGTGTCATTCAATCAAGTTCAGCTATGACACCACAACAAATGATACAACAACAACATGCACATCAACAGGCTATCCACGAAAATGAACAGTTCGCTTTAGCATGGTTAAGGGCGACATATGAACCTTGTACTAATGGAAAAGTGGATCATCAAGAACTTTATAAATACTATTTGAATTCCTGTTCAAATATAGGAAGGAGAGGTGTTATTTCACCATTACACTTTCCTAGATGTGTTAGGTTGGTATTATTTCAAATAGTTCGACAGATGAAATTAAAAAAAAATGTATGAAACTCTGTAAATTCCGATGCAAGCGGAAGATTTTAATGATATTTTTGAAGCAGAAGGGTGAACTAAAATAATAACTTTAAATCAATTTGTTTAACAATATGTACCACTTGAATATAACTAAATCATAACTTAATATAAGAAAATTACAGACATCAAGATAAACGAGAGGTAGAGAGGACAGTACTTATTTTTGTGTCAATTTTACTTTCTCATTACTACTTCCGAACCTACCTTTAAAACTCCAACGAACTATTAATGTTACTAAAAGGTTAATAAGACAATTAAAAAAGTGTAACGTTTAAAAATTTTAAATCACCACAGCTTCTAGAATTCTGGAGGGTTAAGAAAGTAGTTTTTAGTATATCTAAAATCTTCTGATACACCCCTCCTATATTATACTAGTTATGTGAATAACCTTGAATTATAGAGTTTTAAAACAAGGCTACAGCATAATTGACACTATATAGGACTTTTTTTACATTTGACAAAATTGTAAATTTTATCTAGTATTACTTTTCTTTGTAATATAAGTGTCATATCAAAAAAAAATACTTATACTTCTATAAAATTATCGTGATAAATTTTTCTAGGTCTATATTCGGTGGAACTGTGGGACCAAATCCAGTGAAACCCAGCAATGCTTCAGATCCACAGTACTACGAAGGCATCAAGGTGCGAGACAAACCCCTGATTATCAATCTCCCGCCATCCTCAATACCTAAACCTAATGTCAGTGTCAGTTCACCGACAGTACCTGTTAATAATAAAACTCCACAGGTGCGTCGAAAGTCAGTACAACCCGTTTTAGTTAGTACTGCGACTGGTACTGCTACGGCTAAATCATTGACGGTCGTAGCTGACAATAACGGACTAACAGACGGTATTTCACCAGCGTCTCCCGCCTCCCCAATTCTTAAGGCGCAACTAAGCGCGCCCCCAAAACAAAGAGACGGCGCACCCTCACCTGTGTCGAGCAAAGGCGATATGAAAAGTCAGGTAAATTGAGAATTATGCTCTCTCTCTCTTTTCTCCCCCCCACTTTCTGTTCAAAATGGATCTCAAATTTTATTTATTTTCAATTTATAAAATAGATTCAGATTCAGTATTAGATCAAATTAATTTTGGTACACAGAATTATATAAATAAATACAAATACTTTTCCCTAAGCAATTAACATTAATTTTTTTTTTTTAATTAAAAATTGTATAGTATAAGATATTTTCATTTGTATGGAATGTATTTTTTATTTTTATACATAGCTTTGTCATATAATTAAATCATAAAAATAATGAATCTGAAAAAATAATTGTATGTTTATTGAGTTTAGTACTAGGCATTACAATAAAATATTTTACTTTTTGATATGCCAAACATACAATTATTGTAATATAAATTAGTCAACAATGCACTACATATTTCAGTAAAATTTATTTACTTGCACCTTAATCGTCAACTATTGTGATGTCTACTTTACACTCATATATCTATTAGAAATATTTCTTTTCATATCATCCTGTGCTTAAATCCATGGTCCTCTTGTAGCTTTTCAATAGACATAGGTGTTGGTTGTTATTTGTTGAGGTGGGAGCAAATCGTGTTTATTACATATTTTAGTACGCTTATTTATTTTTTTCTGTTTTAACTTAAACAGATGTGAATTTTAATTTACAGAATAATTGTAATTTTGTATATAATTTGCATCTGCTATTAGAGCTTTTTAAACCTAAAAATAAACGTAATGCATGTCTAATTCGCATAGAAATTTTAAGCTACATTCGTTTTTATGGCCAATCACATATTATTATATATTCGACGCGAAAGCGAACTTTACGTTGTATTAGTAATTGTGTTTAATTGTTATTTGTACATTTTTTATATAAATCGGTTAAGATTCGAATAGTTTTTCCTACATTGGTTGTGTTTACTACTAACATTCTGCAAACTTTTAATATATTAATATATCCCAACAAAAATATTGAAATTGTAAAAAATTTCGTTAAGAGTGAGAGAGGAAAGCTAATTAAACATTTATGATTATATTAGCCTAACTTGTACTAATGATACTATTAAGTTTGGTTAGTGACTAATAATTCTAAAATGTATATTTAAATGTTTTTGTGATAAAATGAAAAAAATAAAAAAAAAACAATAGCATATGCAAGAATAATGTCAGTAGCGATAAAGCTGGATTTATAAACTTGGCGTTGCCGTTTGCAGTTGGAGTTTGCTGTTCACAGTTCAAGTTGGTGTATTTATAAACCTAACGGTGGTCTAGTGCGAATATCAAAATGCTTGACTTAACAACTGACTTTACTGAGCTTTGTTTGTTTATCTTATTTGGGTTTGTTTTTGGTTTAGCGTCTTTTCGGTTTTACTTGTTATATTGTTAAGTTATTGGACATTTGTTACAGACATTTATTTAGTTAGTTTTGAACTTATTTGGACATTTATATATTTGACAGTGTAACGATAATGATAATAATAATAACGTAAAACACTATAAATAAAAAAACGATCAGCAAACGAACCAAACTCAAACTACGAATAATAAAAGTAACAAGTAACAAATACCAACACCGCCATTTCTACGAACTTAAAATAGTTGACAGTTGTCTATTTTTAAAATAACGAGATTTGATTGGCCCATTGCCGAAGAGCACCGCAACGGCAACGGCAACAGCAAAAGATAAAACTTGGTCATCTTCGAACGGCACCGAATGTCAGCGGAACGAAATCCAACTTGCGAACGTCAACGACTACGGACTTTATAAATACGAGTTAGAAATACCTTGTTTTCAACTTTGAACGGTAACGGCAACTGCAAACTGTAGCGAACGGCAACGTCAAGTTTATAAATCCAGCTTAATAATAGCTCCAAATTTCCTATTCGCTGGGTGCGTAACCCAAGCGCCACCTACCGATACAACTTACGGTGGCTCTTTTGTGAAAATTTACATTCATTGGACGTCAAATAGTTATTAAAAAAATTAAATAAACTTAATTTTTCTTTCAATGTAAAATGTAACAAACACAGAGTGTAGGTACTTTAAATTACAATTTTTTGTTGGGTCAGCGGAAAACAGTAAGTAAAATAAGCAGAATAACTAAAACAAGTATCAAGTGAATTAAGTTATAAGTAGTGTTAAAATCTATTAAGATGTTCATTTTTGAAAAATTAATGTTGAATGAAAAATCAGTATTAATAATAAATATATAACAATCTGCAATTATATAAATGATAACGAATCGTTCTATTTACCTTCATTTTATATTTACGAATGAATGTTAATTTTTTATTTTCTTTATTTTATTTGTAATATAAAAAATGGAATTCGCATTAAGAATCAATTAAATTATTATGTACTTATTTTTCTTACAGGATGTACATATGTATAGGATATTATTTTATACAATACGGTTATGGGTTACAGTAACACTTACTTTTGCCTTTAAACAGCAGCTGTACATTTTTTTCGCTGATTTAATTTTTACTTGGCAACCAGGAACTTGTAAAATTTAAAATTGCTGTTTCTACCAGTATTTTTGCTATCGACTACACAACAACTTTTGTGACCAATTTTATTTTATTTATCTTATTAAACTGACACACGTGTTATTTTTATAGACTTATGTGATAAAGAGCCACCCTTAGTTCTGTATTGTCCGTAGCGGGCGCTGGCATCAGTTTTGTGTCCCCCACTATGACTTACGCACCCAGCGAATAATTAATAAACTCCCGTACATTAAGATTTTAAAAATGCTAATTAATGAGTATATTATGACTAAAAATAACTACTTTAATTTAATTCGCGTTCATGATTCTTATATAATAAACATTTTTGAGAGGATCAAGAGTTATTTATTAGTATACACTTTTTTATGTTTTTTAAATTATATACTCAAAAAAATTCGGACAGTTTCATTTTATGTTTTTTAATTTATGTATGTGTTAAGTGGTTTAAATAAGAAGAAAGTAAACATTAAAAATAGTAATCGTTTATTCAAAACACTAAAAAAAAAATGGAAAAATAGGTAACCAAAAGTTAAAAGAAAAAAATTAACATAGTTCGAAAAATTAAACAAAAGAAAAATAAAATATTATTTGGCTCTTTTTCAGATTTACTACTGGGGATTGCCTCCCTACACCTGCGGAGGATTTCAATACGCCTAGTCATACTTGCAATAATTTGCTGAATCTGTTTTTGCGGTATCTGTTCCCATTCTTCATTCAAAGCTACTGGCAGCTCTTTGATTTCTGGCAGTAGTTGCTTCTTTTTAATTTTGTTCCCTAAAATGTTTCTAATACGAAAAATATTCCCGAGGGTGATGTTTTTTGGGGATTCATTCAAAAATTTATGACCTCAATGTATATTTGCTATTAACCGAAATTTTTTATGTAAAAAAACGAAAATCATTTTGTCATTGAAGATTTGTATTTCCGCGCGCCCGTCGAAATATATATTCTCACAGCTGAATTTTTACAGGATTGTTTCATAAAAATACTTACAATTAATTTGTCATTTTGTCGGACGTACCAATGTTGACGATTTCATGCAACCCTTATATGTACTACCTACTACCTCCCTTTTTTATTAACGTTTTCTAGTGATACGTAGAACATATTGAACCATCTCACCGACAATTTTTAAGCAGACATCTTGAAACGTAAAAAACCGCTGCCAATATATCGGTAGTAAAGCTTCCTCAAACATAATCATAGTCGTTTACATTTTATTTTTAAATACTTTTTTTTAAATTTGTTGGATACACATCGAGTAAAATGAAAGATTCATATTTTTCGACGTACCAGAAAATAATCGGTAAATTTTTCGACGGTATGTCAATTATTGTCGAAAAATGTGTATCAAAGTTTTGTCATGTTTCACGCTTTCTCTCTCACTCTTTACCTGCACATTCATATTCAGGTAAGATGAAAGACAAACTGTTAAATCGTATGATTATATTCTTAATTAGGTATACACAAAATTTAATACATATTTTTTAATACAAAGGCTATGGCACATCCGCACCTTAGCCAAGCACTGTTAGGCAGCACAGCAGCTACTACTGTTCCTTGTTCGTCAACTGTTACTGTTACAACTGCCAGTTCAAAAGAAAGTCAAGCAGCGACAGGTCAGACAAGTAATACATCGCTTATAAAAAGCCTTCTGGCGACAAAGGTAAACGATTGCATGAGCATGAGGACTGCCACAGACTGTCAAAATGTAGCTCAGGTAACACACTAATACACTAGCCAAATTTATATTTTTTTTGCTCACCCGCCCAAGTGTTTTTATTAAAACTAAAATGATTAACATTTGTTGAAAACTATATGAAATAATATAATTAGTATTAAAAACTATGATATATAAATTTTTTAGACGTTCATTTCGTTACAAATCAGGATTTAAAAATATATTCATTCAAAATTTATAAAAAATATCGTTTTTTTTTTCATAAAAGTTACCATAACTTCCACTTTTTCAAAGTAATACCAACTTTGTGATATAACAGTTGTGTTAATGAAAGTATAATAATTCAATTTAGCCCATTTTTAAATAGTAAGAACATATTTCAAATTTTAAAAATAGCATCGTCTCAATGTTTGCATGTATAGAAATAAAAATATATACATATTTTTATATTATAAATTTCTGATAAACTACCGATTAAAAGGCAAGAATGCATGTTTTTTTTGTGCTATTGTTTAAACTAACTTTTATGTCAGTGTGTACTACTAATAATAAGAACGTTTAAACGCAACTTTTCAAAATTCTGGAAGAGTAATAAGCAGTATTATGAATATAAGAACCATACACAAATAGTTAACGATTGAAATTGTAGGTAGCGGCAAGGCAGCAACGATTATTAGCACAACAAGGTCAACAATCATCGGAAGGCCTAAATAAAATCGGCACTAAAGATACTTTAAAGACTAATCAACGATTAAATGGAGTTAGACAACTATTTACAGATAATGAAATTGGCGATCCTTCAGTATCATCTACTACACAATTTACTGATTTAACAAAGGGTAAAAAGGAACCACCCCAACCTCCACCTCCACCTCTGGCACCGCTTAGTAACAATATTAAAGGAGGGAAACAACAGAGGATCGACAACGAAGATAGTGATTCTATTGGCAATCACTCTGTAGCCTCAAGTTCAGGACTAGGAACAATAGGTAGTAGTATTACAGATTAAAAATATTAACTGCATGCTTTAAAACCTTATATTTTAATCGTAGGTATAGGAGGTGTATCTTCAACGGAAGATGGAGAAAACTCTCTTACCAGTTTCGAGGGCCTACTAAATGGCATTCCAACTATAGAAAATGCCCTAAATGAAGATAGTGATTCCAAAGATTATGTAAAAATTGGTAGTAGTGAAATATCTGTGAATAAACCCCTTAGGTTAGCTGATCTCTTAGAGAAAAAATTTGAAAAAAGTCCTCCATTGTTAAATGGCACATTAGGTAAAGAGTTAAGACTGGGTGAAAAAACTATGGATTTAGTTGAAAATCACATCGAAAAAGCCCTCAGCAGAGAAATAGCGAACAGTTCTGAAAAGTGTATTAAAATGGATGTTGAGAAACATGAAATTTTAGATATTAAACAAGAATCTTTAGATATCGAGGTGGTAAGGATTAAAAAATGTTTTGTCTTTTAATTTTATAAATTCATTAACGTTTATTTACAGGTGTCTCTAAAAAGGACTTCAACTGATGAGATATTTGATATTGAAGCCAAACGACCTCTGCTTTCCACGAATATTAATGGATCGTCTATGGTTGATTCTCCTGCGCCCGATTCCTCGAGCTCTAATGGTGATGATGGCCCTTCAACTGTTTCAACAGCTGCAGCTAAGCTGTTTGCTGATATTGCCGCAGATATTCTCGAAGATGAGGATGAAGAGCAATTATTACAGGAGGCTCAATCTGCTACCACTGCAATCGTTGCAGATGGTCAAGGTCAGCTGCAACTACAACATCAAAATTCCTTACAACAAATTATTGTTGATCAGAATAATCAGCAAGTATTGTTGACGCAGCCTAGGCAAATTATTGTATCTCAGCCTCAGTTAGCTACTACAAGTCAGGTCGTCATTTCTGGTAAGTAACAGAAATCCCAGTAGTACAATAAGAAATTGGAATTTATTGAAACACGTTTATAGGTACTACAATGAAAACTAATACTGGTCAAACAGTGATAGTTCAAAATCCATCTGGTCAACGTTCTATGATGTTAGCACAGCAAAACGCTGCGGGACAATTTGTACTTTCGCAAGGTTTACAGGGTCAGATGCAAATAGTTGCATCATCCCAACCTGGACAATATGTAATACAAACCAGTAGCGCGCCTGGACAGGGTGCCGCTTACGTTGTTGCACAACCTCAGACTGCAATGGTACACGGTACACAACCACAGACTGTATTACTTGCACAGACACAACAGCAACAAGGTACTGGAACAAAGACGATAATTATTTTGCAACAGCAGCCTACTGCTGGATCGGCTACACAGCACCAGAAAGTTATGGTAACACCCCAAGGACAGCAGGTAAATTATACAGAATATTTATTAAATATTGTGACAGAACAATGAACATCTTTTAGTAACGTTTCATAGTAACTAGAATGAGGATTATATCTATTTTCGTTTAAAAGTTTAACATCACAAAATAAATCCAATTAAAATCAACAAAAACTCGGTATTACTATGTTACTATTTTAAATATTTAAAAAAAGCTATATTAAAAAATAGGTTAAATCGGAAATATAAAACTTCAATCAAGAAAATAGATGAATGTATAACTTGAGGGAAATAATTTCATTTAGATGTTGAATTTGATCTGTACATTATAATTAATACGATTATAATTTTATAAAACTTTAAAAGACATTAAAATTCAATCCATTTGAAATAAATAATCATTTTATGTCTATGTTTCAAGATAGTGTTTATGATTGCTTTTACTCGATATGGTTCTACTGAAATGACAGATATAATAAAAATCCTGTAATTAAGATTTGTTTATTGCATTTCATAAACTATGTTTAAAGCAAGGTTATTTTTCAAACTTTGTTCCTCCTCCTAAATAAGCGACCCAGAGTCATGTATTGAACTGTTACCATAAATCTTCTTTCTTTAATTTCAAAAAAATAAGTTAACGTCACAACTGTAACTTTTAAGTGTAGTTTTTCAGCTCTTTACAACTATTTTAGTGACATAAATCAATTGTATTCTTTTAACTAACAAGTTTAAAACTACAGTGAAGCAGGAACTTTTACTATTATTTAGATTATAATTTATTATAATTTTTATTATTATGTTTATAATTAATTTTTTTATTTTATTGTTTTAGGTTGTAGTTACACAAGTTGCTAGACCAGTAGTACATACATCTTCAGTGTCTAACAATGTATCACCTACTACTAAAGTCATAAAATCAGTTTCTAACAATAGCAGTTCAAATACTACACAGAACACTAATAACCCAGTGACTGAGAAGAAAGAAGAAATTAAAAAACAAAGACCTAGGGACCTTACTACTCCATATACATGTGAGTGGGGTGATTGTATGACGTAAGTATCTCATTTCAGAATTGATTAAAAAAAAAGTATTTTGTTAAGTTATAACCATGTGAAAATGTAAATATGTATTTTTAGTACTAAAACATTTAAATCTGCAAATGAGGTCTATCTTCATGCATGTGAGGAACATTGTCCAACTGGTAGTGAGGAAACCATATGCCAATGGGACAGGTGTGATAATATGAAACGGAAACGATTTTCACTTATGACGCACCTCCATGACAAACACTGTAATACAGAGGTATATAGATATATTTGTTTTTCATTTAACTTAAATTATTAAAATACCCTATTTTAAGTAGTAAGTAATTTTTTAAATTTGTAAAAATGTTTAGGTAATGAAACAAAGTTTAATTAAACGAAAGCAGGCAGCTCAAACAACTAAAACAGAAACAAGCACACCTCCAAGTACTAGTCCGCACCCAGGTTATGCTCCAGATGCTGCTTTACACGCAATAAAGAGACACGCTCTAGAGTTTGTAAATCCTAAAGAATTACAAGTAAGTATTCATATTTACTATACTATTAATTGTATATTTATTAAATGTAATTATATCTTTATTAATTGGTATAAAAGAAAATTCTTCATTTAGTTATGAAAATATTTGTTCAACATATTCATCTATCAGGATTAAAGTCAACTTGTCGATAACTTACTTCGCTTATACTAATATTTCATAATATAAAGAGATTTGTTTTTATTATTGAGTTATATACATATAATGTATACTTTCGCCTAAAATAACATTGTTTGCATTAAATAATGATAGGGTATTAAGTAATTTTGTATAAATTTGTAAAGCTGAAAACTACAAAACCAGTCACCGCTGGTCTAACTGCCGTAATCGCCCGTGGTGGCCCCCCACCTTCTACTGACCAGGTGAGGTGTCAGCTTATAGTGAGTTTTATTTGGAGTATCTAATGCCTGATATTTTGTGTGTTTTATTTTGCCTGATTCTTAGATTTAGATAGTTTTTTATTTTTCTAAATAATTAGTAATAATTTCCAATTATATACAATTTGATCATAATAGTAATAATAATATATGATAATTTTATTTTACTATCCTTCCATCAAGATTTTACAAGTTTTTATTTATTAACAGATGAAAAAAATCCCTAATATAAAGTTAATGTGTCAAAAAAGTACATTTATCAATCTACTTTTAACGGCTTATTTGAGATGATATATTAAGTGTTGCACACAATTAGGAAAGTTAAATGTTGCAGTCTTCAAAAGTTATTTGTGTTAAAAGCAATAGTTAGTATTGTTTATACTTATTGTAAATTTAGTAGTTGTTTTGCGAATAGTTTCAAAATGTTTTTTTATTCAATGTTTGTTGATTATTTTACTAAAGACTTGGTATTATATAGCACTTGTTAAGTTGGCTGCATGAATATTTAATTACCTTCAAAATTCTATAAAAAATACTTACATTTTTACGATTTTTTTCAGGACGACAATGAGGGTCCAGTTACAAAAAGTATTCGCCTAACAGCATCTCTAATATTAAGGAATCTTGTAATTTATAGTAGTCAGTGTAAAAGGTAATTGTTTAACAGTAATGTACTTATTTCAGAAATTGAGCAGCGTAACAAGCAATTGCCTGTGATGAAAATTTGAAACAACCACTTTATGGATATTTAATAAAAAAGGATTATTTGTATTGAGTTAAACAAAAAACTATAAAACCAAATTTCCGGTCTATTTCAAACCGTTTTCAAGGCTAAATAAATTTGAGTGTCGCTTTTGTGACATTTTTAGAAAAATCTCCATCTACCGATACCAGTTTTAATCAATCTTGATATAATCGCACTGTTTCCATCTGGTGTCTCAATTTTTAACAAAGTAATTTAGAAAAATTATAAATATATAAATGCTACGCAATTCTAGCTTAGATGTACTTAAAAAGCACCAACTTCAGTGTTTGATTAATATATTTCGTGAAAAAAATTTCACTTCATCAGAGTACACTATAAAATTAAGATAGTGTAAAAAACTGTGTAGGGTAGCTGTTGTCTTTTAATAAGTTGCCATGTTTTATCAAATTCTTATTTAATAAAGAGTGGTGGGAAATCTAACAATTCTATTTTTAAGTCCTTTAACCAAATTTAGTTTCTGCTTGAAGCGATAGTACGAATAAAAGCACAAAGTAGGTTTCTGATACCAATCCAAAATTATGTTTTGATCCTGATTTCTGATTACTCGAGTATCTAAAAAAGGTACATTTCTCAGTTTATCAGGTGTCTATGGTGAACTGAAAAGTACACCAAAAATTTAAGTTCGGTCGGTTTTATTATAAAGCTGGGGTAAATATAATTTGATTACAATATTAGTGAAAAATGAAATCGCATCAAATGTTTGCCTTTTTCTTTGATACAAAGTTGAACTCGTTCTTTGGTATTTTCAATTACTTTTTTCAATGCTTCGCTGGATATGTCTGTAATTTCTCGTTCAATATTGCGTTTCAAGTCACTGAGAGTGACAGGTCTGCATATACTTTCCCCCTCAAATATCCCCATAGGAAAGGTCCAGGGAAGTAAAATCAGGCGAACGCAGTGGTCAGTCAAAATCACCATTTTTTCACACTGGGACCAGTGGTCTTCCGGGCCATTATTCTCGACCTCTTCACGCAATTCACCATATAACGGGTACCATTTACTGAAATCGCTTCACCATCGTCGCCTTCGAAGAAGAATGATGCAATCAGAGGATATTCTGGCTCAAACTGTCACTCGTTTGTCATGGAGAGGTTTCTCACTATATTTTAGAGGGTTTTCGGCTTGTTTGTTTTTTTACGTTGTCATTCAAGTCAAAATGTGCTTCGCCACTCATTATGATTTTGTTCCAAATAACATGTTCACTTCTCTTCAATTTTAATCGTCCTACCGTATTGAAGTCGTCTGGGGTAGTCTTCCGAGTTCAACTTCTACACTATCTGTATCTTGTAAGGGAACAGCTGCAAATCAATGCGTAAAATATGATGCAAGGACTATGTACTGTTTCCTAAAGTCTGAGCACCGCGCAGTCGACAGGTTTGCGTCTTCCTATAAAAGGTCCTTTGTGATGGTGGTATTTGTGTTCAATCGTGCTCGGCGATTTATGGCGCCAGGCGACACATTACGTAGAACACTACAGGACTTGAATTTAGAATAAAATTCAGGAATTGTCTTCGGATCGGGAGCATTTTTTCGTTGAAATTTTGCACAAAATACACGTTGAGTCCAAATAATTGATTTTCAATGTACAATTTTACGATATCTGAAAGATCGATTGGTATATATTGAGACATTGTTGAAATTCTACTGACAAGTTCTTGATAAAATGTCAAAAATGTCAGTGTTCTCATAAAACCGTATACAAAAGTTACAGACGGATCTCGATTTGGAATCGAGTTTGGTAAATAGTTACATAGATTCAATACGCAAGTTAACTTATCGTGAAAGTGCGTTAAAATGACTTTAAGGTTTTGTAAAATTAATTAGTTTTTTTTGTTTGTAGGTACTTAAAATCATATGAATCCCATTTAGCGAATGTGGCACTTAGTAATGTAGAATCATCTAGGACGATAGCACAAATTCTGTTCGATATGAACGATGGTTCAACACATAGGTGACCTAAACGCAAAAGTGACTGGTGTATAGGAACACAAAGTGAAATATAGAGTTAAGGAAAAACTTGGTGTAAATTATTTAAAAAAAAAAGTGTACAAAAATCTAGTAGTTTAGATACTAGTAAGAGCCTAATTGTTATTTTTTATATTATTTTAATTTAGTGTGAATGAATGTGGACTCGATAATATTCTCTGATTCAATAGACACTTGATTACATTAATAAAGAAAACTACGTTTACTCCATTATATACTTGCATTGTTAACTTTTTTCTCCGTGCAATTTTAATGGCTATATGATGTGAGCTAATCTGTGTAAATAATTTTCGACATTACCCCAGTTTGTGGTGACATACATGCATTTAATTAAAATCCATTTTGAAACGACTGCTTTTAATAAATCTAAGTGATTTTGTAGTTACATCAAATTTTCGAAATACATATTTTTTAACTTATTTAAATGTACGATTTATGATCAAATGAGGTTAATTTCAAAATATGTATTTATCATATGATTATAATTATTTTTATTCCAAATATTTTCAAATGTAGAATAAGTTCAAATGTTTATTTTTATTCGTTTACATTTAATTCATTTTATTATTACTTATTCCTTTTAAAATAAATATGAAAAATTCTGATTCTATTGTAATAAAAAATTTGATGAAATTACAATATTGCTTTCTAGATACAATCTTAAATTTTTTATGAGGTGAATAATAGTTCCTACAGACAAGGGTACTTGTATAATGGATGGAGATGTCACTATCCATCATACATGTGATATAGATAGCACATCAATTGTTTTTATCAGTATTATCTGGAAGATGTAATTATCCTTTTTTTTTTCTTCAGTGAGGTATGGAATCTCTAGTTGACTGAATTTTTTTGAGTATATATGTAAAATAACGACTGTCTAACTAAGTTGTGTTGTGCTTATCATATCCCATTATCCATCTTTTCACACCAGTAAAAACTGTAAAATATTTACAACTATGGATGAAAAATAAACTTCATTTTAATGTGTGTCTATTGTTATTTATTATCTTATATCAATTACTACTTCTATTACACTGAACAACAAAAATAAACTTTTTTGTTGCATGGTATTTTTTATCTGTTGTTTACTAATTTAGTCTCGTTTATTGGAACGAAGTTCCTTACGGCAGGCTTGGAGTAGATAGAGATTTTGCTTCGCGACCGAACTGAAAAAAATGTAATAGTAAAACGGTAAGAAAAAGTCCCTGGAATAAAACCGTTAAATGAGACGTGCGCAGGCGCGACAGTCGTATACACAAGCGAGTAGTGTATAATACCTTTGTCTTTCTCCCTCTTCTTTTCGTTCTCTCATCCTTTCTCTCTCTATTACCACTCCACCCCGCCTATGCATAGTATATACTCATGAATTCATAAAGTATGAGATGAAACCGGTTGCAATACGAAACTACAATCTTTTTGTTACTTTTTAACGCTATAAACAATATGCATTTAATCTTCTCTAACGTACAACGCAGGGTGTATGCATATGCATATTGTTTAAAGCGTTAAAAAGTAATAAAATTATTGCATTTTCGTATTGCAACCGATTGCATCTCATACTTTATGATCTTAAGTGTCGAATAGTCATCGCAGAGTTGAAAAATATTAATTATATAAAAAAAATGAAAAATGTCAAAAATGCTATTTTTTAAATGTTTAACAATTTTTAATTTGAAAACGCTATGAAAAAATGCATAGGAAGATTTTTTTCTTAAAATCATTCAACGATTACGGTAAAAATTTTTGTTTTGCGAAAAAACAGTTTTTTTTATTGTAACAAATTTCCTAACCATTTCTCGGGAATCCACCCTTGATATTTGTAATCAGGGGTCAAAATAAATAGACAAAACATTGGTGGAGCCTTGTCGCTTTAACGGCTACGAAAACCCTCTGGGCTACCCTACTAATTACAGATTTAATTTAATTTCGCGACATTTAAATGTCAATAATAATAATATCGGTATTTCGTGAATCCTTGCGCAGCCAGTGGCAAAAAATAGAACTATCACCTGGGTTTATTATTGTGACCCTTGTGACCAGAAATATTATGGAAAAGCCTATACCGAGTAGACTCCTGTGGACCCCTATTTTTGAATATGTGATGTGATAGATCACTGGTGAGAAGCCGGCGAACCGTATTTTTAGACTATATGATTTATGATAACTCACATCACACTTCGCGTGGTCAGACCAGACCCAGCGAAGCAGTGAAACATGCGCATTATCGTTGTATGTTGTATGTATTCAGTATGGTATTCAGGCGTCAGAGTATTGTCAAAATCACATGTTTATTAGAGTTGTTATTGTAGTTTTGTTTTGAAACTTGTCTTTTATGAATAAAAGAATATAGTATATTTGTGGTCTGATTCCTTATTGTTGTACAAAAATGGAGTTTTTTGAAGAAAATTCTTTCAATTTTCATAAATATAACGAGGCAACGCTGCAATATCGAAAATACGACCCATGAAAGGTTCTGTCAGGGATCGATCCATAGACAAATTCTATTATCTCTGGATCGATCACTTCCCGACTCACTTCATTTTCACTTCACATCACATCACACGTTCGAAAATAGGGGTCGCTCTGGTATCTATTCTTCGTGGTACATAAAGTCAACAAATAAAACGAAGAAGATAACCTCTAAAAATACTTGACAACTAGTAAATCTGTGCACCCATAGAGATATTATTATACTGTGGTTTAATTTGTCTATGGGTTTACCACGGTTGTTTACGTTAAGTTTTTATATAAAATTTTTAATATTACTTAAAAATAATATCAAGTGACTAATATTACGTTATAGTATAGTAAGTATGGCATTTAGTTATAAACATTAATAAGAACATTATGTATCAGTGCCATAAAAGTTTTAAATTTCATAGTATTTATGAACAAACCAGTAATGTCTTATGTCGTAATAAAGCATTATTAAATGTTCAAATACGTAGTTCTGTTAGTAGAAAATCAGTTTATAATGAATTTGTACCAAGTTCTAAGATAAAAGTGTTTTTACCGAATCCTAATAAGAAACCTTTAGATATTAAGAAACCAACACCACGAGCACCTTACGTACAGAAAAACTATGGACCGCGTAAAAACAAACTCAATATCCAAATGTTGTCGAAAGCTATTTATGATCAAGTTTTTCTAGAAGGATTTAAAGATACCTGTGATAAACAAGTAGTTGAAAGATGTAATCAAGAACTTGCTAAACATAAAATGATAAGTTCTGAAAAAGATTTTCAATTAGATGTTGATTATAAAATCCCTCCTTTGAAAGGAAGTAACATAGCTGAACATTTTCATATTATCGGTGAGGAACAAGTTAAGCCGTATAGAGATTTAGTTGAAGAACTAATAACTTTTGTTCCATTACGTCCAAGTTCTTGGGTAATGCAGTCTGGTTGGACTCGATATGCACCTGAAACTGAACCAGTACAAGTTCCTTATCCTTCGGAAGATGCCTTTGTTTTCGATGTAGAGGTAAATAATAATAAGTAATCCGTTTTTATCGATAAATTATTTAAAATAATTATAGGTATGTATGGCAGCTGGAAAAATTCCTACATTAGCCACTGCAGTTAGTAATAAAGCTTGGTACGCCTGGGTGAGTCCTTCTGTATTAGAAGGTACTAGTAAACCTGTTACCAATCATCAGTATTCAATTGCATCTCTAATACCTTTCGAAAGCGAAGAGAAAGATACTGGTGTAAAATTATCTGAACATCAAATTAAACCTAAAGTGATTATCGGTCATAATGTCTCTTTCGATAGGGCTCGCATAAAAGAACAATACTGGTTAAATAGAACTGGTACTAGATTCATAGATACCATGAGTTTACATATTTGTGTAGGTGGTCTTACTAGCTATCAAAGAACAGTTTTAAAATCTAAAAAATTCATTGAAGAAGATGAAGACTGGAGAACATCTAGTTCATTAAATAATCTAGTCGATGTTTATAAGCTATATTGTGGAAAAAATCTTTCCAAGCAATCTAGGGATTATTTTGTAGAGGGTACAATGTCAGACATTAAAGATAATTTTCAAAAATTGATGGATTACTGTGCTGGTGATGTGATAGCCACTCATGAAATATTGAAGGAACTGTTTCCATTATTTTCTGCTAGATTTCCTCATCCCGTTACATTAGCTGGTAAGTTTTTCAATTTTATACACAGTTAGACAAGAGTGCATTAAAACATTATCTAATTTGCAGAAAAAATATTTGTAAAACATTTTAAGGAAGTTTAAAAGTTACCGGTAGAACAATCTAAGTTATTTTGAGAATTATTAAACTAGTTTTTTCTGTTTTACACAGGTATGTTGGAGTTAAGTACCGCTTATTTACCAGTAAATTCAAATTGGCAACGATACATTGAGGAATCCGAGCAAGGGTATGAAGATCTTGAACATTCAGGAAAAATGCTATTAGCACATCGTGCAAATCAAGCGTGTCAGTTATTGCACGATGATAAATACAAAGAAGATATTTGGATGTGGGATCAAGATTGGCAAATTAAAGAAATTAAAATGAAAGCATCAATTGCTACAAAGAAAAAGAAAATAATAGAGAATGTAGAAAAATCTACTACCAACACTAAAAAAATTAATGAAGATGAAGAAATCGATCCTTTAGAAGAGAAATTTAGATATTTATGGGAAACAAAAGCAAATTTATCATCGGTAAAAACTTTATTACCTGGTTATCCAAATTGGTACAGAAAATTATGTACAAAACCTAATTCAGTACCTTTATGGGTACCTGGACCTACGCTTATTAGCACATCAATGCAAATAACTCCAAAATTATTATATTTAACTTGGGAGGGTTATCCTTTGCATTATATAAGAGATAAAGGATGGGGTTTCCTCGTACCATTTTCAGATGATATTAATATTGAGAGAAAACTGCCTTTAAAACAATTACTAGAAAAATGTCCCTTATTGATTTTCAAAGAAGGAGGAAAACACGATTTAGATTTGGTTAATTTACGCCAATCTGTCCAAGAAAATTTATCTAAAAAAGAATATTATACAAGATTAAAAAAGGATAAAACCCAAGGATTGTATAAAGGTACTGGAATATGGTGTAATACTGAAATAGAAGATTGCTGTTATTTTTTTAAATTACCTCATAAAGATGGGCCGTCATTTAACGTAGGTAACCCCCTTGCTAAAGATTTTCTAAACAAATTTTCTGAAAATGTATTGGCTGGCGATACAGAAAGTGCAGAACTGATTTTGGAAATAACAAAAAAGTTATCATATTGGAGGAATAATAGAAATAGAATTCTTGATCAGATGGTTGTTTGGTTGGATGAAGAAAATTTGCCCAAAGTTTTACGTAATAGAGGTGAATATCTTTAATTAGTAATACTTGTTTTATTGTTTTATTATTTGGGAAATATTATAGTAGTTTTTTTTAATATTTTTTTGTGGAAATAACGTAAAACTCGACATTTTTTTTTTTTCAATAAAAGAAATCAATCTTTAATGAAAAACTACATTGGCTTCCTTTTAGCCTTTACTTCGTAAATCAAGAAATATGTTTGTACACCGAGTATTATCTAAATGCTTTAATTTAAATATTTGTTTATTTACTTTTAGGAGATGTTTTTGGCTCGATTTTACCACAAGTTGTAGTATGTGGAACTTTAACCAGGAGAGCAGTAGAACCTACGTGGATGACTGCATCCAATGCTCAAATTGAAAGAATTGGTTCTGAATTACGTGCTATGGTACAAGCACCTCCTGGTTACAATATAGTAGGTGCCGATGTAGATTCTCAAGAACTTTGGATTGCTTCGGTTATTGGAGATGCAAATCATGCAAAAGTGCATGGAGCGACTCCTTTTGGATGGATGACATTGAGTGGAAATAAATCATCCGGTACAGATATGCATAGTGTCACTGCTAAAGCTGTAGGAATAAGTAGAGATCATGCAAAAGTTATAAATTATGCTAGAATTTACGGTGCTGGTCAAAGTTTTGCTGAACGATTATTGAAACAATTTAATCCAACGATGTCGCAAACTGAAGCTAAAAGTAAAGCTCAAAAAATGTTTGCTTTAACCAAAGGAAAAAAATTATATTATTTACGACAAGAATTTGTTACTGATTTCGCTGATGTGCCGTATACAAAATGGCAAGCGTTTGAACTGGCAAAAGTTTGTGGAAAAACTATAGATAAAATGTTTCATAAATCAAAATGGATCGGAGGAACAGAATCAGCTATGTTTAATCGACTTGAAGAAATTGCCAATAGTCCAAATCCTGCAACTCCTTTTTTGAATGGAAGATTAAGTAGAGCATTAGAACCAAAGTCAAACATTGAAGACCAATATTTACCAACACGAGTTAATTGGGTTGTTCAAAGTGGTGCAGCGGATTTTCTCCATTTAATGTTAGTTTGCATGAGGTGGATTATGGGAGATAAAATAAGATTCTGTCTAAGTTTCCACGATGAGGTTCGATATTTAGTACCACAAGAATATAGATACCAAGCAGCTCTAGCTCTACATACTACGAATCTTTTAACGAGATCATTTTGTTCATATCAACTTGGTTTAAACGATTTACCTCAATCCGTAGCATTTTTCTCATCAGTTGAAGTCGATAAAGTACTAAGAAAAGAATCGAAACAAGACTGTATAACGCCCTCGAATCCACATGGATTAAGTAAAGGTTATGGGATACCAAATGGGGAAGCTTTAGATATTTATCAGGCTATAGAAAAAGCTGGGGGACGGTTTACTTGTTGGTACGAGTCCAAATTTAATAAGCAAAGGTGAATATATTGCTGTGTCCATAATAAAACTTAAGTGCCTTATAATTATTTAGGATCTTTTGATTAATTAAACGAATTTTGTGATCAGATAGTGTAATATCTACAAGTTATCATTCTTATTTTATCCATTATTTACTAAGATCTTATGGAACGGTAACGGAGGAAATTGTATGCAAGAAGAAAAAAACGAGAATTATCAGAGGAAAAGTGATAAACAACACATTACAACTAATGGAAAGACATTCTACTAAATACAGTGAAAGAGGTGTAGAAAAGAATCAATAGCTGAAGTTAAAAAGAATACTGCAATATATTAATAAACAATAGAATAAACTACAGTAAAGAATAAAAACAAGATAACTAATACTTATTCAAGTCAAAAAATTATATATTTATTTGATATGTATTTAGTAGAATTTCCATTTGTTATGAAAAAAAGTGTTGTTTGTTAATATATTATTTAATAAAAATTGTTAATATTATTTTATAAATATTATATAATTTTTTATTAAATATAAAGATTATATACGCCTCATAGACATCCTTATTCTTTGTAAAATGCCTACTTTAAACACAATGTCTTACTTCTATGGTGTCATAGCAATGATAAATATGACAATTTGTAACTGAAACGCTGGCAATTTATAAAAAATAAAAGCTAAAGTTGAAGTTTTATTTATTGTCTTACTCCCATGAATTTTTTTTATAGTATAACTAAGAAACAGTTACGGGTTACAGTAAACATTAATCTAACGACGAATGTACAGATGAACTACAAAGACAAAAACAGCACATGCTTTGTATTAGAGAAATGTGTGGAAGTGAACTGTATAGTGTAAAAAGCGTAGAATCTGTAAATTCTGATGAAAGCGAAATTTTTAATATCTGATGTTCTCGAAAGTCGGACCAGCGAATCAGGAAGCATAGACTCACTCAAAAATAATAATAACGACATATAGACAGATCAACATGAAAAGATTTTCTTTAAAAACAAAACTTAAAAGGCAAAATTACAAAATTCAAGGATATTACTTGATAATTTAAATTGTACTTTTTGTAAGAAAAGCTGATTTATATTTTTTATACAGATTTAATTACTGGTTTTATAGAAAATATGTATATATATTAGGGAAATTCATTTCCACCTAAAACTTTTTTCTCGGTGTTTAAGCAAAGTATAAATCTGTATGAGCTCTTAATATCAATTTTTAGTACTTACTATATTTAAATTTAAACTTTTTCCATAAAAAAATGTTTTTTTTTTCAAATTTGCTTAGCCACCTTTTATAATATTATAAACCGGTTTCATAGGCCTTATGAGTAATTTTACGCTGTTTGAAATTGCTTTGTTGTTTTTTGTGTGACTCGCACTGGATCGCCAGAATGAGTCATCAAAGTTCAGTTTTTTTAAATTTTTTTGAAATAAATCTATGACCAGTATTTGATGAAATTATGTACAGCCATTTTTATACCTTAAAACGTAAGACTGATAAATACCAATTATGCTATCCAAATTCAACTTTCATATTAATTACTAACAAATTTTCCTAAAACAATAGCTTTTCTAGATTTATCATGATTTCTAAATTATTATATATGTAAAAGAACACATCATTTCATAAAAAAAAGTAAATTCAAAGAGCGTAAAATTTCTCATAAGGTCCATTTAACCGATTCACATTTTAAAAGGTAATTTTTTATATGCAAAATTTTAATAGTAAGTACTAAAAATTTATAATAAGAGCTCATACTTGGTAAGATTTTTTCTGTATGTAGGTTAATATTTTGCTTGAGTAGGTAGCTACCGAGAAAAAAGTTTTCGGCGGAAATGAATCACTCGAATATATACATAATTTATGTGATGTTTACTTATATATTTTTCAACGATTAAATGGATTAAAAGATTAAAAGATGTCATATTTTATATTTTTGTATTTACTCTTATTAATTTCAATGAAAAAATATTTTCTTTATTGTTCCAGAACATGACTGAACAAGATAAATACAAACATATGGAAAATGTTCTTCAAAAAATCAACTCAAATTTCATATCTTTACCTGAAGATGAGAGTAGACGTAATTCATATATACTAAACAAGGTAAGTTTATGATTTAACTTTAGAAAGCTTCACATCACCACAAAAATGAGTAACGAAACTTCCACTGTCTCGTTGTTCCCAATTTCGGGTAACCAACGCCTCCTTGTATGAATTAGCTATTCGCTATTTTCATTTTCAAGTAGGTTTCAGATCTCATTAAATTCTTTGCTTTCATCGGAATTCACTGGGATTCTCAAGTTTTTATTTAATATTATACTATCCCAAATCACTAAATCACCAGTTATAAATTGTACAAACAAGAAAAAATATTGCTAATGTTGCTTACCAAACACAAAAAGTTTTCTTTACATTTTGGTGAAAGCTGGATATAAAATGATATATCATTAGTATCGCATCAAAAACCTTCAATATACATTGTGTGCTTGTTTATTTGAAAATGAGTGTAAGAATTAAATTTAATATTTGTCTTGGGAAGCTTAGGTACCATTCAAGGTAGGCTTCCGGAGGATTTTAGAAATAGATCTAGATAAATCCTCATCATAAGACAAGCATCGGTGCTAAATCCCAAGTATAGCAGAATTGCTAAAAGAACTCATGATTAAGTTTGTCAAATGCTTTGGTGTAATCCAACAAGACGACCACAGTACAGCTATGATTTTGGCGGAATCCTAATTGTACGGATGGTAAGATGTAGTGTATTTCAGCATAACTATGTATTTGGAAGTCCAAAACACTAAGATCTTTGGTTGGTAAAATGCTTATGGGCCGAAGGTCCTTAAATTCGTTAGGATTTGATACTTTTGGGATCGGGAGTAGAAACTTATGTTTCAATACAGGAATTAACTAAGTGTAAAACTGTTAGCAACATATGTGTACAACAGAAGCTGAGCATTTTAATTCCAATACCATCAGTACCTCAGATTTTATTGAGATGAGTGCTTTTTCAATATCAGTGATGCCAAATAACCCGCAGTACTTTTTTTTTATTTTGATGGTAAAAATTAAAGGAATCTGGATCAGCACTTCTTGAAGTAGCCGCATCAACATTTTTCACGTTGTCTAGCGTGGAATTTTATAATTTATAGTTGCAAAAATCCCCAAATACCAGTTTTGGCAGAAATTCGGGTACTAATTTTCGAAGATATTTATAAACAATATAGGTACTACATATTATAACCTCTTCTTTTTAAAGTCAGTTAAAAAATCTGCTATTAAAAACTAACAACTTATTTTCCTAATAGAAAGAAGTACCAAGTAGATTTAAAAACAAAATTAATGGGACCATCTCGCACAACATCTCTACGAAACAAAATAAGGATCATCCAAATCGCTACTTTTATTAAAAATTTATGCGGGAACAAACATTATGCAGGTCGTAACCTAGTCTTTTTGATTGAAGCTGCCCTTACAAATAATAAGTACATTTAATACTTTAAATTGTATTTATGTTTCTAAATTAACAATCCAATTTCGGTTTTCAATCACAATAACAATAACAGTAAATTTAAATATAGACAAATCCAAATCATCTGGCCGCTTCGCGTTTAACACTCTTAGGAATAGAACTGCAGGCTTGCATCCGTTCAGCCTTTTCCTGATCGGATACAGTATTAGACGGCATCACTTTCACCGGTTCAGGAAATGGATTGGCCAACCTGGAGGACTTTAGAGGCCAAGTGACATGTTTCTGAGTGGTTGAAACCGCGAAAGACCTGTAGCCTTTTTGTACCGATGTAGTTTCTTTTTCCGGTGGTTTTGATTCTTCTTCCTTTTCGTTTTGGTTACGTATGACGGGACGTTTATCGAAAACAAACTTTTTCTTTTGATTAATATGATTTCTGCATACCTGATACCTTACGGGGGCATTTTCTTTGACGGGGGCAGTTTGATTTGATTCGGGTGCAGTGGTCTGATGAACATCTACCTTTGAGTTACTTAACGTTCTTATGAACTGAAATTTTAATGTTCGATTTACGTAACTAAACATTTTATTATTTAGATTTTACTCGAATTTTTTGAGACATTGACATTTTCAGTGGTGGCGTAATGGAGTGACTGTAAACAAATGAATATTTCAAATTAAATATTTACTAGTGATGGGAGCATGGAGACTAGACAAGGAGTACGAACTCCATGTATGCAAATAGGGCTACCAAAATAAGAGGGCGCTGGTGTTCCATTTGTACCAAAATGGCGACTAATGAGGACGTAGTTTGAAATAAAATAAATAATTTTTAATTATTTCATTATTAATTTATTTACACAATAAAAAAAATAGTTCGATCTTTTAGATATAAATAATAAAAACCATTTTAATAATTCACGATTATTTAATTGTCTATATTCACACCGGTACAAAAGGAATATTAGCGCCGCAAGTGGTGAAAAAAGTAAACCTAATATGTACAATACGCGTGGACAGATTTTGGCAATTCTCCCGGTCGAGTGCGTACTTCTATTGGAGTAATAAAAACAGATATTAACATCCGCCTATTTATTATCACTGAATTTGTGGTTTCGTTTTACTTGAAGGAGTAACTCAGAGCTGTACCGGTACACCTTCGAGTTACTCTTTAACAAATTTAGAATAAAAGTCTTGAGATAGAAACTTTACTATATGGAGGGTAGAGGTACCCTCCATATTTTACTATCAGGATTTATAAGGGATTAACAATTGTTAATAATTGACAGTGGATTCAAAATGGCTGATATGCCTTACTTAACATGAAACCATGGAGACTACACAAGGAGCACGAACTCGAATGTGGCATTTGCCAGAATATGTCCGCTTTAAAGTATAAATTAAGCTCGATTTTTCCACCACTAGCGTCGCTAGTTTTCCTTTTGTACCGGTATGAATATAGACAATTAAATAATCTTGAATTATTAAATTGGTTTTATTATTTATATCTGAAAGATCGAACTATTTTTTTCATTGTGTAAATTAATTAATAATGAAATAATTAAAAATTATTTATTTTATTTCAAACTACGTCCTCATTGGACGCCATTTTGGTACAAATGGAACACCAGCGCCCTCTTATTTTGCTAGCCCTATTTGCATACATGGAGTTCGTTCTCCTTATCTAGTCCCCATGCATGAAACCCTCGAATAAAGTTCAATTCGCAAAGTTAGATCTGCCTAGTTCTTTATTATTCTTAGTTTGTTTTAAGATAGATTTTAATATTTTTTTATTTACAATTTCATCAGATGTAATTTTTTCCAAAATTCTAAATTGAATTTAAATTTTAAAATTAAATAAAGTCGAAACCGAATATAATGACAAATCTCGGCTATTATTATTATTATTATTATTATTATTATTAAAGTTGTGTTTTTTTCTTTTACCCACGACTCATAAGTAAATTGCGTATTTTTTAACCTATAACTCTGTCAGTAAGTGTCAAATTATTGAGGAGTTGTGTTATAGTTTCATTTACTAAACTAGTGGAGTAAGTAAATAGAAACCTGTATTATTATGTTGGTTACCTAAAGTTTTCATTAAATTAAACTAACATTTGACATTTCTCAAACAGAACTGTCTGCGAAATCCAATATTTTTGACAACTTATGCCAAAATTTAAATTTTATATTTGTTATTTTTAGTTTTATACACAACCATTTGGTAAGTCGTGGGTAAAGCATAGTACTTCACTCGAGGAACAAATTGCATATTTAGCTCGTTTCTTTAGCCCCTTCACTCGCAAGCTCGCTCATGGGCCAAACACACTCGCTGTAATATGCAATTTACTCCACTCGTAAAGTAATATACTATTAAGAGTTATAGCACACACAAACGGAGGAAAGGATGTATTATATTCACGAGATTAAAAAAACCGTTAAAATTTGAACGTTGTAATTATACGATCTGAACCAAAATCAATAGGGTTCTTATTTATCACATGATGATTCTATAATATCAAATTTCATGACCCTCTGACCTTCCGTTCAAGAGCTATTATAGCACACATAAATGCAAGTGAAATATGTATTATCTACACGAGTTTAGTAGGGTTCTTCCCCATCAAGAGGTATAGCGCACATGGACGGATGGACACACAAGCCGATCTTATATGTAAAGTACTTACTAAGTACACATGAGGACATTAGATACAGCGACATATCGCTTAAAACGAGGAAGCTTTATCGATATTCATCGGCTATAACCGAGATTCTATGGGCTATAACGACCAACCGGTTACCTATTCCAGAAAAACAAAACATCACTAACACTTTTCACCATTATGCTAAATAATAATATAATACTAATAATAGAAAGGGCAATTTTGCTATAGGCTTGTTATTAAGGCTAAATTACCGTGCTCGTCATAATATTGTGTCAGGAAAAGTTTGCGGTGAGGTGGATGGCGTTCCTAAAGATGTTACTAAAGAGTGGCTTCCTCATCTACGAAGGATACAAACCAGAGGAAATCTTTAATGCGGATGAAACTAGATTGTATTATAATTTGACCCCTAAAAACACACTTAAATTCAAAGGTGAGCAATTTAAGGTTGGAAAGATGTCTTAAGCAAAAATTTACAGGATGGGTTGCTGCGAACATGACTGGAACGTGTACAAAAAATCTTTTAGTAATAGGAAAAGCTAAAAAACCACTTTGCTTTAAGACCATTCACTCGTGGCCTGTAACATATGACCGATTACTTTAAAAAGTAATACACTTTGCTGAGAAGATTCTAATAAATTGTTTATTCTAAAACCGCTGAATATCCCATTTTAGTTTTTGAAACGAAATTTTTTATATTTATTTTATTTACTCGAAAATAAAATTTACAACTGATTTTGTGGACTTCATAGCAAATTACAGTAAAAAATGATCTGATTATGAATAAAAATAAACTCAAATCACATTATATAGGCGCTTTGCTGTAATACTTTGGTAACATTGCAGGTTGTAGACTTTGAAGTTTGATTGCTGCTTTGAACTCTTCGAAGGTCTTCTGTTTCGTTGCGATCGTCTTATGCACCGGAATCCTCTCTTGAACAACTTTATACCGAATTCCACTTCCTAAACCAAATTGAGGTGTTTCATTACTACTAGAACAACTCACTTGTTGCATTGATGAAGTTCCAGTTGGTTGTAGCGGCTCTGTCTTGATTTTTGTAGCATTAAATCTCCTTGCTATTAATATCGGATTAAGTTTAAATTTAAGAATATTATTTGCCATTTTGTGATTTGAGAAACGTAAATTTTACTGACGGAATTTTTTTTATATTTGACGTTTTCGTTGACTTAAATAATTCAAAGGTTACGGGATAAATTTTTGATCTATGAACGCTTCCAAAATAAGAAAGATATATATTAGCGGTCAGTCCTCTCGCTCTGTTACATTCTTGGTTGTTTTAATATTATTATTTCTGCAAAAAGTTGTTAAAATTCGTTTATCGTTCAATATATAAAAAACCTGGTAGTCATGGGAATTACCGACAGAAATTATACTGCTATTCTGCAAACAAAATTAAATTATGAGAGTTCTCTTTGGTCATTTACATTTGTCGGCTAAAAGTTGTTAAAATTCGGTTAACGTTCAATATTAAATAAAACTTAGCAGTCATGGGAATGTCCGACCAAAATTATACTGCTATTGTGCACTTAGTGTTGTTAAATTCGCTTTCTTTCTTACTTTTTCCCCTTCCTTTTACCCTTTGTAGTTGTCGAATTTGGATCTATATTCATTTCTATTCACCCATTTATTCCATTCTTTTCTGTTTTCCGTCATTATTTTCATTTCCTCGAGTGTTTTTAGTTTAACTTTTCCCGCCTCTACAACTTGCTGAATACGAGCAAGGTATACCATGCCTAAACCTACCAAAAAGTGGAAGACCTAGGATTTTTATTCAATAAAGACAGATAAACTGTTGACGAGAGCTAAAAATAGGTGAGAAACTTAGGGCGTGACACAATTTCAAAAGATTTCTCTAGGAATGTTCTAATATTCCGAAAACGAAGAAAATGTCAAAAATACATGGCAAACCAATTAGCACGAATACCATGATGTTGTCGGGCATTAAGACGGTAATGGATGAAAAGTATTTTACTTAAGGCAATTTAGAGATTAAAGGAAATGGTGGTTTCTATACCGACAACATACAAGAATGCCCAAATAATGTAAAGTAAAAAAAAAAGCGAAGTTGTCAGATAAAATTTTAGTTTGGTGTGTGATTTCTATCGCAGGTATATCTAGACCGTATGTATGGATGGTAAGGGGTGAAGCGCCGGATAGTCAACGTTATTTTCAAACTGTCTGACTAAATTAGCTGTTTTTTTTAAGGATGTCCTCGTAGGTATACACCTAAATACAAATGTACCGAGAACATCTATTGGGGCAGAAGAGACAATTTATTAATTTGGGATTTAAAGGCCTGTAAGTTAGGACGAGTGGGGAAGACGTGGGAAGGTAAGGAGTTCCACAATCTGGAGACCCTGGGGATGAAGGAACGATCGAATCGATCCGTTCTCGATGTGCAGCATTGAAAAGTATAAGGGTGCATGGAGTTGGCACGTCGCGTTGCACTGGCTGGTCTGACAAGTGGAGGCATTATAGAGCAGAGTCCTTCTGAACAAAATCCGTTTATGTATCGGTAAAACAGGGAAAGATCAGACACTGCCCTTCGGTGGGACAATGGGGCTAGGTTTTTGGTGATACTGGTGTCGTTTATTAGTCGAACTGCTCTTCTCTGTATTGTATCAAGAACTCCTACATAAAAGTTCAACTGGCCTCACCCTGTATCAACCTTGCCAAGCCTTCAAATATCTTAAGCATTTCTTTCTATCTCTCTCACTGACTTAACTTTAGTATAATAAATAAAGAACAAAGAAAAAGGTCAAACTTATCTTAAATTGCAACACGATATTCATCCTATAATTGAATTTTAAATCAAATGACATTTTGCAAATAGGTAAAAGAGTAAAGAAAGATAAACCTACCTTGTGAAGAGGTATCATAGAGATTTATTAATTCAGTAGCACACCTAGACTCGATTACTTGGTAAAGTGAAATATTTGATAAAAAGGTCATTTAAAGATCAAAAATTGAGCAATATGCAGATTTATAGTTTATCCAATATAAATTAAAGCATCAAAAGAGACGGAGCCGCCGAACCCCATACATGCGAGCAGTACTTAAGATTAGGTCGTATTTGGGCTTTGTAAAGAGTAGCTAAGTTGGATGTAGAGAATATTTCCGTGCTCTAAACAGAAAGCCTAATTTCTTTCCTGCCGCAGTTGCTATGGATGCAATATGTTCGTTCCATAGTAAGTCCTGGGAGATCGTTAATGTTTTGGCTCGACATCCCACTACGCTCGAGAAACTCAAAATTGGCTAAACGTTAAAAATAAACTACTTGTACCGAGAAACGACAACCTCCCTAATCTACCCCAGGCGCGACCGATAGAAAAACTTTGTGCTCTCTTGTCTGTTGAAGACGTCCAAGAGCTAATGAGCGATGTCCAATGAAAATTACATCTTTGTGCCTAGAAATATTGTTAATTGTAGAACATAACAAAGATATAAACTAAATTGCATTTTTTTTGTAAAATCTAGAAAAAATTAATTGTGCCAAAACTGGTAAGTCACTTTTTTGTGCTCTGTCTTTTATTTTATTCCATTAGGTGGCAGAAATTAAGAAATTTAGTAATTTAATTATTTGAGACATATATCTCCTGGGATTTTTGAAATGTAGAAACAAAACAAACAAGAAATGATGTTAAGAAAAATTTGAAAAAATGCTATATTGGACAGTAGTTGAACCTGTTATCTCCATCTTTACGACTTTAGTTGAACCAAGACTTAATCAAAGCGCTGACTAACGGTCCTGTATATCCTGGACTCAGTGATTAAGACGCTGTCGCGTAAGGATAGTGCTTAAAAGTTCGATTCCTGTCGGATACAGTATTTTGATAAATAAATTTTATTTTTTAATTTATTACAGATTCTTGATAGTATAGTTAGTGGTATGAGACGCAATACGTTATTTAACAGTTTATACCAAATGAAATATTATGGTGGAAGCTATTATGATGGATTGAAAGTTGGTAAACCTGAGGAATATGATTTAGATTTTAAATTAGTTTTACCATCTAAAGTTAATCCCAGTGTAGAAATTAGTAATAAACCTGGTTTCGTCCATATTAAAGTTGACAATGTAAAAATGCGGTCATCTAGTAAGGAGAAGAAATACGAGTAAGTTTTTTTACAGTTCTAATTGTTTAATTTATTTAAAAAACATATTCTTTACTAGCTTTTACACGCGACATCGTTTGCGTCAAAATTTAGATAAGAATAATGTAAAATTGCGGTCATCTAGTAGGAACAAAAAACACGAGTAAGTTATTTACAGTTCTAGTTGTTTAATTTATTTTTAAAAAATATTCTTCACTAGCTTTTACACGCGACATTGTTTGCGTCTAAATTTAGATAAGAATGTTGCCTGATCTTACGGCTGTCGCATATTATATCAAATTTTACATTTCTGCATTAAGCCTAGAAAGATTCGTATTTTCGATACGTTCATCAACGAATTGTCAGCGTCTCCTGCATTTCTTGCCCTGCGGTCGCGTTGCGTTTAAATGACGCCCTTTCACTCTAAGCTGAACCCTGTTTAATATAATTGATCATATAGATCTGAGCTCTATTTTAGTTGGTACATATTAAGTGATTGACATAAATTGACATAACTTCTCTGTTTGTTGTATGTATGAGCAAGTTAGGGGTAACAGATACACCTGCGAGTGAGAAGATCTATTGTGTCCCCCTTTTCTTGCTATATTTCTGATGATTTCTCAGACTTATAGCAGCTCTTCTAGTCCTATCTTCCTTAGAAAGTTTAGGATATTGTTGGGTTTCAAGTTAGGTAGTTCTTCCTTTTCTATTTCGTATGACCCTAGGTATTTGACCATAGAATTACTTAATGCCATGCATTCTAAGAGTATGTGTTTGACGTTTCATCCTCTACCTCACAGAATCTGCAGTTTGCTTCATCTTTTTTTTGGGTTTTATGAGGGTTGGAAATCTTCAAAAGACACCGGGTAGTATCGGATTCACCCACCGAAGTCGGCGCTTACTACTAAAAATTCGTCCACTCCGGGGAGCGAGCAGGAAACCGCCCTGGTGTAGGCATAAACTTCTACTCGCTCGCCCTGCCTTTCGTACCCTTACTCACGTTAGCCTGATTTTGCATTTTTTTGTTTGGATTTTTTATTACTTTTTTTTCAGGCTATCTTCTCTCCTCCTCCTCCTTTCTTTGGTCACACTCCTTACAAACCCATGTACAACTTTCCAAACATTCTCGTTTCTAACCATACAGGACACCAACTCCTGCATCGAGTTACCGTCCCACCCACATTGTCTCAACTTCTCTCTTTCCTCCGTCCATTTACCGCATTCCAACATCGTATGTAGGACAGTATCCAAAGCCCCACAGTACGGACACTCGTGTGTTTCGGCTCTATTAAACCTATACAGATATGACCGGAAACACCCAGTTTGCGTCATCTACCAATCCTAGTTTCTTCATGTGTCCTCTTAATCAGCAGTGCCCGGTTAGTATTCCTGTTATAATTCGGAGGTTCTTCTTACTAATGTTAAGACAGCTGTGAGATCTCTTCTGGTTATAGTTTTACAGGAGCGTCTTCGATTGTCTTAGACCTTCTAGATCATTCCAGTATTTGGATTTTTTGCTATCCATTTTTGCCTTATTTTTTCTAAGATTGTACTACTGCTGATTGCACAGGATGGTTCTGTTCCTAGGTATGGGGTTTCAGCTTCTTCTTTTGCAGCTTGTCTGCTGTTTCGTTTTCTTCTATTCCTATGTGTCCTGGAACCCATAGGAGAGTAATAGTGTTATTCTGTCCTAGTTCGTTTAATTTGCCTAGTCATTCCCAGACCATCTTTGAACTGATTGTATCTGAGTTCAGGCTTTCTGAGTATTTGGTTGTAGGTCCAAAAACCCCTGCTCCTGTTCCTTTATCTGTCTTGCAACCGTCCATTTCATGCCATTTTGGCTTAGCCCCAATATCGTGTTCTCGTCCCATTCAGATTTACTTACCAGTTTTGTGGTAAATTTTCTTACAAAGTTAAATTTCTTTGTCGTGTCATCTTGGGGCATTTTCAATTGGGGCAATTAAGTTGGAGTGATCGAGGTCTTTCTTCATAGTATTTTCTACTGTTTGTTATCCGCTTTAAATAAAAAATTACTAAATGTTAAGTAAAGTTCATCAAAATATATGCCTGAAAACTGCATCCAAATCGTTTAAGTCGTTTATGAGATTAATGTTAACAAACATACAGACATATATACGAAATGAAAAAAGCATTATTTTGAGAACGTTCTCTAAGTTATAAATTTTTTGTTATGAGAAATCTTATAATTAATTTTTTGAAAATGGTTTTTTGTTTAGATTTTTCGTACCTGTATTTTAGGCACATTGAGTCTTTATTAGATACAAATTCAACATTTTTATCTTCAAATAAAGTTCTTAGTTGGTTCGAAAAAGTTTTAAATAAAGCATTGCAAGATTTCAAACGAACTGATAATCAACCAGGTTATATTTTTAACGTAGAATACAATGGTAAAACTGAACAAATTTACGTAAGTCGACAATTTTAATATATTTTTACCTTTAATTTAAATTTCTGGATTTTTATTTATTTTAGGGTACATTACCAAAAGCTTATCCAGCTTTTACATTGAAATTAAGGAATGATAATGGAATTAAATTCGACATTGATTTAGTACCATGTTTTCAATTTTCCAAAGAACAATGGCCAAAGGGATGTTATAGAAAAAACCCATGTCCAAAAAGAGTAAGTATTATTTGTACATAATTTTTAAGCTAATTTTCATTTCTTTTTTAAAACGTAAGTAGAAATGAAATTAAAAGAAAACATGTAGAACTAGGTGAGTTTCTATGGAATAAAAGTTGGCACGCTCTAAAGTGGGAGTAGTGAATTATAGAGACAAGGAGAGACAGGAAGCGTAATTTTACTTGAGAGTGGAAGCAACAAGACTGACAAGCCAGGGAAATTTTTGTCACGTTTTATTCTGACGCAACCATAGACATATAGGTTGCCCCAAATTAGTCATAGTAATGTAAACTCAAAACAAGTTTTTTTTTATAGAATCGTGAACATTATTTTATTATGGACCTTGATTTATGCCATTATATACATAAAGATGTCAAAAAAATAATGGCTTCCTGTCAAAATGACATTACCTTTACTGCGTCCCTATTGGTGGACCCAGTAATATCTGGGCTGTGCGTCTTGATTCTAGCCAGTTTTCGAAGTACGAGAGAAAAAGATCGAAGCAGTATTTACTTCTCTTTTTAATAAAAGTATGCCCCCAATTGAAGGTATCAATGCTGTCACGTTGTCGGTACGCTACACCCATTAGAAAAAGAAGCAAACACTGCTTAGATCTTTTTTCGCATTCGCACTGGGAGAAAGAGCTTGAATCGGGATAGAGAGTCTAGGTATTATATATGTCTATGGTCGCTATACCTCTTCTTCTGAACCTTAAGTACCTTAAAAGCTTCACTTTAATAATACTAATTTTCTAAATTTGGATATATTTGTGGAAATGTTAACATTTTATCATTTATCTAGATTTTTGATTTTTTAAGAATCTATTTTTCTTTTTTCTAGATGTTTTAATACTTATTTTTGTTTTTTAAAATTGCCTTTAATTGGAACGAAGTTCCCTTTCGCGCGTTACGAACAGTTACGACTGACGCTAGGAGCTAGCCAAAAAAAATTCATACCAAAAGTTGTCACGACACTATGACACGACACACGCATGTTTCTCTCTCTCACAGACCAAAAAATAAATAACTCTCTCTCCCTCTCTCTCATAGATAGATATATTACAATTAAAAAGACACTATTTTAAATTAAAAGAAAATGTACATTAAAAAGAAAATACTGTAGAAAAAATAATAATTAACTATAATAGTATTACATTTTATTTCATCCTGTTTTTATAAATTAATAAATTCATAAACATTTTAAAAATAGTTCGTAACTTGACTATTTAGGTACCTACGTCAAATTACCTTAACTGTCAGTTACTGTCAAATATTTTAATTTTAAAATTTTGTATTGAATTGTTAATTCCTGTTTTAAATTATAAAAAGTAATTCTAAAAAGATGTGTTATCTAAAGCACTTGTATTGTATAAATGGACACTTTTGTTAAAAGAAACGAACTGTTAGGTAAGTAGAGATTTTATACAGACAATAATAAATGCTTATGTATGTATAAACACTCTGTTATGTTTACAAATTACTAATTCCTTCACTAATTAATCGAAAGGAACTTCGTTCCATCCGGGTGTCCCTTGACACCTCACACTTTTTTTTTTGAATTGCCACGAATTTTTTGTTTATATTTTCTTGCTAAATTTTCAACAATTTTTAGGGAGATTTTTTGGTAGTTCCAAAAAATCCGTATGTAAAAGAAAATGAGAATATAAAGTATGAGATTTATTGGAGATTATCATTTCAAGAACAAGAAAGAGAGTTGATGACGGGTAACGAATATACCACTCTTAAAGCAGTAATACGATTACTAAAAGTAATAATTGCGTCAGTTATTAAAAATAGAAAATTTTTAATCGTTTTTTGTTTTTAGAAATTACGAGATCAAAACAATGACAAAATAGCCAGTTACTACATAAAAACTATTTTCTTGTGGGAAATCCTTGAACGAGAAAAAGATAAAGGATATTGGAGTCAATCTCTTGGAATTGTTTGTATGACGATGTTAATAAAATATGAAGAAATACTTAGAAGTTACAATATTCCATATTATTGGAATAAAAAATATAATCTTATTGGGCATATACCAAAAATTACTATTGAAAATATTTCTAATCGTTTAAAAAATGTAATCGGAACTGTTAATAGAAACTTAAGCGATCCTTTTGTTATTGCCAAATATTTATGTAAGTTCTATAAATTTTTATATGTATTAGCATTATTAGATATCAAAGAATATTATTATTTAAACGCTTTACAAGTTTTTGAAAAACATTTTCAAAGACATTGACCGTTCAACCAAGAAGAAACAACTACTTCCCGGGCTATATGCCCCGACGGATATTGGATTACACTTCAAAGTCAAACGGCGTTGGCATATCTAATAGATAATTTTACTTTAAAGTGTAATCCAATATCCGTCGGTGCATATAGCCCGGGAATTAGTTGTTTCTTCTTGGTTAAACGGTCAATGTCTTTGAAAATGTTTTTCAAAAACTTGTAAAGCGTTAAAATAATAATATTCTTCGATATGTATTGGTAACTCGCTTTATTAAATACGACAATATTACAGTTTGCTGTAATAATATTTTATTAGCATCAGCCTTATGATTGTATAATTTAATGATGCTTTAGTATCGACAAAATACAAAGAGTCTTTTTAAGTCATCCCTTGTAATGTACTATTTCTTCCTACTCTGATAGGAAATTAGTCTTTCTTTGCCACTCATTGAGTACAAATTTTCGACTGGATACGAAGAAAAATAGTGTGCATTACTAGGGACGAAAGTCTATGATCGGGGAGATAATCCCATCTACTGTAATTTCTTATTATCTGGTTCACAACAATTTTGTGGTAAAATTCTGTTTTGTGCATGTTTAAAGTACAGTCTGTTCACCGTATTCTGCAAAATCTGTGTTTTTTATGTTAAATCTTTCATTTTTTTACGACTTTTCTTGTGCTTTCAAGATATTTCCAATTTTTTATGATTTCTTCTGGTTTTCCAAAATTTTTTTCAAGTTTCAGTGAATTTTTAAAGTTTCACGCTTACAATGGTTATCCCTTTTTTGTTTTTTTTTCGAGTTGTTTAGCATTTTTCTAGTTGAAAGGTTTCAAATTTTTTTAGCAATTTTCGTAAATTTTCACTTTTCACGATTTCTGTTCGTATTTTTTTTCTACTTTTTTGGTTTTCGTCCATGGTTTCTCCTTTATTTAGATTTTTCAAAATATCTCATTAAAAACAAAACGCACAAAATTCGTTATAGTATCATTCAAAAGCCTGAAATTGTACAAATTTGCATCAGACCCGTAACATACGCAGCTGAGACAATGTGCCTCACAAGTCAAGATGAAGATAAACTAAGAATATTTGAGAGGAAGATCACTAGGAGAATCGCGGGCCCAATAGAAATGGAAAACGTGGAAATGAGAAGTAGAATAATAATAATAATAATAATAATGCTTTATTTGCTTTTTTAAACAATAAAATGTTTTTAGCATCGTCAAGGACATGTAGTTATTAAAACTAAGGTAAAATTAATAAAAGTAAAAATACAAATTAAAATAAAATACGATACAACAAAAAGAAATAACTGTTTCTAAATTCAATTTTTGCAGTGTTCCGTCAGATCAGTATCGAAGAATTCAGTCACAGAGTAAACTGCTAGTTTAAGTAGTAGCTGCTTAATTTTGTTTTTGAACGGTACCTCATTCAGGTCTTTCAGGTTTTGCGGAAGTTTGTTGAAAAGTTTAATTGATTGACATATAAAACTTTTATCTGTAAGGGTTAATCTGTGTTGTGGTAGTACAATAAGGTTTCTAGATCTGGTGCAGTAACTATGTAAATTAGTTGGCATTGTTAAGTTATGTTTATTATTTCTTATATACATTAGGCATTGGAGAATGTACAAGGATGGAAGAGTAAGTATGTTTAAATGTTTGAATGTATGTCTGCAAGTCTCTAATTGATTGATTTTTGAAATCGCCCTTACCGCAGCTTTTTGAAGTACAAATATCTTTTGCCACTCCGATGAGTTTCCCCAAAAGATTAAACCGTAAGAAATTTGGCTTTAAAATAGTCCCATGTAAGCAGTTCTACAGATATCTACTGATACAAATTGTGAAATTTTTCTCAGCAGATACACTGTACTAGATAGTTTTTTTGATAAGGTTGTTATATGCTCCTTACAGTCAAGTTTAGAATCTAAAAAAAGTCCAAGAAATTTAATGCTGTGGTTTTGATTAGTATTGATACGTTCTTTTAAAGTAAACAGAAGATTATTAGTATTTTCTTTGTTAAGTAATAGTTGATTATTTACAAACCAATTTGTTGATATATCAAGCAATACTTTATCTGTTTCCTTACGTACAGCCTCGTTTTTATTACTGTGGTAAATTGTAGTATCATCTGCATAAAATAACGTCTTTGAAGTATCTAAAACGTATGGAAGGTCGTTAATATATAAAATAAAAAGCATAGGTCCTAGTATGGATCCTTGTGGTACACCAGCAAGAACTTTCTGAGAGGTTGATAATTTATTATTGATATGGACTAGTTGATATCGATCAGTTAGATATTCTGTAAGAAAATTTAGTCCGTTGCCCCTAACACCGTAAAATTCCAATTTCTTTAAGAGTATGCTGTGATTGACACAGTCAAACGCCTTCGAGAGATCACAGAATGAAGCTGAGATCATTTCGCCCCTCTCGAAGGCACCAACTATATCAGTCACAAGTTTTGTAATTGCATGCATTGTGCTACAGTTTTTTCTAAAACCAAATTGGTTTTTGTTAAGTAAATTATATTTCTCTAAAAAACTAAATAGTCTTTTATTAAAAGCTTTTTCAATTGGTTTCGAAAATGTGGGTATTATAGAAATTGGTCGATAATTTTCTGGTAAATTTTCATCGCCTTTTTTAAAGATTGGTGTAACTTTTGATGTTTTTAGTTTCTGAGGAAAAGTACCGGTGATAAAACTTTTATTAATGATTTAATTAAGAGATTTAATTACGTTATTCGAAATATTTATAAAATATTCATTAAACGTATCAGGGTTTAACTCTAATAGCCGTTTTTGTTCTTTTTTTGGTCCATTTATAATTTGCCACATGGTTTGAGATTTATTTGACGAGTCATTAATTTTTTTTGCAAAATAATTAGATTTTTCCTCATTAATTTTTTTCTTGTATTTATATTTAAGATCACGTAATTCATTTTATTTCATCCTGTCCAGTAAATACACTTCCCTATAATCAATTTGGCGCCGGTAAGTAAAACATTACGGTATCAGGTACTGTAATGTGTTGCCTAGCAACGCTGCTCTGGTTGCTTAAGGGAAGACAATTACTTTTAATTTTGACTATAAAATAAAAATAAAATAATTAATTACTTACTTTTACATCCATATTTAAAAGGAAGTCAATGTTATTCAATTTTATATTAACAATTAAACCTTAATAATAAAAAAATTATTTGACAGTGACAGATGGCTTTCAAGGTAATTTGACATAACTAATCAAGTTACGAACTATTTTTAGTCAAGTTACGAACTACTGTTAACATTTTTATGAATTTATTAATTTATAAAAACAGGATGAAATAAAATATAATACGATACATGGTCGTTAGGTGTTATTACAGTCCTCGTTTTCATTTCCAAACTCGGCTCCTACGTCGCCTCGTCCGTAAACTAACTCGTACTGTAATAAGTCACCTACCGACCTTGTAACGTATAATACTATTCTATATTATCATTTTTAATTAGTTTGGAAAGCTGATGCAGGTTATTTAATTCAGTTCTCATTGTTCTTAAATCAGTTTTATACCAAGATTTGTGTTTATTCTTGCTATGAATTGTTTTTGTTTTCTTTGGTAAAAACGTATTTATCACATTCATGAAGATTTCCAAAAAGTTGTTAAACATTTCATTTATATTTTCAAATTTGTGAAGGTCCATCCAGTTGTAATTTTTTAAAAAGCGGACGCAGTTTTTTACTGAAGGTTCGCAGATAGGTCTGAATTCAACTATACTGGTCTGACAGCTAGACTGTATGTCATTAAAATAAAATTTGTTAAATATACATTTATGATCTGAGAAATAATGGTCTTCTAAATTTATTTTACAGTTCGACATCTGAAATGCGGTTGTCAGACAATTATCAAAGGTAATACCACGAGTCCTTAAAATTTTATCGATAAATTTTTAGTTTCCACGAAAACTTTTTTATTTGGCAAAAATACGAAAACAAACTGAAATGTGATAAAATCACGAGTCCGTAGGACGAGTGATTTTATCATATTCAGTTTGTTTGAGTAGTTTTGCCTAAAATAAAAAAGTTTGAGTCTGGAAAATAAAAATTTATCTAGTAAAATTTTACAGGACGAGTGGTATTTGAGAAGATTATTTTTTGAACCATTCTGTACAAAAACTACTTTATTTAAAAAACTTCCTAGAACAACTTATGTTTCATAATTAACACAAACCTAATACCGTTACCCCTATTACCCCTATTAACTTATCCTGTACACTAGATAGTATTGACAGTTGTCAGTTGTCGTGAGCATCGTGAAAACAGGGTTATAATTTGAATAAATATTTATTTTTATACCTGCCTATTTATACAATTATATTATTTAAAGAGAAAATTACCAAAATAAAAATTATTAGGTAGGTATATCTATTTAAAGTTTACCTACAAGACCACATTTGAATGTAGGCATATAAACGTTTTAAATGCATGCAGAACCAGGAAGCAGGTTAGTTTTAAAGTACCTACATATTTAATTTTTCATTATCGTTTAGATTTTAGATGAATTGAATTGTGTTAATAATAATAACAAAATATATTTCAGAATATTTAGATAATATAAATGAATGTTGATTTATCGTAGGGTACTTATAAAAAAGAAAATTGATTGTTTAATATTGTTATTGAATTTTTGACAGTTCTATAATTTTATCAATACTAGTAAAACCACTAGTGGTTTTATCAGTATAAACCGAAATGATTGGCTAGATTTAGCATAAAACATTGAAGATTAAGCGTTTTCATTGGACGAAATTACAAAATTGTGATATTTTGACAGGTGAAATAAATAATCAGTAGTAATACCCCTAGGGCCTTGATAATACCGAGATAATTTTGTCATAGAGGATGCTGAAAGCGTGTTGCTTGATAATAGCCCGAGGCCGCAGGCCGAGGGCTATTATCTTGGAGCATCACGCTTGAAGGATCCTCTACGACAAAATTTTGAGTATTTATCAAGGCCTGAGGGGTATTCGATAAGATAATTTTTTACTTTGTAGATTTCAAAAAATTGTCAATCTGACGTTTAATAATTTTCAACAAAATTTATTATTTTTAATCTATCAACTATTATTCATTTTTAAACAAATTTACAGTTGTGAAAAGTACAATTGGTAAATGTTAAGTTGGGGGAAGAGTTTGCTGAAGTTGACGGATTGTTAATTTCCACTGTAGAAGAAATTCCTCGCATTGTTTTTTGCGACATTTTCAAGCCAGCTGTCAGTTTGACGTTTAATTAATTTTTAATCAAATACTCGATGATCTTTGATGAAAACACCAAACTGAAAACACCACATGTAGAGTGTTGTCGCTGTAATCCAGAGGTGATTGGATGGAATTTGACATATGACTCAAAATTGAATAATTTGATTGGTTACTATATTCAGTAAAAAATTATCAATACAAGTTTTAGATGTTTTAGTAATTCTAGTAGGTTCTGACACTAAGAATCTAAAATTATATGATTCTAATAATGAAACAAAATCGAATTTAGACGATTTAGAATGAATAATGAAATTAGAGAAACAATATTAGGAGAAAATATTGTCAGATTTATTAAAGCGCAAAGACTGAGATGGAGAGGACACATAGAGAGAAGAAAAAACGACCTCCTGATGAAAAAAGTCTGGATGGAATCCACAAATAATAATTTTTTGCTAAAATAATCTCAAAAACATCGTTTTCGTGTAGTTTCAATGCTAATTCGTTGATTTTTCAAAAATTTTCCCGTTTTTTAACGATTTCAGAATTTTTCACGACTTTCTCCGCTTTTTTTCACAATTTTTCCAATTTTTTTATGATTTTTTCAGATATTCTTGAATTATCAAATTTTTCACCTTTTTTTATTTATTTTTTAGATTTTTGTAGGTTTTTAACTTTTTTTGTCATTTTTCATGTTTTTTAACATTTCTTTTCATATTTTTTACGATTTTTTTCTGATTTTCTAATTTTTCATTATCCTTATATTTCGTGATTTTTTATAATTTTTTCGATATTAATTTTTTGTGATTTTGTCACTTTTTCTTGTTTTTATAATTTTTAGTGCAACCAACTGAAGTATTAACTTTAAAATCGGAAGTTACATTGGGTAAAAAAACTTTAAAAGTTTTAACAAATCAAACTAGTGATAAAAACTTACCATTAAAAAATAAGGATCAGGTTGTTACTTCAGCACCATCCAAAGAGAACCTTAAGAAGGAAGTTGATATGCTTTATCGCCAGATTGATGAGCTAAAGGAGAGAATTGATAACTTGGAAGAAAAATGAAATTATAGAGATAGTTTGTGATAAATAAGTATGTTCTCGTATGCATTTTATTATTATTTTTTTAGTTTTTAATACATTTTATACAAAAGAAGTGATTATGTATGTTTAATATATTAAAAAAGTTTGCGTTTGATACCAAAAAGCCTTTAAAATTTTTTAACTCTTCAAAAATAAATTAAATTAATCTGAAAAAAAATATTAAAAATATCGCGCTGGGAAAATTCAAGACACTTTACTATTTCCACTTAAACGATTTTGAACTGAAGGTGATAAAAAAATTCTTACCTTGAATAATATCTTCAGACAAAAAAAAAATAATTTGACATCTCATTTGTGTCTCTAGTTCTTGTAATAACATATGAGATGTTTTTACAGACACATGGATGGACAGACAGACGGACGCATTGACAGACAGGCAGATTTTTACGTTTTCACTATTTGATGTTGCGGTGAAAACAATAAAATTATTATAAAAGAACTCTTCCTGCGGTTATAGAAAAAGCTTACGCATAAGAGAATTCTCCATTTGATTCAAAGGACCAAAAAATGTTTCAAAGATGTCCATGTTGAAGAACCAAAAATTGTAGAGAAATTCTATACTTATTCAAAAGACTTTGTGCGCTGTTTATTTTAGTCACTAGCTGTGCAGTATAGCATTCTGGAGTGCAACCACTTCAATATAACGAAGTCAGTGATTGCCTACAGCTGTCATTCGATTAATTAATACGAGTTCTAATTTGAAAAAAACTCCTATCCTTGATGGATTTTTGGTCATTGCAATTTTAATTTTTTTTCAGAGACTCATCTTCGGGTAAAAGTTCAAAATTTGGTTAAAGAGTCTTTGAAGTAAACTTCAAAATTTTGCGTAAGTGTTATACAGTGAGGTCCAAAAGCTTATTAACGGAAAAAATAAATGTATCCGTTATACATTTATTTTTTCCGTTAATAAGCGTGTAAAAGAAAAATCCTGAAACACGTCAATTTTTAAATTTAAAATGACACTTTATGGCGCTAGAAAACCACCCCCACTTCAAACCCCTTCCCAAGGGGTGAGAGCACCCCATTTTTTTAAATGGCATGGGGGTCATGTGATACCTCGTTTGAAAGAGCATTTAATTGCCTATTCAGCAATGTAAAAATTTTTAGATTTAAATTTTTTGACCCCAACTTTCGCTGATTTGAATTTAACAATGAACACCATCTGTGAGAATTGTTTATAGTCAAATCGAGTTCTAGTTTGCAGTTAGAGGTGAGGATGTCACTACTATCACATCTTTTACACTTCCACTACTCGGTGGTTATAAATAGATCGTGATTTTAGTTCATTTTCAGTCAGCGAATATGCTTTAAGCTCGCTGACGACAACATATACCTTGTAGTGACGAGCCCCAATAGGGCGAAACCGGTCTACAAGTTATGTTGTCCCTTTAACAGCAAACGGGATTTGTTGGCTTCAGTTCCTTATTGTTAAATGTTCTATCGATCTTTTCACTTCTGGGGTATTGATTAACCTTTGGACTTTTAGCTCTGTTGATGGCCGGTGTTAGGCCGAAACTGCTCAGCTAATAATTTAAAAATTTTTTTACACACTAAAATACTTGTTTTCCTTTCTTTTCTTTAACTTCAGTAAGTGTGTACAAGTCTTAACAGTCTATTTTATTTTATTATTTTATTAAATTTTTTGTTTTTAAGAAAATTCAATATTTAATACTGCAATAGGTAGTTACAGTTTAATTTCCTAATAATAAAATAATCTAGTAGGCATGGTTGGTATATCAATACGACACGTTTTAAGTACATTTTAAGTAACACATTCCAAAATTTTAAATTGAATTTAATTTGTTTATTTTCAAGAAAATTCAATATTTAATACTGTAATAGGTAGTTACAGTTAAATTTCCTAATAATAAAATAATCTAGTAGGCATGCTTGGTATATCAATACGACACGTTTCAATACATTTTAAGTAACACATTCCAAAATTGTAAATCGAATTTTCTTGAAAATAAAAAAAAGAAATCTAAAAATTTTTACATGGCTGAATAGGCAATTAAATGCTCTTTCAAACGAGGTATCACATGACCCCCCATGCCCAAAATGGGGTGCTCCCACCCCTTGGGAAGGGGGTTGAAGTGGGGGGTGTTTTTTTAGCGTGATAAAGTGTCATTTTAAATTAAAAAATTGACGTGTTTCAGGATTTTTCTTTTTCACGCTTATTAACGGAGAAAATTAATGTATCCGTTACTTTTGGACCTCACTGTATATGGTTGTATCTTTACGTTTCTGGTATTCAGTTATTTTTATTTCTAAAAAATTAATTACATATATTTTTTAAATTTAAACAATAGATTGTAAAATTATAAATGCATACAACCACATGCCGGATCTCGAGTCTAGGGTCGAAAAAGAGTTTTTTTATAGCTCATTTATAGACCGCCCACTGTGCTAGGTAATTCCAAAGACTCTTTAACCCAAAATTTTTTTCAGCGTCCCAATTTGTTAGGTTGTCAGTAACAAAGGCTCGTGGGCAGTCGGGCCAGTCGGTGTTTTGATTTTGTTTTTCTTATTTTAGTAGAAATAAAACTATGCAAATAATTTTTTAAATTGTTTATTAGTTATATAGGTAGACAAGATTATAAATCATGATAAAATATTGTCTTCCGAAAAATGGTGCTTGAAAGTGTTTTTATTTACATGAAAAAATATAAGTTTCAACTTTAAAAAACACAAAAATTATGTTATTGCCCTATATTACATAAACAAATGTGATTTGATCCTATTCACACAGAATTTTTTTACTTTTTATATTAATCAAAAAATAAAAGCTCTTAGGAATCACAAATTTATTTATAAACAGTGGCGGATTAAGACAGCGCAGGACATTTAGTAAATTCTATAAAGTGGGTCTTGGTTTGTTTTAGGTTATCAAGTTTAAAGTATTAAATAAAAAAACTTTTACAAACAAACTTCTTTGAACAAATTTAGAAACAGTACAATCAATATCGACTACTTTGGTTAAATCATACTCAATACTCATTAACGTGAGATGATTCACACGTTCTTGGTCCATCGCATTCCTTAACTCATTCTTTACATATTTTAGTGTTGAAAAAAATCGTTCTAAGAAAATTATTTCTAAGAGTACCTGGTGTCTTGCTTTAAGAACATATTGGACTAAGAAAAATCTTTCGACACCAGACGGCGCTTCAGGAAAGTTATTAATTTATTGGCGCTAAACCAAGTTTCAAGACTGACGAAGGAACTGGAGCAGGGGTTTCTGGACCAAGAGCCAAATACTCAGAAACCCTGGGTGCATTTTTCCAGCGGAAATCCACGCCATTGAAAGATGTGTAGAATTTAATATTGGAAGGATATATCGTAGACAAGCGATTATAATCATGTCAGATAGCCAAGCAGCCATCAAAGCACTAAACTTACACACAATCAGTTAAAAGATGGCCTGGAAACGCCTAGGCAAACTAAATGCGCTAGGACAAAAAAAACTTTTACACTCTTATGGGTTTCATTACACATATAAATGAAAGAAAACGAAACAGCACATAAATTGTCAAAAAAAAGGAGCTAAAACCACATATTTGGGACAGAATTATCTAGAAGGACTAAGACAAGCGAAGATGCTCCTGGGAAACTATAACCAGAAGAGATCGTCCAGCTGTCTAAACCTCAGTAAAAACAAGCTCCGTATTAACATTAACCGGACACTGCCGGTGAAGAGGACATATAAAGAAACTAGTATTGGTAGATGAAGCAAAATGCAGATTCTGTTAGGAAGAGAACGAAACCTGAATACACATCCTAGAATCATATGAAATAGAAGAGGAGGATCTTCCTAGTCCTAAACTTTCTAAGAAAGTTTAGGGCTAGGCTTCAAGCAGGAGAGCTGCTATAAGTTTGAGAAAACATCAGATTCAATTCTATTGTTTTCTCAATTGTTTTTTCCTAACTATTAAACAAAGGAAATTAGTATTTATATGCATAAGTATATAAATATAGTTTGTATTTAGAATAACCGAATTTTATTTAGAAATGCTATGCGCGCACTCTAAAAATGATGGGAATCAGTAAATTTAATTCTTGACGTTTATTCACTGTCCACAGTTAAAATCTCCCGCGGAAGAGCACCTGTTTGCCGAATTTTCTTTTTTTACAGGGTCAGTAGTTAATTTTGAAGAGTTAAATTAAAGAAAAGTTTACGTTTTGCATTCAGTTTACGTTTTGCATTCATATACAGTTATCTTTCATTAGTAACATTGGCAAATAACTTAAACCAATTCTTAATACTTTACGAACCAATTTCTTTTGAATATGACTGAGGCTGACATGTAACATCTTGTTATCAATTTTATTGCCTATCTTTAATCAAGAGAAAGAAATTCTTGGTCAAATGTCTGCATCTGTATTGGAAACAATTGGAAGAAATAGAAAATATTCTTCTTGAATCAAGATATTTGTTCGATGGGTGTTCTAAAATTATAGTCAGACATTTTGATAACATCTCTTTTGTGGTAAGTTGGGTAGGTAGACTCCTACTTAAATTGATACTTTTTTTAACGGTAACAAAATATTGGTATTAGTATTTAGATACTACTTTTGCTAGGTGGAGAATCCGCCACTGTTTCTGTGGTTCCTCAATCTAACAAAATTACGTTTATTTAAAATGGATAACACATTTAATTCTTCAAAAAAATTATGAAATTAAATTGTACTTGAAGTAAATTCAATTATTTTGTCTTCCTTATCACAGAAAAATAAATATAGTAATAATTGATAAAAATAACATTGTTTACAACTAAAAAATGCTGTAAATAAATAATATTCATTAAAACAAAACTAAAATACTTATTACAGTTTGTATGTAAGTATATATGTATATACATTTCAAATAAATATAAAACTAAAATAAACTTTGGTGTTTTGTTTTTGAACATATTTACGTCATTGTTTATTAAAATTCTGGTCTTCGTCCTGCTGGACATGAGCAGATAATCAGAAATTAAGCACACATATTTGTATAACCTTTTTTAAAAATCTTTAACAAAATAATCGAAACGTCTGTTTTCCAAATTGTTGAAAGTTAGTCAGAGAAAAGTGCTACGCAAGATATTCGGACCGCTACTAATAGAACAGTACCGAAGAAGAACCAACCAAGAAATAACGGAACTATATGGAGATTCAGACAGCGAAGAGATTGCAGTGGGCGGGTCATTTACAGAAACAATCGGAAGAACGAATGTTAAAGAGATCCTGGAAAAGAGTACCAGTTGAACCCCTAGGACGCCCTAGAATGAGGTGGCGAGATAACATACAAGCAGACCTAGGAAGTATGGGGATTGAATATGACCTAACCCTAATGGAAGATAGAGCCAAGCAGCAGTAGTAGTATTTAGAGTTTGCCGGTACTAAAATCGGGTAATGCTTCAAATATAAGTAATTATAGACCTTTTTCCATACTGTGTAACTTTGGGGAACCTTTTGAGAAGTATGTTTACATAAAAACTATCTCACAAGTAAAATATTTCTTCAAGTTGATGTTATAGGTATATACAGACTACTCAGAGGCTTTTGACAAGATAGATCATGGCATTTTATTACATGAATTGAATTTGATAGGATTTACTGATTCCTTTTTAGTACTTTTTACTTCGAATTTATACCATAGGCCCTAATTTGTGACATACAATTGCAATCAACCTTATTTAGGTATATTTTGCAACATCAGGAATTCCAGTAGGTTCGAATTTGGGTCATCCTTTATTTTTTTTATTTATTAATGGTATGTGTTCATCAATTTCGTGTAAAAAATATTATTTGCAGATGATTTCAAGGTTTTTTGTACAATAATATCCGCTGTCGTGGCCCTTATCAAACAGCACTCGCACCAAAACTTTATACAGTGCTAGGATGAGATAACGAACTGTAGAATGGCCAGACAATTATTACATCATCCTGGCGAGAAAACAACAAGAAAATTTAAGGCATTGACCAGACAAAATCTCCAAACAGGTGGGAATCTTAACATATCACTGCCAATAGCGACAACATCTCTTTAGGATGAAATTAGCAGACTTGTCCCTATGCAGAGGCTGCGAACAAGAAGAGAAAACAGTAGAGCATATAATGTATAACTGCTCTGCTTATTCTGAAATTGGGCGAGTACTGGCTTACACGAGCCGATATCAGGGAGATCCTTCTCGGGAATCTCAACACCCATTTTAAATCTCTAGGCCTGATGACAGCCTGAGGTGTGGATATCTCTACACACGGGAGCATGCACAATGGGCCGTTAGTGGCCTCAGTGTCGGTAGAGCACTTGCGCTCGCCCCTCTCCAAATTTCCAGATCTAGATGCTATAATATCCATTCATAATTGCGTTATTTTAAAAGATCAACTCAATTTTATGAAAAATTGGTGCATTACTAATCAATTGCAGTTGAATGTGTTTAAGTGTAATGTGTGCTCAATTACTAGATATCAAGAAACTATAATTATTCCGTGACTGTTTCTGTTTCTCAATCTGACAAAATTACATTTATTTAAAATAAATAATACATTTAATTCTTCAAATGAATTATGAAATTTAATTATTTTTGTCTTCCTTATCACAGAAAAATAAATATTGTAATAATTGATTAAAGTAACATTTTTTACAACTAAAAGATATAAATAATTAATATTCATTAAAACAAAACAAAAATACTTATTATATTTTGTATATAAGTGTATATAAGTATATATGTATATACAATTCAAATAAAAATAAAATTAAAATAAACTTTGGTGTTTTGTATTTGAACATATTTACCATCATCGTCATCTAAAATTCAGGTCTTCGTCCATTATAAATCTGAAAATAACAAAACTGTAAAAATTTTTTCAAATATATTTGTTTTTATATATATATATTATAACGTATGGTAACTTGTCTATGTAGTATTCTATAAGTCAACTATGCTATAACATAATCCTTACCTTGAATTTATTTTAAATTTTAATATAAATGTGAAGAAGGTAAGACTCAAATTAATTTCTTAATTTTAAATATTATTATTTTAAAATATGCTCCTGGCTATTCTCTTTCTCAGGGTCAGAGTTCAAAAATTTTAAATAATAAATAGATTCAAATTCAACTAATATTGAAAATTTCAACAAAACGATTATAAAATTCAACAATCATATACCAAATTATGTTTTCTGAACGATGACTCTATCTTAACCTTAACCTTACTTTTTTTCTTATAGTGTTGTAAGCTTTTACACACTATTTTCAAAAACCAAATGTAGTTAAATCAAATGATATGAAAAATTCTGAATTTTGTAACTAATAAATCAAATTAAACTTATCTAATAATGAAAAATAACTTATTTAAACAGTGAAACAGTGTATAGTGAAATTAAATGTTCATTAAATACGTAAAAATCAAACACAGAAAAGTTCTTTATTGTTAAAAATTGGAAATTGATACCGTATTATGAAGAACTTGTATTCTCTTTGGACAGCTAAGGCTCAGGATCCCCTTTTCAATAAGAATCCACCATTTCCCAAGACAGCAATGATATACGGACACTTTAGAGATTTTGACTAATAAAATTTCTTCTAATCAGGAAACAATCAGCTCTTACATCAAATGGTAAGTAAACTAATAATTTTCTTTCTTGTTAGAAACTGGTTTTACTTTCTTTAAATTAATTCAGGAAGCATTTATATCAATGAACTGCTCAGCATACAATTTCTAACATTTATTTCTTCATAAAAATAAACTTTACTTCTTACCAGATGCTATCAGGAACTTCCTTGTAGTTTTGTTAACACTTTTGACTACTTTTAAACTTTCTTTTATAAGTATTTTGAAAAAAAAAATCTAAATTTTAACGGAGCAAACTTTATTACATCTTATCCCTTCAATAAACCAAAAATAAGAGAGAAAATATCTTCTACAAACTTCTTAACTAATTATTGATAATATAAATCTTTCTAATCTCCTTTTAACTTTCTTTTAACATCATAATTTTTACAAAAATCTTCCTCAAAACTTTTTACATCCTTCCTCTTCAGAAGGTCGAAAACAAGAGAGCGCTTCCAAAATCAACAATTAAACAACTGAATTTTTAAACAAACTTAAACTATACATTCATATTACCTATTCGCCTACTAATTATTTCAAATGAAATTACAAACAATCTAATTCTTAATTCATTATTCAAATTGAACACAATAATCATTTTTTTTTTAAATTTGCCATAACTATAAACTAATATTTTTCTATTTTCAGAATTTTTCATTTGGAAATTAAACTATAATAAATTACAATATGGCTTGAAAAACAAACTTGTGTGTTTTGAAAGTAAGTAAAAATTTTTAATATTTCTTTTATGAATTCTCATATTTCGTCATTTAATTTTCTAATTTAATTCTATTCTAACTCATCTAAGATTATTTTTAATTACCAAAGTATTGTAAACTTTATAAACTTTTAAATATTTACTTTTATTATCTATCTAATACATGATCATTAAAATTTTATATATTATAGATTAAACTATATTGAATCTTTAAAATAAATATCTCTTAGATGTACTTGTATATTTTAATTTCTTATTTTGTTTTATTTTTCTTTTTTAGGAATTGTGAAGAAGATGATGATAAATTATACCAAATTTACTGCATTTGCACTCTGCCTTGGAATAAGAATATTTTCCTTTCTCTATTTCCATTGATTTTCTTTATATGTACTTATTTAATATAGCATAGTAACTTATATCATCTCAATATATAAAGTTAATAAAGTAATGTCTGGGCATTTTAAGCTTCAAATCACAATTACTCTCTTTGAAATTCGAATCAGTACTAACTTATGTTAGAGTGATAATAGATCCATATAAACGAGCAATTTACTTTCATACTTCTTTATGTTGCACAGTAAAATATTCGTTGTCTCGTTATTGCGATAATCCCAAATCGGCAGTATAAAACTACTTTAACCAACACGCTATTTTACAACTGAGAAAATCAATGCGGGTCCTTTGCTATAAGTATTTTCTGTTCATAAGCGTGTTCTGGATGAACTCTGCATTAGTGAAACAAAACTAAAGTCAGTTTTGCAAAAAACAAAAACTAGAAATAGTGAACAAAATGTTGCACAATACAAACTTCGCCGACACCCAAAGTCAACAAATCTTTCCAAGGGTTGCAAATTTGAAATCCGTGAGACTATATATACCAAATGCGTGAAAAGAAAGTACATGTTTCTTTAGATTCACTGTTACAGAAATTAAAAGAAAGAAATATATTTGAGATTTCCAGAACAAGTCTCTGGAGAGTTTTAGACAGATTGGGTTTAAGTTCTAAAAGGAAGACAATAGAAAGGCTTTATGTGAAAGAGCTAGTGTTGTTCACTAAAGTAAGTTTTTCATTTGTTTATTTAGACAAAACTAGTATTTTTGCTAACGGCGGTATTAAACGAATTTGGCAGAACAAGAGTGTAAACACATCGTTAGTGAAGGAAAAAGACATATTATAGTGCACGCCAATGGAATGTTTTTTTTTATGGAGCCGATCTAGTGTTTTCATCAAAATCGGCCGATTATCATGACAATATGAATACATAGATATTTGTGAACTGGTTAAAAGAAAAACTGTTGCTAAGTTTACATGAATCATCTGTTATAGTATTGCATAATGTTCCGTGCCATTCGTAAATTTTAAATAAGCAACCAACAAACGAATGAATATATTACATTTCGTCCATATTGTTTTAAACCTCAGTTACTAACGTTACGGTGACGAGGCAGTATTGGAAACTTGGCAACAAGCATTGGTTACTGCCACTCCAGAAGTTTGGGAAAAAGTGTAACAAAATGATAGGGACTTAATTGAAGAATGGTGAATTCGTGAGGGTCGCATCGAAGGAGTTAATCCTGTTATCTTTACCATCCAAATGAGGATGGCAATGACAGTGAATATGAGTGTGAATATAATAGTTTTAGGAGAATAAGATAATACGAGAATACGTAATTTTGTTTTGTTTTTGTACTACTACTTGAATACCCTACCAAATAAATGTATACAAATTTATCACTTACAAATATATTTTACCATTTTGTTCCAGACAATGTTTATAAATTAGGAGAACTTACTACAGTACAATTAAGCACAATGAGCCAATTAAATCGATGCTTTTATACTTAATTAAAAATAGTCGTATATTCATGGAATAGACTTTAGGTATAATTGACTTAATCGAGTTATACATATATTACCATGCAAATAATTTTAATATCTCTTCATATTAATGAAAATGAAATTATATTTAAAAGATTATTTTACTTACTCGAATACTATTGGACTTGGACTGGTCTTTGCTAAAAGAATCTCTGTTAGCCAATGAAGTCCCAACTAGTCCCCCACAAGATCTTGAGAACGTGCGTCCTAGGGAACCTCCCAGAACTCGAGATTTCGCTCTAACCCGTACATAGTGCTCTAGTGTTGATCTGGCATAACAGTGCAAAATGAAAACACTTAAAAAAGCAGTGCGGGATACACAAGCATTCTATGCTATTAAAGGTATTACATCCAATAAAAGTATGAATATTATCTTTGCAACAATTTTTGTAAACTTGATAAGACTAGCACAGTTATTCTGATGAAAAAAGCAGTGATACTTACCATTAAAAAAATGTTTGCCTATTAGTTGTTTTCACAGAAATCAGGGAATTTTTGTATTAAAAAAACTGACTATTGAAACCATAAAAACGGATATAAAAATAATACAAAGATAATTAAAGAAGTTAAAGAATAATCTATTACACGTAAACGCAAAAATTGTCGGGGATAATACAAATTCGTGTAACTAGCATAAGCTTATTCTGACACAAACCACTTTTAGTGCTTCTTGTAGAGAAAATGTACTGAAAATTAATGAACACGACAATTTTACTGGTCTGAGTGTGACTTCGACTAATAATTTGGTTTCCAATCTTTCTAAAGAGGATTTACTGAAATTAATCATGAATTAAGTCAATTAGACTTTGACTTTTCATCAAATGTTTCTGTTAACGATCCAAATTACTATCCACTCTATAAAATAACCAATGTTGTAGAAAGAGCCTCAACACCCACTTAAAGTAATAATGATTTGTTTCCTGAAACAATCTTTAAACGGGAGGTTGCCATTGAATCCAGAATAAGAAAACGAAACGCAGACGTAATGTCTACAAAAAGGTGTAACGATCCATCTGATCGTTTTGTATTATGAATAATTTGACCAGACTATTGTTTCCGTGCCTATATTGGTGAGAATTACTTAGTTTAAGAGTTATAGTTAAAAAATTTACCGTGAGCGTTGTTGTAGTTAAATTTTATAGTCGGGATTAGATTCTTCTGTTATGAGTCGGTATGTGAAACAATCTGGTACTTTTAAGTTAAACCTCTTCTAAATAAAGGTCGATTTTAATTTTATTATTTTATTTGTAGTAAGTGTCTAATAACGGGTAATATTTTGTTGATACTAACCAAAATCAAGTAGCTTCCGTTTAGCCAAACATTTTACACGTGCTTTAAGAATTAATTTACAGTAAAATGAAAAAATCCGTTTTGTTTAGGAACTGATTCTACTTGATTGTAAATTTTTTAAGGGATTGGTTTTTGATTATTCATTTCTATTAAGGGTTTCTCCAAATTTATTTGAAGAAGTCCACCTGAGTTACTAAAATATAACTAGATTGAATAAGTGCTAGACATTTTGTGGAGGAAAAGGTAAAGAATTTTAATTCCGAATTTCGTCCCAAATTTTGGAAGTTGTAAATCATTCCTATACAGTAAATACCGATATAAATCATTCAAAACGGGTTTTTGATTTGCGGAATTTGTACTTTGGTGCTCGTAATTAGAAGTATAACTGGTAATCCTCTTAAAAGGTAACCCACGACTTAGTGAGCTAGCTAGGGAAAAAGCTCTCCTGAGGACGTTTTTCCGTTACAAAGGTTAAGAAACAAGACGTTATGAATGCTGGGTTAAGAATACGTAGGTTGTAGAAAGACTAAAGATGTAAAATTTTCACAATACCTATATTTTTAACGTTTTTTGGAACAGTATGTCTTCAACTGTTTCAGGTACCCTGCGGCTATGGTTCCATAAGTGTATCACTATTAAATGTCAGTTAGTAGCAACCCTCATCCCTCCTATCGAGATAGTTAGAAACAAGGTGCCGTTATAGATTTGCCGGTAAAATACATTAAATACATTTTAGTTGGATATTGACAGCGCTAATTTAAGTTAACCAAACAAAAAAAGACTTATTTTTGGCAAAAAAGCTATACCTCGAGGTCCAATTGTCTGTCAGTGACGTAAATGCAAGTAAAACCAATGCGAGGTTCGAATGAATGCTAGTTGCCATATGTTTAACTTACAAAGAGTTACTATCTTTGTCTTATTAACTCGCAATAGAAAGAGATACTTCTAAGAAAAATGTCAACACTGGACATTATTATTAAGTGCTCTAGTGCCGCTTGACATTTTTATTAAAAGTATCTCTTTCTATTGTACGTTAATAAGACAAAGATAGTAAGTCTTTCTAAATTAAACACGACAACTAGTATTCATTCGAACCTCGCATTGTTTCCACTTATATATACGTCACAATGACGTCATTGACAGACAATAGGGCCTCGAGGTATACAGTTCACGAACTAACCGTTAAGACTTATTGTGGTTACTACCATTTTCTTACGGAAATATTGTTAATGTGTTTTACACAATATGCTACGTTTACGAGCCTAGCAGTCCTTTTTGTTACCGAAATATGCTTGCTGATTGCCAAGCTAGCATACCCATTGTTTCTCGAAGACAGAGCAATATTTTTTTCCATAATAAATTGTCAATAACCATATGGTTGTTGCTGCAATTGTGCGTTATGAAATGGATATGCTAGCTTGATACACATTTAAAACCAGAATTTTGGCTCATTCTCGTTGTATGTAGGAAAGATATACTTTCCAAACAAAATTAGGAAAAATGTTTAACAATTATGTATTTACATATAAAAACATTTATATATGCTAGTCTAACATTAAAACATGCAAAGATATATATTTTTTAATTGTGTGCTTTGTTATAACATATAAAATGAAATTATAACAAAAAGTATTTTGTTTATATTTTTACGAAATTTACTGAAGCAATCTAGTTTTTAAAGCTAAGCTTCTGATATAAAATTTAGAAAAATTGTTACAAAAAATGAGTAACGGCGCGTAAAGAAGGGAAGAAAATAGAAATAGTCTTTTGCAATAGCAGTCGATTTCCATCAGGGGGCAGAAGCCAAGGATAAGATAATCACAATAGAAACTAAATAACCAAAAAGAGAAGAAAAGAGAAATAATATTATTGTAATAGCAATCCATAATGTGGGAGAAGCAAGAAGGAAAAGCTCATAAGAATAGAAAATAAATAACAAACAAGAGGAAAAGGAAGAGAAGAAAAGAAAAATAGTACCTACTTTTGCAATAGTAGTCGATATCAATAAGATGACAGAAGCGAGAAAGGAAAGATCATCAGAACAGAGACTAAATAATCAAAAAAGGAAAAAGAAGAGAAGAAAAGAGAAATATTAGTCTTCTTATAGCAGTCGATTTCCATAAGGTGGTTGAAGCGAGAAGAAAAAGATTATCAGAAATAAACTGAATAATCAAGTAGAGGAAAAGGAAGAAAAAAAAGGGATATATATAATTTTTGTAATAGCAGTCGATTTCCATAAGGTGCAGAAGCAAGTAGACAAAGATCATCAAAATAGAAACTAAATAACCAAGAAGATAAAAATAATGAAAATAGAAATATTATTTTTGTAAAAGACGTCGATTTCCATAATGTAAACCAAGAAGATAAAAATAAAGAAGAAGAAAAGAGAAATATTATTATTGTAATAGCAGTCGATTTCCATAATGTCGAAGAAATAGAATAGAAACTAAATGTGGGAGAAGCGAGAAGGGAAAAATCATCAGAATAGAAACTAAACAACCAACAAGAGGAAAAGGTCAAAAACAAAACAGAAATATTTTTTTATTATAGCAGTTGATTTCCCTAAGCTGGCTGAAGCAAGAAGGAAAAAATCATCAGAATAGACACTAAATAACCAAGAAGAGGAAAAGTTAGAAAAAAAAGAAATAATATTTTTGTAATAGTAGTCGATTTCCATAAGATGGGTGGCTACTGTCAAGGCTATTAAGTCTCATTAAGAGGGCAGGGCTGGACAAGGTTCTCTAATCCTATTCTTGAGATAATGGGTGGTCACAATAGATCTGCAAAGGTCGCAGTGATACAGGCTAACAGCCAACCCAATAAACATCTAATCCATAAGATGGTAAAAGCAAGAAGGGAAAGATGATTAGAACAGAAACTAAATAACCAAGAAGAAAAAAAGAGAAATATTATTTTTGTAATAGCAGTTGATATCCATAAGATGGCAGAAGCAAAAATGGAAAGATCATCAGAATAGAAACTAATTAACCAAGAAAAGAAAAAAGAGAAGAAAGGAGAAATATTATTTTTGTTATAGCAGTTGATTTCCATAAAGTCGCAGAAGCGACAAGTGAAAGATCGTCAGAATAAAAACTAAAGAACCAATAAGAGTAAAAGGAAGAGAAGAAAAGAGAAAATTAGGTACAGAATCCACACTCCGGAGATTTTATTGAGTGAAAGTTGTCTCAAGGATGAGTTCCATATCAATATATTAGGTAGGGAACAGTTTTGCTTTAAATTGAGTACAAAACAAATTCCGCAAGTAAAAAACTAGAAGAATCTCATTTTGTTGCCTTCAAACATTACAGTGGTGCGCTTGTTGTTCTACTGTTTTTACAATAGTATAAAATTAAAATACCTAGATTGTTTCAGTAAAGACATATCATTGTATCAAAAATTTTAATAAATATGTGTTAGGAAATATTCTCTTCAGTGAGGAATACATTAAATATTTCCATGATATGTATATGATGATAAATATTAAATTAAAAAGATTTAACATTGAGTGCTCTAAACATTCAACGATGGCAGTGCAAAGGATATAGCAATTAATTAAAAATAACATAGAATGTTTGTGTAATTAAATACAGTGTAAAATGTAAAGAATTACAGAAATAAGTCTGTATTCAATAAATCATTTATTTTTAAATCAATATATAGTTTTATAAATTAAATTATTATAATTTAATATATTAGAATCTGCAAATAAGTTTTCATTCAATATGTAATTAATATTAATTTGATCTGAGTATTGCACAAAAAATATTTTTATAGATATTACGTCTTTTCAAACTATAAATAGTTATGATAATAAATTCATTGCTAAAGTTCTAACAAACAATTATTATCTGGAAACTATTATAGTTTTTTAAAAACAGGCAATAAAATATTAATTTGATTATCTATGTTTTGATATAACTCTTGCTGCTTCCGTTTGGAGTTCTTCCAATTGGCAAAAAATGACGTACCTGGCAGGCAAGACTAATGCATCAAGTTCAGCTGTAAGATGTCTTCTGATTATATTTTTACTTGCTGGGATGCCTAGGGCTGTTGCCATGGTGTCACCATTGAATGATGGTTCCAAAACAACCAGACCTCCATGAACACCACTATCTAAAATTGTTTTAATTTTTTTTTAATTTAATTAAAAGATTACAGTTAGTATATCTATTAAGTATTAGTATATTAATACAAAATCCCCCTAGACCATAGTCTAGGAGGAACATAGGAAACAAAACAAAAAAATCAAAATTCCGATTGAAAAGAAAATTACAAAATGGACCTAAGGAAGAGATAAGTGACGCAACAAGCAGATCCAAAAAAACAAGGACAGGAATGTATAAAGTAAAAACACAAGTCAATGTTAATTTACGGTTTATCTATTTTTTTAAGTAAATTATTTAATTTATTACCTTTTAAATTTTCTGCATATTCTGCTAAATCAATACTTCGTGCCCATCGGATAAATCGTTGGTTTGTCCAAACCAACGGATCAGCGTCCATAGATTCGCATTGGTGTCGTCTAACAGCAAGCGCCTACAACAATGTTATTAATTTTAGTTATAGATTGTAATATAATTTTTCCACTGTTTTTCTTAGGGCATATACAACTTATATGCTGTGAGCGCGAGCAAAGAAACGAGAGAAATAAAATAATAAAACTATTTTCTATCTCTCCCTTGCAGCAGGCTCTGATAATTATAACCGTTTGGTGTAGGGAGTAGGGAATACGCATTCACAAAACCGTCCCTTAGAATGAAATACAAGCAAAATATAGCGCACAGTTTCATTTTATCTCTGTGGTTACTTACCTTGTGATCAGAGCCAGTCAAGACTGCCTCTAGTTAGTATATGCTAAAAGGAGCTGCCTGTATTTTCAACCTTCTGCCCGGATTAGATCAAAAACCAAGCTATTGATGTGCAATTGATTCAGATATTTTTCTGTAAATATCAGTTTTTCAATATCATTGAGGCCAATGCTGACTGTTGGCGGGAAAATGGACCAGTTCATCGAACTGAATTTTCAACCTTCTGTCCGGATTAGATCAAAAATTTGAGAATATTTTCTAAGAGTGTTATTGACTAACAATTATGTATAAAGTAGAAAAAACATTTTTATAATAATATATAAACTTAGGAAGTTTAGGAATTATAACTGACAACATAGATTCGAAAGCCGGTCTCTTTGATAGGATTAGGAGGCGGGTTTATGTTGGTAAATTGAGCTTAGATAAACTATAACACGAAAATTTAATGTTTTAATCTGTTGTCAATTCAATCTTAAGTTACATACCTGTCGATCATATTTCATAATTCTCAACAAATGAATCCCATGCACAATCGAGGCCTGATGAAATTTTCTTGTAACTCCTAAATATTTTTCCAATTCCTTTTTGCTTAAAAGTTCCAGCATTCTGGCGTCGACCATATTTGTAGCGAAACTTTCTGAATACTAAAAACAAACAACCAAAATTTTACGCTCATGTTTGGAGAATATTAATCTTTACTTCCACTCATTAAAAGCTATGAAAGCGTTAATATTTTAAAGTAAGAAAATTAATAATGTCATTTTGTCACCAAGATAAAATTAATAGTCGTTTATAAAAAGGTTCTTGCGGAAGTGTCGACAGATGTTAAAACTTTTATGCTCGCATTTAAAAAAAGTATTTTTTCCTTAGGTATTCGAATATAATAGTCACTATAATATGATGAAAAAATGCTCGTACCCCAAAGTAATCGGCCAAAAACCTTCGTTATAGATGGACAAATACTTCGTATGTCACAAATTATGTTTTTAGTTAAATTCTCCTAACGAGATTTTAATTTAATTTTAATATTAATAGATTAAACTATAAAGGAGTAGTGCACAGAAGTGTAGACACTATGGTCAACAAGGCCAAACACAAAGGTACAGGATAAATGCACAGAAAAACAGAACGGAAAGTACGCAGACTAAGATTGCTAGATTGCTGGCTTTAAGAGTTAGCTTTTCCACTAGCAGAGCAATTGCAATTAGTAATTTAGAGAACATGGTGGGCCTATTGGAATTCCAAGTGTTTATCATCGTATTAGAAGTTTTGTAATTTTTTTGTACTGTTCACATTATGTGATACCTCTGACTCCAGAACATCGACGAAATCGACTTGAGTGGTGTAGAGAACGGTTCCAAAAATGGAAGAAGAAGAAGAAAGAAAAAATAGGTAGGTAGATGAGATAGGAGTATGTTAGGTATGAGGACCCTTTTGTAGGACTTATGTCATTTTCAGGGAGAAGATGGGAATGTTTGGATGATGTTAGTATCGGTCGCCGGCCCCGCTCTCACAAACTTCTCTATTTGCAGCAGGTTGGATAGCTTCAACTGTTCCTCTTGTATCTTCTGGCTATCCATGGCGCTTGAACGTACCTAAAGAGTCTTTTCTTTTTGGTGTGAGTGTAAGTGTATGTGTGGAGGTGTAACCCATGTGGTGCAAAAATGGTACCCAATAGTCTTTAGTTACGAGTATCGATTTTGTCTAGGCATGCATAATGCACGGGAACGGTAAGAAAGCGGCATTGTGAACGCTGTGATCCCCAATTTTTTGTTGAACGGCATGTTCAACACACTTTTGGAATTATGCTATTGTGTGCAATCTCTTATGGGTCTAGATCTAGTATTTATCAAAGGTAACATGACTGCACACCGTTACGTCCAAAAAATTATGAAGCATCAACTTTTGCCATATCTCAGAATACTTCAATACCTAACTTTTCAACAAGATAACGCCTGTCACTCATATGGCAAGAGTATTATTAGACTACTTTGACCATGCTGAAATTGATGTATTGCCCTGGCCCTCAAGATCCCCTCACTTATCCCCGATAGAACACGTATGGGTTACAATAATCTCCTGAAATTTTAGCGGCACTTGCGCATGAGTTAGAGGTAGCCTGGAATGAGATACCCTAGGAATATATTAATCACCTCATTAGATCCATTCGCAGACGAATTAATGTATGTGTAACACACTGTAGTGCATCAACCTATTATTAGAGAGGTAAACTCGGTTTAATTTTAATTAGCTGGGATTGATTAATTAAGCATTTGCTATATAGGGCTTCATTATTCAACCGAAATATTTATTTACCGATCTTTTTCTTTTGCATTTGAAGTATGTGTGACACGAAAAAACAATTATCTCTATGTATTTTCTAACGCGCACATAAAAGGTTTCACTTTAAAAGAATTGTTGTAAATATAATTATGAAAAATCGATTCATGGTAATTTTAAACATTATTGATTGCTGTCATAATAACTATGCGTTTTTTATCGCTACCAAACCTAAATTTTAAAAAACGCTTTAACAATATTCTTGACATTATACTGGTATCTTATAATAAGAATAAGGTACTTATAATAAAATTAGATGCAAAAAATTGACATATTATTGCTAAGATATCACTATCAGCTGTTGTAGCAAGTTTTGACACTATTTAGTCACTTCAGTTGCAAGTAATAGTCTATTTTTGTGAATGAGAGAGTAATAAAATAAAAAATTCGTGACCCATAGGCGTGCCACTTCTTACTTTCCCTCAACTATATATTGCTAAACTTTATTGGGTGTATGGCTCTCATAGATCCATGTTTCATCAAGATAATATATTTTTCTTTTTTGGTTTCTCATTTATTTTCTGGTTCTTAGAAAATGTTTTCTCCACTTCTTTTTATTAAAACGGACTTTCTGGAATGGAATTCTTTTTTCCAGCGGAAACCTATTTGTTTTAAACGTTTCCATAACGTACTTCGACTCATTTCCAGTTAATCATTATCATCTCGAACTGAGACAAGACCTTTAACCAATGTTGGAAATTCTTTTCTAAAGAAGAATTAATGTACTTTTTGTCGAAGTCCTTCTTTTAAATGGTTATATATTTGAATTGTGTTTTTCTTGACCATTTGAAAACCACACATTTCTCTTCTTTAATAACTCGTAGATTTTCCAACACAAAGTGTAGGTAATGGCTACTAATTCAATGGCGTTATCAACATTTTTACATAAACGTTTGTTTGTAAACGATTTAAAACAATTAAATATTAATGTTTTTACATTAAATGTTAAAGGACCAATTTTTCGGCGTTTTCACGGCACTTCCAGATATTCCATAACATTTTGCATGAAATAGGTTCAGAAGGTATTTATCTACTTAATTTGGATTACTGTCGTAGATTTTTGAAATTTTATTAAAATGGATTTAAGCACAAAACTTTATTCTGCAAATAATCTGATGAGACGCCTATGTAATCTATAGTTTAGTGGGGTTTTGATTTATTAATTTTTTTTTATTGTTTTGAAAAGCATATGGTTATAAAAAAAGAAAATAACTGTACTACGTTTTGCATTTGAAATTAGGTTTTATTACTCTCTCCAAAAAAATACTATAAAGTTTGACTATAATTTACAGCTCCCAGAACGACTCATGGCTGGTTCTAGTAATACCTTTTTTTGTAGCACAAGACCTAAACATAACGCCATACGGTTTCTCCCACCGGCCATGACTCGGTTCGGCAGCTGTACATAATAGGTGTGTTCCAACAGACCAAAAAACCATTCTAGAACGGTCTGGGAACTGAGCAGTAGACGAGATATCGATCCCTTTGATTTACTTAGTTGTTTCGTAACGGTTTTTTGGTCTGTTGGAACAGACCTTATTTCTATCATACAGTTTAACTTACCTGTGATAATCCAAGATCGGGTAACCATTCGCTGCATACCCAAGTGTGTCCAAGTTGAGCAATGCAAGGGTATCTAACCAAGCTGGGATTACGGTGTTCTTCTATGGCCAAACGAATCTTCTTTCTGTGCATTGGATGTGTAATTCCGAGTCCGCATTCCAATTCCAAATCGCTCAGCTCTAAGAGCACCTGACCATGCAAAGGACCAATCTATAAGATTTTTACATACATTCATGTCTATTCCGAAGGAATTTCTTCCAAATGCCAATTAAAATTTTCGAAATAGAGAATTCCTTTCTTTTTCGGATCGAATTTATTAAATTGGTAAACTATCTGGACAGCTCCCGAAAATATTTAGATTTGGAAAAAAAAACTATTTATTAATTTTTATGGTTAAATGTTTAAATCTATTCATTTTTATGGTTAAATGTTTATCATTTTTGGTACAGGAATGTGAGTACCAAACTAAAAAGATTGGAATACATTTTTTTTTGTTTACGCTATTTTTAATTCAAATTAAAAAAATATATCTTTTTATGTTTCAGTTCATTCAACCACAAAAGCGTGTATTTTAGTTTTTTAACCATTATTTATTTTTTATGTTTTTGTAAACTTTTTTTATATAAAAGCGTGGTTATAAGTCTTTTTAAATTTTTTATTTTTGTTTTTAGGTAGATTTTTTTATGAAAGCGTGTTTTTTAAAGTAGTATTTATTAACGTCTACAAATAAATTAATGTTTTCAAATTATTACTATACAACAACAAAAACAAATTTAAGACCAAATTCTTACAATTTTTACAAAATAATTAACGGTAGACATTTTTTGAAGTTATACTGTCATTCGCGCGCCTTGCGTTGAAAATTTGTATGGGATTAAATCGCCAAAAACATGACATTACGTTACATATGTAATGGCGCGAGTAAGAGAGAGAGGCAGAAACACATATACGTATATTGATCGGTAAAAACAAAGATAAAATATTTACCACATGTTATTAACCATAGTCATAAGTCCTTTGAATACCGTTAAACATTCAGTGCATTGAAAAGAAATACATATAAAAAACAGTCTGAGCTAATGTTTTAGTATCGAAGTTATGTATCACATTGTCACGTAAGTATACATATTAATTTTAGTATTTTATATTAAAAATATTAATAATAATATTCAGCAATGAGTATTGTATTGTTGTCTATTCTATAGTACCGTCACATGGTTGCAGTATAGCTTATATTATATCCTGCACTACGCTTATGAGGTTGATGGCTACATAGTTTTTACGAAATATATTTCAGTTAACCTTTTAGGAAATTATAATGTATTTTATAAATACTTTTTCATTATTTCCACAAAATTATTATAAATGTTCTTTTATTCTTCGCATTATATATGCGTATAGGTTACTCCTTCGGGAATTTTCGAGTTTAACTTTTTATGACTTGGCATGAATACCTTGTGCAAGGGGTCAACAAATACGCAACCAACGTGACTTCTTCTTGAAATTTCGCTATTTAATGCAAGTTTTTATATCACTTTCTTTCTTCGATCTTTCTCTATTGCCAACCTATATGCTAGACAAAATATTTGTTACTGCACACATTGGTGGCACTGATTAACCTTATACAGTTTTTAGTAAATATTATATACACACGATATACATTTTCTCAATAAATATTTTTAGATTTTGATCGGTAAGCGGTATTTTATAACATACTATTGGAAAGATGAAGAGTTTTATTATACGATGTGAATTTTTTTTTGAGGGTACATTGCATTTAAACCTAGAAAATGGACACGGAAGCTCGGATTTATAGTATAGCAGGTCCATGCTTCAAGCATATAATGATTTTGCTAAATCAATCTCATAGAAATTTCTAAACCCGGGCGCGTGCATAGAAGTATAACTTTTACTGGCGTTCCCACTGACTGCCACACCCGTTTTTATTATTTGTGTAGTCATATTAGTATGTTATTTTTTTGTTTAAAAATATACAGGTTTTAAAAATCTATTTTTAAAAATTCTTTTCATTAGAATCAGAAACTATAAGTTTTTAATAAAACAAAATGTTTTTACGAATCTCTTATTACAACCCACTTTTTTCAGTAAAAGAATTTTGATCACATTTAGAATCTCCAGTTCTTCAAATTTTCGGACGTAAATATTTTAGATGTTTCTTACCTTTCCACTTTTAATATTCTCTGCACACCTGGTTCCGTATTGTGACATACCTAACGCTATTTCTAACCATGCTAATACTGTCGAGGCTCTCCATCTTTCCATGGGTATGTTATTGGCTTCTCTAAGCAGTCTTAATTTCTCTGCATATCCTTCTTCGGTTAGAGGGGACCAACTTCGATATGGATCATATGATTCATCTTGAAAAATATTTATATCAACTAAATTTTTTATAAGAAATATATAACTTACTAGTTTCTTGTAATGAATTTGATTTATTTCTGTGCCTTGATCTAGCAAAAACTCTTGATATGCTACCCCATGTTCCACCTCGTCCACTTGATGGTCTAACTGACTGTTTACTTCTTCTACCTACAGTAATTGGTTCTGGTTCCATTGGGGAACTAAGCTGCTCTACAGATCTATAAGAAATAATATTTATATATAATATCAACTGATGTAGTTTCTTAGTGTAATTCACAATAAAAGTACATGCAATAGTACAAACCTTGAAAAAAGGGCAGGCTGTACTGACCTAGAAAAATTATTCGCATTCAAGGGCGATAAAGTTGGACTGCAGTCTTTTGTTGACGCTACAAAAATAATTATTTTATTAAAAAACCGAAATGTTTTTACTAAACTTTTCTCACTTTGGTACATGTGTGGTGGCGGTACTGACGAAATTAAAGACACTGAATCTATATCTTTATGTCCGTCTCCTAGTGTGATAGTTGGAGTACCATCCGTAGTAGAATCTGATAAATTACCAGCTACTGAGGTTGCTCCACTTTCTCTATCGGAACTAACTCTGACGCCTGAATCAGCGCTACAGCTTCCTCTGTCACCAGGAAGTTGTCCTAATCCATGATGTCCAGAGAGGAGACCACCAGAACCTGGTGTCAGTGCACCTCCATTTATGTTGTGCCGTGGCAGTGATGCTAGGGATTCTTGATCAGATAGGCAACCGCTTGATGCTAATTGTCTACGAGCCTAATAAAAAGGAATATAAATATATAATAAAAATCTTAGATGTACAGTGTTTTTTAACTGGATATCAAAATAATAAGAACAGAACAGCAATTATAGGCAGTTGCAATGTCATAAGAGACTAAATCAAGCCACATAGTTTCTAAATACCCCTCTAAAACAACATTCCAAGAAAATATGCATTAAGGAGATAATTCAGAGGTAAGAATTTACAGCAATGCATAGAAATGGCAGAGGTATATGCAATCTTACGAATGGATCAGATAGTCGGGCTCTACAAAATAGTAAACCAGTGCCGACTAGTTTGGGTATCAGTACATAGTGGAATACAAGGGTATGTTTGCAAAGAAAGGATCGGTGATAATATTCTTCCGCCAGAGTCAGTTCTAGGGGTAATATAAAGTATGGTCCAGAGCCAGACAAAAGTCTGTATTCGCAGATAACACAACGATCAAAGGTAATATACAATGTATAATGAACAGACCTAGAAGAGCTGAAACACTGCGCAGATCAAACAATAATCAACTATAAGAGTCTTCACAAAATTATTCATCGACACAGAGACACCTGCATGGGTACTATTAACCAGTACAAGAAGTATAATAAGGCTATTAGACTGAAATACGACAGGTTACTATGTTAGACTTTTTCCAAATGGAAAAAAAACTAACTATGCGTGGAATTGCATGTTTTTCTATACAACACACAATGTTAATAATTAAATTTTGTTTTATCCAAGCACCTTGTTATACTTCTTAAATTCTTCTTGCCTTATATATATAAAATTTTTGACCTACATAAACTTTTATAGGTACGCGCGTGTATAATTTTTTGCAAAGAAAGTAATTATATTTTTAATAAATCTCGTAAATAATGTTACGTGACTGAAACTGTTTTTTAACTGGTGAATTGTGTACATACTTCTTGTAATTGCTCTTGTGCTTGTTGAAGTTGCAGTTCTTTAGCGTTAAGTTGTGCAGCTAATGATAAACTCCTTTCAGCCTCATCTCTAGCATGTCGAAGTAAACTCCAACGTTCCCTTTCTCGTTCTTCCCTTTCCGTTGACAGTTGTTGCATTGATGTTTCGTTGTCCCTTGACCGCTGAAACAAATTATAAGGGTAGACAAGAAATCCTGTAAATATTTAAACAATTTTTTTACTCAGAGAAAATTTATTTTATGACAAAGAATTAATTTTAGTTCATAATTCAATAAAGATGTGAAATATGTTGTCCTACAGAGTTTGGAACAACAGTTTTTACTATACTGACGAAGAACTTTATATAGATATCAAGTAAGGATTTAATTTGTACAACCAATTTGCTAGCTAAATTTTAGGAAGGTTTTAATTAATTACCTAATTATTATTAATTACCCCACGAAATAACTCAATAAAGTTCCCTGTACCTCCTATTCGGTAATCCAATAACGGGTGAGTGCTCACATATATTTCCTCCCAGCATTTTATCTCGGGAGTCGAACTGATTCATCCCCCAGGCACGCAAAGGGAGCCGCAAATATACAAGGGGAACTTCACCCTTCGCATATAAAATATTTTACAAATACCACTACGTGATACGGCAAACGCTTAGCAGCAGGTGGGCTAACTTGATATTTCTTTGAACAAAGAAAGGGACACAAAGTTATTGCACAGGGTTTGGAGAATAAAGTCTAAGATTTGGCTGAATATTTGATAGTTGACGTGGTTTGAATGAAGAATCACTAAACAAAGAAACTGCGCGAGAATAATAGAAGTGTATAAAAAATTTTATGAATAAAATATGTATTTTAATAGATAAACAATTAATCGTTTGGCAATATTGTTTTAAACGTGGGTCATAAATTTTTGCTACTAAGTTTTAGATGAAAGGGTGGTCTTTCTTATGATAAATACTTAAAAAGATACAGCCAGATAGCCACCCTAAGTGAAGGTACCTACTCGTAAGTATTTCTGGTTGCGATAGTGGGAGAATCTGCTCAAGCTCGATTTTTTTTTGGAAATCGAGCTCTCAAATCGAAGCGTCATCTAAGCTTCTTAGCGCCATAGAACCTAAACTAACTATTAGAAAGAAATAAATATACATTTATTATATAGTTCTTACCTGTCCATAACTTCGGATAAAATCCCTCAATTCCTTTTCTTTATCTTCCAATGTCAAATACAACTGTTTCATTTGATTAAGTAAATCAAACTTTTCTGCTTTGAGTCGTCTCTTATCCGCTTTAAGAGCTGAAATAATTAAAAACATTAGAACAGATTCTCTGAAGCATAAAATCGGTAAAATTACTTGCTTTCTGGAGACGATTTCGCAGAACGCAAATTTTATGAATTCATTAAATTCTTTGATAAAAAATTCTTTCATATCGTTACGAGCTAGAGAACTATTTTTGATTCATTTAAAACAGAGTGTTTTATAAAATTTATCCGTTATCTAATTTCAGTGGAAATTGGGTTAAACCTTTATCTGCAAAACCGTTCAGTCGACATATTCATGGATGAAATGCAATTTAATTAGAAGACCAAGTTTTCGTATATTTGTTCAACGTTAAAATTATGTATGTGTGTATAAAGGTATTTTTTGTTATTTTAAGATTTGAATTTTAAATGATAAAGAAAGATAACAGAATTTGAAAGAAGCTCCATAAGTATCTTATTATGTTTTGAAGTTCAGAGGAGGAAGTTCAAAGGAATGTGGTGTTGGTGGGTGTGTTACATGTAAGGACCCTGTTGTAAGATTTATGTAGGTACTTTTCAGGGAGTGGATGGGAAGGTTTGGATGGTGTTAGCATCAGTCGCCGGCCTCTCTCCCACAAACTTCTGCATCTTGTAGCAGGTTGGTGTTGCTTTCTCTGTTGCTCTGGTGTCTTCTGGTTCCAAAGCACCATGAACGTGCTTAAACCAGAATTTCTCTCTCACTCTCTCTTTGGTGTTTTGGTGTCAGTGATGTGTCGAATGTGACCCACGTGGTGCAATGTGGGTTTGGGAGATTGGCGCTGTGGCGTGTCTCCTCCGTCGTGAGGACTTCCATTTGGCAAGGATGAAGGGAAACGCAAAAAACCTGCCCCCGCCAGAATAAGGTAATAGATCTCTGGAAAATCTGCTTTCATTTGTTTCATCACTGAACTTAATAATTTTTGATTGGAATGTTATTTAATAAGGTCCAAAATCGAGGAGATTTGTAGTTTGGTGGTGGAGAACCAACATATTAGTAGTCTGTAGCTCTTCTTGTCACAGTGTCCAAAATATCGTATTGACCTCAATTGAGTTTTAGTGATAATTTTGTTTCTTTAGATCGTTGTAAAAGATTTAAGGTAGGTAGTTCAACGGGGATGGTAGCAAGGTAAAAAAGTATCTCGGTTGCCATCGGAACTACTTGGGTACCGAAGTGACGAGGTTGCCAATCTCACAATGATATTAAGATTCTGTCTGCTTAGTGCCTCATATTTTATTGTTCTGTCCCCGACAGAATAAGATAATAGATCTTTGGAAATTCTGTATTTACTTGTTTTTGTTAGTAAATTGTGCTTAGATAAACTATACTTGTTTTGTCGTTTATTTACTATTTTACTATCCAATTTTATAGCTACAGTGAAATAGTAAACTATAAAGGTCTTTTTATAAAGAAACTAGGTCATATCGTATTACAAAACATCTGGTGATGGGTATATAAAGGGTAGAGAGTATCACATATAGAACAAACTTACTTGATAACGCCTCCTTTGCCAACTCCAATTCCAATTCTAAAGCGTGCGATGCGGAGTTGGGATCGGCATTCTCCGACAAACCTTTTCGTTCAGCTAGTGCGGATGTTGCTCCAGATACGACGAGGCGTTTCAATCTTGTCACTTCCGCTTGGAGACGGTCGTTTTCCTGACGGAGTCTCCGGATCGTTGCAGAAGATTTGGGATAATTCGACGGTGATGGTAGCAAGGCAGAAAGGTCGTCTCGGTTGCCATCGGAACTCCTTGGGGAACGAAGTGACGAGGAATCTGATGAAATAATATATACGATTCGTTTTTAACAGGTTTTGTATACAGCTAAAGTTCTCTACAATTTTTTTTTATCATTTTTGCTAGCAACTAAGAACATAAATCAATCTAAGGAGAACTTATTTTCAAATAATGAATATTGTTAATACTACTACGCTTATTAAACACTTAATTTGTTATGTAGTTTTACTGAGATTGTCGACAATAATATATAGGTAGGTACATAAAACGCTCTTTTATCTAATATGTAAATATTGGTCTTGAAATTTTTAGAGCAGCCACAGTTTAGCTTAGTTAATATATTAAAAAAACTGACCTATATCAGGTTGACTGCTACATCCTGGTTTAGGTGAATCTGATCTAGTTTCCAAAGACGATCGACTTCCTTTATGAAGACTAATATTCTCTTCTACTGTCATTTCTACTTCTCTACTATCTTCAATAGCCTTTTCGTTATCCGTATTTGATTCTTCGCCTTTACTTTTTTTAGTATCTTGCTTACTGATATCGTCTCCTACTTCTACTGAAAGCGTTTTACTTCTTTTCGCTTCAACAGAATTCGGTTTACTTGTTTTGTTATTATTTTTCTTATTATCATTAGTGTACTTAACATCTACATCACAATCATTCACGTTTTCGTCGCCAAGCGCTGGTTTTAGCAGATTCACATCTGTGTGGTCTGAAGTATCCACAGGAAGAGGTTCAACTACTTTTGGTTCGTGGGTTATACAAGCGGGGTTGGGTAACGCGGCAGGACTGGAATTGTGGTAATCGGATTCTATCCGAGAGGTTATGTCGGTGGAATGTTCTTCTACCATTCTGCGAAGCTTTGCCTGAAAACAAACAACAAAATAAATCAAAATAACTCGAAAATAAATATCAATAAAAAATGCAATAAGTACTGAGGTTGTTGGAGACTAAAAGGTGTGGGCTCATTTCCCTGAAATACTGCATATGTCAGCCAGATTATCATAGATATAATTTTTGTTTTGAAATACTTATTATATCAAAATATATTGTAAATAAATATGCATTACGCAGTTTTAAATTAAGATTCCTCTTTGAAAAATAAGTACTGTTCATCTCCTCTTTAAATTCTTCTCTTTACTACTATTTAACTATACTACTTGAACCTTTAGCTATTAGTTCGCACTTGACTTGAAAATTTCACCATTTTCTTTTTCACCATTTCGGACCACCGCCAAACTATCACTTCGAAACAGAACGAATTTTTACTTTTATTGATTACTGCTCTCGAGGAATCAGTTACTGTCCTAGCAAATCCTTTCGATTGTTGTCGGTAAATGAGCGAATCATCAAAGGAAGTATGAGCAGTAAGGGGTAACAGATACACCTGCGACCTATAAGATCTATTGTGTCCCCCTTTTTTTGCTATATTTCTGATGATATCTCAGACTTATAGCAGCTCTTTAAGTACTATCTTCCTTAGAAAGTTTAGGATATCATTGGGTTTCAAGTTAGCTAGTTCTTCCTTTCCTATTTCGTATGACCCTAGGTATTTGACCCTAGAATTACTTAATGCGATGCATTCTGAGAGTATGTGTAAGTATTGAGTTTTCATCCTCTACCTCACAGAATCTGCAGTTTGCTTCATCTACCAATCCTAGTTTCTTCATATGTTCTCCTAATCGGCAGTCTCCGGTTAGTATTCCTGTTATAATTCGGAGGTTCTTCTTACTAAGGTTAAGACAGCTAAAATATCTCTACTGGTTATAGTTTCCTAGGAGCGTCTTCGATTGTCTTAGTCCTTCTAGATCATTCCAGTACTTGGATTTTTCACTATCCATTTTTCGCTGATTCCACAGGATGGTTCTGGTCCCAGATATGGGGTTTCAGCTCCTTCTTTTGCCAGCTTGTCTGCTGTTTCGTTTCCTATGTGTCCTGGAACCCATAGGAGGGTAAAACTGTTGTTCTGTCCTAGTTTGTTTAATTTGCCTAGGCATTCTCAGACCATCCTTGAACTGATTGTATCTGAGTTCAAAGCTTTAATGGCTGCTTGACTTTCTGACATGATCACAATCTTTTTTCTACGATAGTTTCTTTCAATGTTAAATTCTATACATCTTTCAGGCACGAATTTCCACTTGGGTATGCACCTAGGCTTTCTGAGTATTTGGTTCCAGGTCCAAAAACCTCTGCTTTTTTTCCTTTACTTGTCTTGGAGCCGTCCGTATACCATTTTATGGCGTTTTGGCTTAGCCCCAATATGGTCTTCTCGTCCCATTCAGATTTACCTCCAAGTTTAGTGGTAAATTTTCTTACAAAGTTAAATTTCTTTGGCATGTCATCTTGGGGATCAAAGGACGCATATCGTAATTATCGATATTGGGCACATCCTGAAGGGATTCCAGCAAAAAAATAGCTTCCTATGGAAAACGTACAATCCAAAACAGATCCCACCTAGACTATTAAGTCACTTTCTAATATTACACACCTTTCAATTATATATAGATTGTATAAGTGTAATCCAGTATTTGTTGGAATTTTAAAAAAGATTGTTTTTGTCATTTCAAAAACCCTATCATCCAAACTGAACTGTTGAAACCGATACTAGTTCGAACTAGTTACAAAAAGTCGCTGTAATAGGAGATTTCGGTAAAGAACATTATTTTATAGTATACTTATATATATTTATTATTGGGATTCAGTTTAAGTATAAAAAAATTCAGTTTTATAACTTTTTTAAATTACTAATAAAATACTGATTGTAATCCAATTTAGCAGGGTTTTCAACTCTGAATTCTTTGAGGACGCATCGATTTCCTTCAAATTTTAAAATAGCTAGGGAATACCTCAAAAAGCAAAATCTACCCTATGCCGCTGATTGCTTTTTCCCTAAGGGTGAATCCCGACCTTTCTCGGTGATGAAAATTGTTATATAAAAAATAACTCCACAAAAGGATAGAGGGATACATTTAAAGCAAAAAAGGTTTTTAATGCATATTTTATGACTTATTCGGAAATAAATTTAAAAAAAAACACGTTTTTAATTGTTTTTTTACTAATAACTCAAAAATTTTTAATTTTATGGGAAGAAGTGTAAAGTTGTAACGATCTATTCGACCGTTTTAGTATTAGAATCCACCAGACTATATTCGGTGAGATTTATTTTAATGTTATCGCCGTAATTATAACTTGTTCTGATACTGGTTTTGACTGATAACGGTGCTTTCTTTTTCGCTACGATAGATTCTTGAATTCATTTTCCTATCTGATTTCTTTGTGGTAACTATCTCCTCTACAATACAAGTTAATTTTATTGTTTCATTTAATTATTTTATTACTATAAATTTCTCTAATTGAGGTGATTTTATTAAATATTACTAACATCTAATTTCAAGTAGTTTCACTTTCGCCAAACATCAGTTTTTGTGATCTTGAATGAATTTTAGTCCAGTTTACACGTATATTTAAAATTAATTTATTCTCAATAATATGGAAACAACAGAAACTGATTCTACTTGACTGTAATTCATTATCACTGATTATTAATTTCATTATTAGGGTTATTTCCACATTTGTGAGGAGAGCTACGTAGGAGCTAATATTTTTTTTGGAGGCGAGATCGAGACGTCCGCCATTTTGATAAAGGAAAGCCGAATTTCGACTTAGAACCCAGTTTTCGTCCAATTAGAATTATCCGAAGAAAATTCAATTCCTTACAAAAAACGACAGTTCATCCCAGGAAGAAATTCATCCCAAGGGAATCTCATCTTAAGAAACAACGACACAAAGATAAGAGATTAAATTAATTACCAACTAAACTAAAATATTAATTGCATATTTAATTTTTTATTTTAACTGATATTTATTAAAATAAATCATTTAAACGGGTGTTTGAGTGTTATTTGCTTTGTTTGTACTCTGGCGCCCTTATATTTTATGTGTGGGGAGGACTGGTAAAACTCAGAAAATAAGCCACGACTCAATTGAGCTAGCTAAGGGATATAATCCCTTTAGTGGGAATTTCAATAGTTACAAGGTGTAAAAATGAAGTTGATAAAAACTAAGAGATCAGTTATCTTAATTTGGTTGTGAAACCAATAGAAACCATTTCACGGGAAAATGCATTGCAGGTGAAAATTAAAAAAGCTTTAAATTGAGATATTGTAAGACCCCCTAGGCTAAAACCAAAGAGAAATATGATAAAAATAACCACAATGACACCCTTGATATTACTACCAAATTGCAATCAAAGCATAATTCATATACGATTTGCTTTATTTGTGTATATCTAGCAGTTTGGACGATTTGAAATTCTATATTCTAAATAAATTTTGGTTAAAGTGGAAAATCAATTTTTAAAAAAGCACGCACAAAATCAATGAAAAAGCACTTCCCGTCAAAGTATCACAAATTTTATGAGTGAGTCGAACAAAGGTCTCAATGGACACCAAGCTCAAAAATGGCAAATTTTTGAGATATAAAGGTTTGAAGTTGAACCAAAATAGTGATTTACTAAATATGAATACCTAGGTCAACATTTGATGTACTGATTATTATTTGTAGATTTCACTTTTAGATTGTTTTAAAAACCCTAGGATACTCTCAGTTTTTGGAGTCGAGGTATTAAAATAGCAGGAGTTCCTTGTGGAACTAAATGAGCTAATGATTTCGAATCTTGGGTCGGTTGACCACTATCACGACAGGTTCAAGATCATTTGAAGGTTAAAGTGCGATTCAATGATTTTAAAAATCTTAAAAGATTCAAGTAACAGCTTTCGAAGCCTCTGAATCCGAGTCCGGCATTTACATTTTCTGACCAGATCATTTTAAGGTGTTTGAAGGTCAAATTGTGTGAAAATTATTGTTAGTTCTGTGTCTATAAAAATATCTTTTCCTTGAAGCTCTTTTTTTTCTTTTAGAATTCTGATTTTTCTGGCCATTTCATTATTTCTACTATGTAATGTAATACTATAATTTCAGTTTGTATTCAAAGTTCCTTTTATATCATCATAGCAAATATCGGAACAAGTTGTTCTATGTTCGCAGTGTTTTATCTACTCCTGATATAGCTATTTGTTTTTAATTTTTCTTTTTTTTTCTGTTTACTCTTTTAATTGTTTTTTCTTAGAAAAGTTTTGTTGTACTTGTGTTTTCATATCTCTTTAGATCTTAGAGCTTAATATCTTGGATGTCATAATTCTTTTTTTATATTGTTCATTTCCTTATTAAGTTATTCTTCCACGTATAGCAAATACTTTTGATTTCTTTTTTATGTTAAATGTTTTGTCAGATTGTGTTCTCGTTTTTCTCTTCTTGTTCCACCTTTTTTTTGTTCTATTTCTACGATGTGCGCACTTCTACCACAACCTACACACAAACACACACACAGTCGCGCGCGCTTACATACACCCAGAGATAAAATATTGTCTCTGATTTCAGATAGCGTTGCATTTTATTTCTGTAGCTTTAAATGTTTATAATAAAGACACCCCTTGCTTCAAAGTGAAATGTAAGGGGTTAAAAATTTATTTTTAACTATACCTCTTATATAATATGAAAATTTGGACCTTCAAAAAGAAAATGAGACCTTGTGGAAGTAAAAAGGACCAGCCAAAAAAGTTATAGTATTACATTAAGTGACTTTTAACAATAATATCTCAGCAACCAATTACCTATCCGATTGACATCTCATTTTTTCTAAAATTACAAAGGCTCCATTTTAAGGCCATAAAAGTAATAAAAAAAAGTCGTTTAAAAAAAAGAGCATTGCAAAAACGACCATTTTGAAGGGTTTTTTGACTTTTTTTGCAATAACAATTGACTTTATAAAAAAATGAATGAAATAGACTGTAAGACTTTTACACGCTTACTGAAGAAAGAGGAAGGAAAAATACTAGTTTTCCTTCCTTCCTCTGACTTTATAAAGTCTTAAATTATAGATTTTTTTATTTCCTACAACTTAGAATTTACTTTTTGTATATAATATGTATAGTTATTGTCCTCATACAAGACAACTGCACCGGTCCGATTCATTCCTGAAATATTGTCAAATATAGCATTTTTTGTCTATTGATTGGACTATGTATGCGAATTCAAATGGCGATAAACAACATCCTACAGCTTATTTTATCTGGTTTGGTGAAAGGGAGATCTTTTTCATTTATTTTTTCTTGATAAGGGATGATTTATAGGGGTTGAAAAAATGGAAAAAATATTTGAATTAAACGTGAAAACGTGGTAATAAAAAGTTATCGATTTAATATAAATAAAGTATCAAAGTGTATACGTAAATCAGAAAACAAATTTTTCAATTTTTTCGTAATAAGGGATTATTATAATGGTTAAAAATTAGGGATATGAAAAACTGTGTAAGCTTTATAAGGACTGAATAAGTTTCTTGAAAAAAGAGGTAGTTTACACCCTTAAAATCAATGAGCATATATCGGCATAGGGTAGATTTTCAGGTGGAAGGTAAGTAGAGGTTATTTCCAAAATTTTATAAAAATTGATCTGTCTTTGGAGGTTACACCTAATTTTTACCTTGATAGACTGGACTATTGCTTTATGTTGATATTTTGTGTATATTTCTTTATTTTGCGTGTTAAAAAAGTGCTTAAAAAGTATGTTTTAAATGTATGTGAGTGGTAGTTACCTAGATTTACCTGAGCGTCTACGAATAGACGTCGCATTAGCAGCGCCATGGTGGCATGGCGAATTTTACCGTCCACATTTTCTGGTTCATCATTCTAATCCTTCCTTTTTATAGTATAAAGCTGCAATAAACAAAAATCTATTACATTCAAATCATTGAGAGTCATTGGATTATGTCATATACATAAAATATAATAAAGTATCTGATTGCAAATATTTCGAAATAAAAATTTGAAATGGAAGTTATCTCAAGTAGATACATCAATTCTAAACGTTTCCTTTCTTGCTTGATTTACCTTTTCGATTTTGCATATATAAGCAATCACTTTAGAATCTGATTTATTATTACAATTTCTCATTCCTATAGCTTCGTCGAAGGTAAGCATATTTTAGCCAAATGGAAACTGCACGCTTCGATTAAATTCAGCAGTTAACATTCGTTGCTCGAATTTTAGTATAAATAAACTGATTTTTTTTATATACATATACTATATACATATTGATAAAGTAAGTTACCCAAACACAAAGGTACCGTGGATAAGGATAAAATAAGTTTGTTTATACGGGATTTAGCATTGAGAGATCCACATTTCTGCGATGGTATACTTTTCCCATAATACAATTGGATTTAATTAGATTAATTTCGTATTTGAATAACCACGCACCCAAAAAAGTAATCAGTATTTTTGACCAAACCAACATTTTATATAGTTTTTGATGACCTGAATTCGAATCCGGAATCCGTTTTGCTCCGTCAAGCTTGAGTTTTGAGTAAACTTTTAGGCCAACAATCAGGGTTTACGAAGTCTTCCTACTTTTTATGTTTGTGGGATAGTCAAGATAGAGAAAAGGATTATGTGGAAAAAATATGGTCAGCTAGAATTTATTTCGATTCAGGTTCTAAAAATGTTATATGAATCCCATTGATTAATCCTCCTCATTTGCTCCCACCTTTGCATATTAAGGTTGGTCTGATAAAGTATGCCAAAGCTCTTGATAAAAACTGCACTCGTTTTCAGTACTTAGGAGAAAAGTTCCCAGCAATAAGTGACGCTAAATTGAAAGAAAAAATTTTCAATGAACCATAAATTCGGATCTTATTTGAGGACGAAAATTTTGTTGACACTATTAATGACAGTGAAAACGCAGCTACGCACAGTTTTATATCTTTTGTTAGAATTTTTGTGAAATAAGAAAAATTATCATTACCACATCCAGTCGAGGAACTGAATATAAATTTTAAAAATTTAGGTTGCTTGACGAATCTTAAATTGCAGTTCCTACACTCTCACCTTACTGTTTTGCTCAAAACTTTGGAAACTGTAATGAAGAATAAGATAAAATATTTCATCAAGATCTAAGTATCCTGATAGATCGGTATCAAGGAAGGTAAGATCTCAATATGATGGTGGATTTTTGCTGGATGTTAAAACGGAATTAAATGAACCTACAAAGCAAAAGAAAATCAATGTAAAAATTTAATCTTATAAACAACAAAGATACTAGATTTTTATTACCAGCTTCAAAATTAATAAGAAATTATCTCACATTAGTACAAAATACTCTAACACTTCATTTGCGTTCTCAGTGATTTTTAGTGTTTTTTGCAGTTTACTCAAAGTTAAATCCTGATCAAAATACATGTAAAAAAGTTACTTTTTTTGTGTACCAGTGTAATTGTAATCTAATTTCTTCTATTATTTGGTGACCCTCTTGCCAACTTATGCGTATTTTTAATGATGATGATTTTGAAAAATCAGTATAGCTTTTAAAACCAAACTAGAAATGCCTAACAAATTCCGATTGAACACAAAACAACGTTGTCAGGTTTGGGGTTTCGGGATTGTTTGGGGTCGATGCCGCCCTCTAGGAGTCGACCCGTTGTAGTTTTCCTGCTACTGGGGGACTTCAGCAGGAGATTTTTCTTTTTGGGGGCAAGTGTTTCTTGTCTTCTTTTTGGAGATAAATTTATTAACCTCTCCACTACCACCTCGACGTCGCTGACGGAATGAACGGCAACACCACGTGAGGCCTCCGTCGCCGAATTGAACTCCAAGGCAATAGTCAAGGCGACCACAAGAGACCTCGGCCACGCCAACCGTACAACGCAACTCGGTGTCTCGAAGACCATCGGTAAAGGTTTGGACCGCTACTTGTGCCTCGAACTCCTGGATAGGTTTTCCATTTTTCTGCTTCCAGCTCTTCAACTCCATTCGGTATACCTGTTGTAGATGGGATTGGCCATAACGCTTCTCCAGACGATTCACCAATACCTCGAAATTGTCAGCCCCATCCGGTGTCAATGAATGCAGGACGTCTAAAGCCTCGCCTCGCAGAGCTATGGTTAGGGGCAATGCCTTCTCCTGGGATGACCCCATCCATTCCGCTCTGGCCGCTGTGTCGAGTTATTTCAGGCAATTTGGCCAGGAAGTCTTCCCGTCGAAGGTCAGGGGTTTCATCGTCGTTTGTACCTAGGTTGCCTCCCCGTTTCCTCGTGGTTCGACTTCTTCATGGCAGGTTCCATCCTCTCTGCATCTCCGTCGCCGTGGTGGATAGTTTGGTTACGAAGACAAGCTTCCTGTTCTCTTTGAAGCTTTCTTATTTCGGACTGCATTTTCTAGTTTATCTCGTCTCGCAATTAGTCCACTTGCTGATTTTAAACGTCTCGCAAGTTGGCCACTTGCTAATTTTGCTCGTGTCGCATGTTGGCAACTTGCTGATTTTGATCGTCCAGAAGATCAATAGATTTTATATTTTTCTTAATTTTTTCCCTAAATAAATCGTATCACTTTTTGAAAACAATATAAGAAAGGTATCTATATACTATATTAAACATAAATGTTTGACAAATTAATATACATTTTTTATTTATTGGATTGTAAGAAGATGTCTATTTATATGCATATTGTTTTTAAATTTAAAAAATACCTAACTTATACTCTAATTTTAGACAATTTCAATTAATTATGTTGTATTTAAGAATATGTACCCTGATGACAAATAATTTCGGGTCACTGTCCGATTCATTGTAAGCCCATTTAGTCATCTATTGTAAGAATCGGAATAAATAATGTTGCCTAATGTAATGTTGGTAATAAAAAACTATGATTGTTGTAATGTAATATCACAAATAGTTTTTTATTCTACCACCATTATTTTGCGTTTCATCTATTGTTTTATGTATGTCAAATATGTTGCAATGAACTGGATTAATCTTTAAAATTTATAGCTGTTTTCTTTTTAAGACAAAAAGTGTTCTCACATCAATTACGGACAAGTACATGTATTCTTTATTAGAACTGCTAACAATACCTAAGTCAAGAAATTACTTTCATATAACACACGATATTATTTCTTAATCTACTCGCTTCTAGTAATTTAGTTTTACTAAAAAGATAAAAAGTTCAGCAAAAGAAGCATTTAATGGATAATTGCAATGCTAACTAAACAAATTTATATCATAAAATTCTGTTTAGTCTACGGTAGCTTCAATATCTCCCCAAAATTACGTTTGCTAATAGCCCATAACTAACTAGAAATCCGTGAGTCACCCCAAGCAATTTGTTCATGCGGAAAGAAAGGTTGTGATGTTGCTGTTATTACTACCTACACCCTTTTTGCGTTTGGATAAATTTACGCATCAGCGCTTTGTTGAAAGTAGAAAATTTAGTTTAATTTTTGATAATGATTAAAATATTATTTAACCAACTAAACCCCTATCTTTTGAAATACATTTGTTTCGTTATTCTGAAGCATTACATAAAATATAATATAACCCTTAATACTAATGCCATAGACAAATTAAGCTCTGACTAATGCCCATTAACTACTAAAAATGGATAAAGAGACATGTCCTTAAAATCCAAACGTATTATTTTCTTTATAGATGTTTTTATTACATTGTTTTCAAAAAGCTATTTGAGAATACGATTAAAAGAATAAAATGAAAATGTCAAAAACAAATAAAATTTATTAAAAAAAAATAAGGAAAATGTACATTAATAAATGACTAGTCGACTTCGGCACAACGATGTGGCATGCTTTTCACCAAATTTCTGATTATTTCTTGTGGTACGTGCTCGTATATCGTCAAAAGAGCATCTGCAACTTATTTGTTCACATTTTGGAAGAGTTGTTGATCCTTTAAACGTCTATCCAGTTTATCCAAAATACGCTCAAGAGGATCTGGATTCGGGCTATTAGCTGGCCATCTCATGACATTAATATTGTGCTCATGTAAGAAATTTCTTACGACTCTGGCGACGTGTGGCCTGGCATTATCTTGCGCCCATATTTTAGTCAAATGGGATGACATGAATTTCCAATATCTCCTCTTTGTAACGGATAACTATTAAAGTCCTTTCTCGAAATACCACAAGGTCCGTGTGTCCTGTCAAAGTTATACCAGCCCATACCATTATCGATCCACTTTCAAATGGAACAATTTCTTGCACATAGTCATCCAAATATCGTTTACCGGGACGTCTCCAAAGCAGAACACGTCCGACCTTATTGAATAAAATGATTTTTTTCCTCTGGAAACATAACACTGCTCTAAATTCCTATTTGATGCTCTTGACAAAAGTTTCTACCATTTCCTCGATGAGCTGTAGTTAATTTATGGGCTTCTTGCACGGACTTGTCCTTCGTGAAGTCGATTTCGGATCATTTGCTTCAAAATTCGCGTTCTCATAGCTTCTATAAGGCGATTTTGCAGTATTATAGCAGTAACGTAAAATACGATCTACTCTCTGGGATGTTGCTCTCTGTAGTCTGTGATTTGGGATAAGGGGCTCTTTTTATTGTGCCATAAATGGTAGCGTTTCCAAGCTTTGGAAACCACACAATGACTTACATTACTTACTTCGATGCCACTGCTTTAGCAAATTGAAATTCGTTGAGGTACTCCTTACGTATTCTCCTTCTACCCATACTAAATACACCAACATTCATTGTTTCATTCTTTAACCAGTTTCTCAACAATTTATTAAGTTTTCTTTATGATTTTCAACATTATTAACATTTTAATAGGATCTTAATTTTTACAATTTCCAATGTTCATTTCACGATTTTCAACATTCTTTCTGGATTTTTAACCTTTTTTGTATGATTCTAGAGATTTATGGAACTAAATAATAAATACACTTATTGAAAAATTTAATGACATTATTATAAGCCTATATGTTGCCGAGAACTATAAGACAAAAAAAGTTTCATCAAATCCATCCAGTAGCTTTTGCGCTAAAGCCGGACAAAAAAACAGACTCTTTCCACAGTTTTATTTTATAAATCGATTATAGATATAGATTAACTGTATACTGTTTCAAAACTTATTTAAAAATGAACAAACTAACCTGTTTACTCTGGAGTATTGACATACTTTTAAACATACGTTAATCTTCATTCTATAGGAACATAAAAGTTTCGAAGTGGAACATTAAACACAACAAACAAAATGTATTACTGAAACAACTCAATTCGTATTTCCTGCGGCCCAGCATCAATAGAAGATCGTAAATTTAATTATATAGTGAAATATAAGTCGCTGGGGCATTTGTTTGATATAGAATTCCTGTCACGTAGATAGAGGATAATAGTGAATACTAGCGAATTTTCGTCACCAGAAAAAGAAAATAGTAACTTTTCAGTGAAATCTAGAGGTATATAAATATTCAACTGAATGCTCAAAGATATAAATTGAGTTTGTGATTGAAACGAAAAAAGTCGAAGTCGATGAAAAAAATTTGCAAAAAGTAAAAAAAAACATTTAATTTAAATGGCGCAAAGTTTGTTATCGATATCAAGGGCTCATGATGGTCTAAAATTTTCTTTTAGATGATAAACTAACAATTTAGAGAGCGTCGCAAAAAAAATAATAAATTAGGTAAATAACGCACCCCATAATCTATTGGTAGGTATTTACAAAGTAACAATTTATTTTCACGTTACCGTATATGTTTAGACGTCGGCGTCGCGACGATATATCAGCTGCAAACTTAAATCTGAGGTCCACCTGCACTCAATTATTTTGATAAAAATATATCCGTTCGTTAAATAACACATTCTATATCATATGTTTTTAACTAATTTAATATTTCATAAAAACATGTCGAATAATTTTTATGACTCATTTATGAATATTTGAATATTTTCTGTATACTATTTCAAACATTTTTGATCTTGTCTAAATATAGACCGACTATTTGCACGATTACAGACATTATCTTTTCTTCATCCAGTTAAATAGGTCAAAACATTTTTCGTCTCTGGTTAACGAACTCCTCTTAAAAGACTGTAATTGATATAGGAAAGAAAAGGTTTGCGTCTTATTGTTACTCAGAGGCGTCACAAAATTTATTTTAATTATATTTCTTTTACTTGGCGATTTCATTCTTTAAGTAATTGGTACACGGAGCAAAAACTGCAAAAATAAATAAATTAGGAAAGCGTTCGCCTTTTTGACATTTCCTATTTGCCCTCATCAATTTATTCAGTTGTATTCATATCACCGATCTCTTTATTATAGCAATTTTATTATTGTATTATTTTATGTTCTAACTAGCTAACCCGGTCAACTTCGTACCGCCTAACACTGATGTCTTTTTCTCATTTTCCGTTTTATTAAATTTTTACGATTTTTCCTCTTTGTTGTTTTCCTCATATTTTCTTAATAGTTTAGAGGTTTTTAGCACTTTTTTTTTTGTTGTATTTTGTAATTTATCGAATAAATATTGTAGATACCAACTGCGCCAGTTTACGGTGGCGTCATAGTACAGTCCGACATGTATCTCGTGACAAGGCGGAGCTTCCAGTGCACAGAGAGAGAAAGTATTCGGCCAGACTAGAATGAAATATACCTGAACATTAACGCTTGATTTCATCAGATTTTAAAATTTTTACAATGTTGTCAATATGTTGATGATCACATAAATTCTTTATTAATGATGCATAAAAAACAACGGTTTATTATCAATTGTCAGTTAAATATATAGCAATATAAAATATCTCGTCAGTGTGCCGTTATTGGGCCATTAAAACTAAAATAATGTATCGCCAAGGGCTGAAGTGCGTTACAAATAGTAAATATCTAATACCGATTTATTATTACTTGTTTATTCAACACAAATAAATTTAAAGTATTGATTAAAATTTATTTTATTGTTGTTAATATAGCAGAACATGCAATATCTTTTAACGTTATTTTTATAGTAAAAGCAAAGCATCGTAATCACCTAATATACTACCAATTTCATTATTTGACAAATCATATTTCTATATTTAAAAATTACAAACAATAAATCAAAATAAGAAAAAATTAAAAAATTTTTACTTCTGAATTAAATATAAGACAGGACACAAAAAAGTAACTCAAGCAGGGTTTAGACTGTCAGGACTCAGGAGTCAGGAATTACTGATCTGGATACTAAAGAATTTTATCTTTATTTTGTGTAGCTTAGAAGATCAGTAACTATTGATAATTTATTTACATCAGTACGTTTCTGTCGATAGGATTATGGAAAAAACATGTTAAGCAATTGTGTTAATTTTTGCGGTATAAAAAAGAAGTTAAAAAGAAAAGAGTTAACTCTTGTTACTTAATCTTCTAGATGAAATTAAAGTTAAAAATTTGTAGAATTACTTAAATTAGTCGATGATATTTTCTAGTGGCTGTTTTTTTAATACGATGGATCGCTGCTGTTTCATAATTCAGGTAAACCTTTTAATAGTTCAATAAATTCTCTTGAAACACGTTTTTTATCGGTAATTATTGCGCATTCTGTAACGTTTCCGCCATCCATGTTATAAAGACAATCTGTAATACACGTACAAGAATAAAACACTACTGAAGAATGAAGTATCGGCACGGTCGTATTACTGAGAATACGATCCTCACTTTTCAAGTATTAATGGATACTTTTAGTATTGATGGAATTATCGATCATTTTTAGTATCGTACTTCATTACTTCAATGTTTAGTTTAGACGATCAATAGTAATGTCAGTATCTATCTATCTATCTATATCTATATCTATCTATACATATAATAAAACTGTAGAAATGTATATGTTTGTGCGCGCATCACATGAAAACTACTGATCCTATTCGAATGCGGTTTTCAAAGATGTATTTGTCTTCTTTCAACTTAACATCTGGTATGTATAAAACTTACTCCCCCCACCCCTTTAACGTGGTGAGGAAAGAAATTTTTATACAAAAATCAACACGACGTCGCGGGTACATCGAAATAGAACCCAAAAATGTGGTTAGATTTTTTTGTCTGTCTGTCTGTATGTTTGTGCGCGCATCACATAAAAACTATTGATCCGATTCGAATGCGATTTTCTCAGATGTATAGTTCTTCTTTCAACTTAACATCTGGTGTATAAAAATTTCTCTCCCATTCCTTAAATGGGGTGGGGTAAGTAATTTTTATACAACAATCACACGCCACGCAAACGATGTTGCGAGTACAACTAGTCTTTAATATTGACAGTATTACTGAACCGGCGATAGAGTTTGATGTTTGATAAATAAAATCTTTCTCTCATTAACGTCATATATATGCGCTTAAGAAAATATTGAAAGGGGTTCTAACCGACTTCAGTTAAATCAAGGGATGATCAAAAATGTTTGCTATCCGCTAGGTACATCAGTGGTCAAGCAGCTTAAGGCTCTATCGGCTATAGATAGAATTTCTGTCAGATTTTTCAATTTGTTCTTAATGCCATTTCTTGACTGTCTATCACCTTAGTCCAAGAGAGATCTCTCAAATAATGAAATGACATATTTTTTTAATAAAAAAAACTGTGCCTATGTAATAGTAATAACTTTGCCAGGCTCTCGATGTTTGCTGAGTATGTTGAGTATTTTTGGATATATTTTTGTTTTATTGGTTAAAGAGTCTTTGAAGTAACCCCTTAGCTAAGAACAGCAGGCGGTCTATATATGAGACACTTTTCTCGACCCTCGATCCGGCTTTTGGTTATATGCACTCATAATTTTACATTATTCATCAAAATTATGAGTGCACAACCAACTGCCGGATCGAGGGTCGAGAAAAGCCTCTCATTTATAGATCACCCGCTGTTCCCGCTTTTCCGCTGACTGTAAAGACTCTTTAACCGTTTTATTTTTTATCATAGTCATAAAAAAGTGTGTGTGTTTTTATGTAAGAAGTTATAATTGTTTGGCCTATAAATACCAATTATATCGTTTAATCTAATGCCTAGATAGTATAAGGCCGTTAACAAGCGTTGAAATAACTTTGTCGTTGTGTTTAAAAGTATACCATAATATATGACTATCTTAATTATTTACCGCCCAAGGATTACAGTGGAAAGTTTACTTTAAGCAATTTTAGTTTGTTTATTACAAAGAATATTTTGAGTTACTTTTAATCAAAATTTTGTTTGTTTTTGTCTAAGCTGCCAGTTTTTTAAATTATGTTTTTGATTTTTTTTCTATTTATTTTCGAAATTTTTGAAAAGAAACCTAAAATGTTAACTAACATACATTAATAGGTATTGTCGGTTTTTCGTGATGGTGTGCGTGCACATCGTAAAAATTTACTCTCATAATTTTTCCCTAACGTGCCAAAACAAGTATAATTTCAAAAAAAAAATGTGTGTAATTTTGCAGTTTAGCGGCCCGAGCCTAATAACCTTAATTAATAAGGAACATTGTAAATTTCAGCATTTGTGGCAGTAAACCTTTTTTTATTGCTTTTAGACTAATTATTTTTTTAGTGGTAATAGACCAAGTTATAATTTTTAACATTTTTTGTGCAGGTTTTTGACGCTTTTTACATTTTTACATTGGACAGTTTTTATTTTATTTTATTTTTTGTAGGTAGGTGTAGTGTCTTTTTGTGTTAGGTCCATTTCACACAGAACTAACGCATGCAGAGATGAGGCTTCGGCATGGCCTGGATTTGGCGGAACTGTGGCGTATACAGTGCACGCAGAGGAGAGGCACAGTGGTGAGAAAGGGGGTCTTAGACACTCCTATTACAATAATCAACACAGTTAAATTCAAGTAAACAAGTATATTTGCCAACTTCTTCGCAAAATTGTATGTTGATGTCAACATCATCCCATATTTTTGGGGATGAACACGGAAACGCTTTGAAGAACTGGCGTACTTCTTGTACTTCACTGTGAAATTTGTTTTGCATAGGAGAGACGCAGAAGGGACAAAGGTCCGCACCTCATCTCTGTCCGACGTTCGTTCTGTGTAAATTGGGCCTTAGTGTACTGACAATGAGAGATCGGGTACACGAGATTACTTTCCTACCTAACGAACTTTAAACTCCTAATGACATCTGAAATATTATTACCATTATAAGCTCGGACCGCTAAGCTGCAAAATTACCTAAAAGAGAAACCGTTTTTTTTTTGTTTTTTTGAACAAACATTTGCTTTTACTTTTATGACAACACTGATTGTATTGGAGAATTTACCAAATATGCTATTAAACACGAACATTTTGACGATTACTTCTGCTTTACTATATTTTAAACCACATTCAGAAGATATATAAATAAGAGCTTTATTTGTCAGAATGCTGGTCCAAATGGAATTGTTTTGATTCCAACCTTGACAATAGATATTTTGTCTCGGTTACAGCATAGCAATTGCGTTTATTAGATTATTTTGCTTAATAGTGATAAATTAATGTTGGTAATCCGTCTGGTATTGCAGCGGGTATCTATTAAAAAAATGTACAACATATCTATATAATTTTGAAATGTTTAAATAGTATACAAACAAGAAAATATTAAATGACATTGATGAGAAATTGAAAAAATGTCGCGGTGCATCCAGCAGGACTCGAACCTGCAACCCTTAGCTCTACGCGCTAACGCTATAACAACCCGTTCGGCATGACAGTCAGAATGATATCAGAATGTTATCAAAAAAATTATAACTTTTGGAACTCAGAGAAAAGTTATCTTTTTGGTATCATTTTAAAGATAACTTTTAGAAGCATCGCTATGATATTAAAATGATAACTTTTTGATGTCCCGTTCGGCATGACAGTCAGAATGATATCATGTTACCTATCAAAAAAATGATAACTTTTGTAAGTCAGAGAAAAGTTATCTTATGATATTATTTTAAAGATAACTTTTAGAGGTATCGCTATGACATTAAAATGATAACTTTTTGATGTGTCTGATCTACTGTGTTCCTCAACTAGAAAGAAAAAGAAGAACTTTATACCACCTGGTTTTTATAACCTAAAAATATTAAACGTTTGTTGTGCATTCTCTAACACACCGTATAAACATGGTATAAACATAAACATTTGTGTATCCTTGAATAAATAATACAGCCAAACATGACTTATCAAAAAGTAAAAAAAATGCTTGTGCCAATTTATAACGTCTGAATTAAATACTTCTTCGGATGCATCTAGTACTTAGTAGGTAAAAAACATGTGAAACTAATAATGAAATTAATTCGTGGTTTGTGGGAAGTAATCAAGATAAAATGGATAATAATGTAAACTATGATAGTGATAGTGGTAGTGAAGAAAGTAATAGTGAAATTGGTGGTAGTGAAACTTGTGACAATTTTCGTATACAAGACTTACCGATCAATAATCGTTTTAGTTGGTGCTAACAAAAGTTTAGCAACAAAACCATCTCAGTGGATTACTGTTTATAATATTACACGAGATGCAGTGTATAAACTTCTTAAAATATTAAAAACATTGAGTCAAGAAGAAGTTAACAATCTACCTTTGGATTCTAGAATATTGCTAAGTACAACAGATGCACCTATAAATATTCGTAAAGTTCCTCCAGGTAAATATTTTCATTATAGTTTACAAACAATTTTGGTTGATTAATTTAGATTTGTTGATTTTCGTACTCTTTTAAATTTTATCGTAATCAATGTTTACATAGATGTGTTGCCAATTGCAAAAAGCTCTACCAGCTAACTCTAATCATAATGTGAATTTTTAGATTCAATCACGCAAAAATGGAGTGCTGCAGATATGAAAAAGTTAGAAGCAGTAATTAAACCATGGTTGCAGCATGCCGGCGACTGTCTAAGAAACAATAATGTATTGCTTATAATAATTTATGTTTATAATAAAAAATAACTGAAAATATCTCAATTCTTATTGTAATGAACCACATGTTTCTCACATAAAATTGATAACATTATGGTATCCAAAAAATGTTATCTTTTTGATATCTCCTCAATGATATATAAAAGATGCCCCTAAATGGCTCATAAGACATCTTTCTGATAACTTAATGTTAACTTTAAGATAATTATTTCGGATGTCAGATCATAAAAATGTTATTATTAAGAGGTCTTTATGATATCTTTTTGCCGGACGGGAACTAAGCTATGAATGCTTAGCTATCAAAACGTCTATCGCTCGTTAAATTTAGCTCATGTCACATGTGACACTTACTCACTTTCTCCCTATGCACATATAGCATGACGTTAATAAGAGAGGGACTTCATGGTTTCGATCTCCAAACCGAATAAAAATATAAGAAAGGCCACAAAAAAAATGACTTAGAGTATGATGTTTCAATTGTCGATTTTACAAAACCTCTCTCTGATATATTCTTGTTTTCAAAAATCCCATGTGAAATATGTATATCAAATAATCGTTTACTAAAATAAATTTTTCTACAAGAGGTCTAAACATTAATTTGATAGAAACCAAGAAGAGGATCTTTAATGTGTGACACTATCATAAAAAAATAAGGGTATCTGGAAAATATGTTATTATGAAATTAGAAAAATAGTAAATTTTCAATTATTTCCCATAACAGTATTTAAATCGTTGTATTTCTGATTTAAAATAAACATAATCGCGTATTGCTCATTATTATTGTTAAAGATAACAATAGTTGTTGAATAAACAATGAGTACTCTATTGAATTGATAAAATTAACAATTATACTCGAATATTTAGAGTTATTTATTGAAAATTAAATAAATAGTTGCCATTACTGGAATCTGCCACTGTTTAAACATATTTATTACCTACTCTTCTTCAATTACCAGATTCCATTAGTTAAAGTTGGTTTAATTTTATTGAACAAAAGGAAATATCCGATGGCGAGGTTATACCATCATAAGTCACCTTCACGGTTGTGGATTTTAAACAATATTGAATTGAATTTCCTCGATTTTGAATAGAAAAATGTTTATAATTTTACTCACCCTTAGTTGAATAAAGATATATAGGTCAGCATTGCATCGCTGGAGCGGTAAAGACACGCCCTCGTTTATTGACTAGTAATAATACAAAAGAAATTTATTATTTAATATTTCGCTCTCACTTATTTAATACGGATTTTTAAAAATACACTTATTTTTTTTTAAATTAGAGATAGTAATAATTCACGTTAATATTAACTTCACAACCTTCTTTACTGACAAGGAATTACGTTTTATTGTACTAGATAAGTTTGATTCGGGTTAAAATTTTGATTGCATTTTGTAGAATTTGCGGAGTAGTTTCTGGTCATTGTTGATTTATTGACCCAACAAACGGAAGTGAATACGGAACGGAAATATTTACATGGTTGAAATTGGCGCGACGCTAATCAAATTCAAACTGATGCCGACACGAACGTACACTGGAACTCACAACATCGGTAACTTTTTTTTATAATTAATTTAACGCTGTTTTAGATCCACGTTTGTCTGGTATACGATGAGGCGAACTAAATTCATTCACCGTCGAGGTATTGTGACGACGCAGGCGCCTGTTACGTTTTTCGCCCTTCGGATAGGCGCCCTTTGCGAAAACGACGGACAGCATGAGCGTCGATTCCTTTTATCCTAGGAACCGAACAGGTTTCATAATGTTTTTAAGGGATTATTGACGTATTTTTGTTCCTTGCTTTCATTCTGCTCTGTACCCAACAATTACTCAAATTTTGCGATAAAATACTACCAGAAATATTTTATTTTCTTTTTATATATTTAAAATATAATTAAATGGAGAATACAAAAGATTTTACTTTCACAACCACCAAATAAAGCCAGGAAGCTCATATAACGAGTAAGAATAAGAAATACCTAATCATCTTATAAATCAAAGTCATAAGTAATCTGCATTTATTTAGCGCCTCAAAAAATATCGCGTCAATAATTTTATTATTTATTCATTTCTTAAGTTTACCAACGACTTTAGTAAAAATGACTAAAAATAATTATTTCCTCTTTTACCATCTTATTTATTAGTTTAAAAGAAAAGGAACTCGCTTTTTTGTTGTTTTTAACATATTTGTTTTAGTAATCTATTATTATGAATTCCTAATTTTATGAAAAATCAAAAAAATATTAAATAAAAGCTAAGACAGGGTCTGTCACAAAATGAAATAGGTGGTAGTATGGTCCAAAATATGCAGAAAAGTCTTAATAAACATATATCCACAAAGTAACGTTTTTGGAGATATATTTGGATTATCTCTTTTTCATTCTCAAAAACTTGCTTTTCTTATCAAATTCAACCGATGTTTTATCTAGATATTATTTACAACTATTATTTAGTTGTTGTTGAACAATTTTACAAATTTTCGTTATACCTGTTTACGAACAAAGGAGTACAAGACTACGAAGCTCAATTGCGGACTATGTAGACACAGAGTACTAACCCAACAAAAAAAATCAAACAACCAAGTGGGCTAGAAACAACAAGAAAAAGTCAAAGGCTTTTACCGATCACCTAGCAAAAGTTTTTCAACCCAATGATCCAACTATGTTGAGATTCACTCCAACTCCACTCCACTTCAACTGGACCTACCTATCAAAAGCTTTATACTGACTGAAGTGAAGGAAACGATTAACAAAACCATAGAGCCCAAAAAGGCACCAGGCTTCGATTTAATAACTGGCAAAGTACTACAAGAATGCACAACAAAAGGATACAAACATATTCAACACATTTTTAATGTCATCGTCAGAACGAGTTATTATCCTAGTGAATGAAAACTCTCTCAGATCATCCTGATACCAAAACCTGGGAAAAAACCTGAAGAACTAAAATCGTTTCGTCCCATAAGTTTGCTGCAGATTCTATCGAAGGTCTTTGAGAAACTCCTACTGAAACGACTTATTCCAATCCTTGAAGAAAATAAAATTATCCCAGACCACCAATTCGGGTTTAGGATAAAGCATGGGACAATTGAACAAGTTCACAGAATAGTTAAAAGCATATCCAGCTCAATTGAACGCAAAACCTACCTTCGATTGAGTTTGGCACGATGGCCTACTTTACAAATTGAAGAAACACTTCTCACACCCTTTCTTTCATTCCTAAAATCCTTTCTAACAGGCAGATATTTCTTAGTAAAACAACAAGATAAATAAACCCAACTGCATCCCATCAAATCAGGCGTAACGCAAGGAAGCGTATTGGGTCCTCTCCTATACTTAATCTACACAGAATACCTTCCACCTACCAAACATACAGAAATCGCCACTTTCGCAGACAATACCGCTATCCTGGCCATGCATTCTAGTCCTACAAAGGCGTCAGAATATCTGCAGGCAAACCTAAACAAAATTGAAACCTGGATAAGAAATGGAGAATTAAAGCTAACGAGACAAAGTCAACACACGTAACCTTCACAATGATATGCGGAGTTGTCCACCAGTAACACTTAATGGTAAGCAGTTAACTAAGGCAAACGACACTTTTTATAAATTTGAAGTTGTAAATTCGGTTTTTGGAATATAAAAATTGAGCCCTTCATCCTTGACGTTTTGTGGTGGGTTCATTTTTGAAGGAATAGATTTGAAGTTTTTTACTGCAACACTTGAACTGACGCTTTTTTAATTTCTTAGTGTTTATAATTAAAGCCTTTGCGAGTTTTTGAAAAAAAGGCTAACTCGGGTTCTAAGAGTTGTAGGGCATTCTTTTTAATAATTCGTCTATAAATGCCAGCATTTTGAATAAACACAAATTAACTTTCTAAATGTTAATGCGCCGGGGGTCATTTTATTTGTTTATAATTTATAATTTTTCATTACATTTTTACATTACTTATCATAAAATTTTTAAGTTATAAGCCTTCCTCTTTATGTAGACTTAATAGTTAACGCATAATAATGGTATTAAAAAGCGATGTGGTATAAATATTTTATCACTAATTTCACGTAAAATTCAAGTATTTTTTGCATGTTTAGAAGAGTTCTAAATAATTTTCAAAAAAAAAAAATTGAAAGTATTGTCGCAATTGTTAAGGAACAAATTAGCAAAAATGCTTTTAGTGTCATTGTAAACAATTTCTCATGTTTTTTTAATAAAAAAGTGCCACTGTTAAATACTATTAACCAACCTTCCCTACAAGTTTTAACATAAAAGAGTAACCAATATTATTTATATATTGTTTACTAGTTGTACTCGCAACGTCGTTCGCGTGGCGTGTGATTGTTGTATAAAAACTTCTTACCCCACCCCATTTAAGGAATGGGAGAGATATTTTTATACACCAGATGTTAAGTTGAAAGAAGACACATACATCTGTGAATACCGCATTTGAATCGGATCAGTAGTTTTCATGTGATGCGCGCACAAACATACAGACAGACAGATAAAAAAATCTAACCACATTTTTGGGTTCTATTTCGATGTACCCGCGACGTCGTTCGCATGGCGTGTTGATTTTTGTATAAAAATTTCTTTTCTCACCCTGTTAAAGGGGTGGGGGGAGAAAGCTTTATACACCAGATGGTAAGTTGAAAGAAGACAATTATGTCTTTGAACACCGCATTTGAATAGGATCAGTAGTTTTCATGTGATGCGCGCACAAACATATACATTTCAACAGTTTTATTATATGTATAGATAGATAAGTGAAAAATAAAATCAAATCTTTTTCTTATTTTGTTTATTTCATATTTTCATCACTAAAAACAATTGTTAGATACCTGTCTCAAAGAGTGTCACATAATCGTTTACTAAATAAATATTAATTCTGCAAAATTTTATTTCTTTCTTATTTGACTGTTTTCTCTAATTTAGAGATGTAAAATTTTATTATAATTTGAAAAAGTAATTTCATAAAGTGCTTCTATCTTGCACAGTTTTGTTTTTTTGATTTTTCAACTCGTAATATCAAAAATTAAAGTGGCAGATACTTAAAAATCGTTCTAAAATTTCATATGTGCAGACGCTACTCTAATTGTACACTATCATTTGTTTGCCATAACGTTTCGGGAAAAAGAAAACAAATCGTAAAAAACGAATTATTCTCCATCACAACAATACAAACTATCAAACAAATGAATTTATGACCATTCAAAATATTGATTTGGTGAGTCATACGCCATAAAGTAAGTACTAATTAGTCATTTGTTATCTTCTATTTCCCATAAATTAAACATATTTCTACAGTTCAAGAAACAATTGATGTGTTTAAACCACATGTTTTATAGGTACCTCAATCAGATATCAAATTACTACAACTTCATCGAGAATATTTTGAAAAAGTTTGAATAGTTACTTTTGTTTGTCTTTTTCGAAAGTTAAATACCATGTCTCGTATTGACTCAAATTTGTTAAACACATATCTGTATATTTACTTGGTAAATTGTGTTTTTCCTTTGAATATTCTTCGGCTTGAAATATTCTAAGACCATATGTTTCATAATCGATCTTCGACCATTAAGTTCGCATTACGCTAGTAACAAGTAATATTCTCCCCTATAAGTTATACAGGTTGGATACAACAAGTGTTGTTACTCATGCGAGCCAACACCTTTGTGATTCACTATTATACTTTGGGTGTTTTGGGACACCTCACATATTGACGTTCAGTTTACTTGCATCTACTTCACCAGTGCAGGCGAATCAAAAGGTTTTTTTTTATCAGAATTCATATAGCTGTCCCAAAGGTTTGACCATATGTAATTGGTTCTCGATATTACCTTATACAATCGTGGTACCTATTAACAATAGTAATAATAATATTCTTTATTTCCATTAGATTTACATTTGTAAATATGGGATAATGCCAAATTCTTAAAAACTGATACAAAAATAAGGATGGAGTAGCAGATTTTTTCCCAATATTTCCGCTCTGTTTTCATATTACCCTTTAATACCACAGTCAGGGATAATAATTTTGATATTAAAAGCAATCATCCATCTATAGCTTCGTACTATATTCCTCAAAAAAAATCCTGGACAAAATTATAGCTCTTCCAGATAAGCCTGCAGGTGCAGTTCAGAAATTCTTCATATCATATTTAATCAATACATTAAAGAAAGCAGTTTTCCTAACATGTGAAAAACTGCTCTTGTAGTAGCAATATTTAAATCAGGTCGAAAATTACCTTTCTATTTTGAAACTACCTATAATTTCTAAATTATTTGAATCTATTATTTGTGATTACCTATTTTTCGATATAAAGCACTGAATTAATCAGGAAAAGCACGGTTTTGTAAAGAACAGGTCAACTAAAACTAACTTATTTCTATACGTAGAGTACTTATTGAACAATATGAACAAAGGTATCCAAATTGACCGTTTACACCGATCTCAGCAAGGCTTTCGATAAGATTAATCACTCAATCTTATTAACGAGGTTGGCTGACGTTGGTTGGTGTGCACGGCTGTCTGTTACGTTGGCTCTCTTCCTATATCTCTATCAGATCGCAAACTGTTACTATAGGAAAACATCGGTCTGATTTAGTTTATATATCTTCCGGGGTTCCCCAGGGTTCACATTTGGGTCCTCTATTATTCAATATCTACATAAATAACATATCTTAGTGTTTTGCTTTCTGTAAGTTTCTCATGTTTGCTGATGACATGAAAATTTATCACTCTATTAAAAGTGAAAATAATTATTACCTTTTCCAAAAAGATCTTAATAGCTTTGTAGACTTTTGTAGTTACCTTTACTTAAACGATAATGTCATTCTATCACATTTTCTCGCAATAAAAATGTCTTTTTAACTTTGATTAGGTAGGTATATCTTAAATAATCATCAAATTGAAAAAACTTGGAGTAATCATTGATAAAAAATTATTATTTGACCAACATGCACATTATATAACTAAAAAAGCAAATAAAGCCCAGGGTTTTATAATTCTTACTTGTATCGATTTTAGAATTATAGATAGTTCCTTATTTATATAATCCTTATAACATAATCTTTTCCCGAGCCAATTTAAAATACATCTTTAATAAAAATAATAAAAAGTAGCGGCCAAAGAATGCTACCCTGTGGCACGCCTCGTGAGTTAAGTTCAAACTCTGAGGAATAGTTTACCGATCCGTAACTTAAAACCACTTTTTTTGCAATCAGTAAGGTAATTTTTTAGCATTTTTAAGGCATTTCCCCGTAAATCATTTATTTCACATTTCATAAGCAACAAATTAATATCAATTAGATCGAAAGCCTGTTTTTGAGACTTGCTTACTCTGTCTAAGGTTATCAAGTATTGGAGAGGAGTAATACAATATTAAAAGGGTTTAAAGATTTTAATGATTATTAAGGAAAGAAAAAGTTGTTACCTTGATTTATAGGCGCTGGTTGACTTCAATTGAGCTCTCCCAGGTTCCTCTTAAGCCGCGTCCACGGAGTGTTACGTAACGCGTGCACGAGTCCGATTAACTAACCGCAAACCGGCCGGTTTTAACTTTCACTGATTTATTGATTAGTTATATTTAAGTTAATTATAGCAGAACTAATAATTTAACCGTTTTCGGCGTGTCCAGTAGTTTTACTGCTATGCATGAGAAGCAGACACTTTCCCGTCTGGTCTTCTTCGCTAACTGGTCTCTTTTTCTTATCAGAACAACTTAGGAAAAGGGACTGAAGAAGGAGATGGATAGATAAAATATAATTTAGGGAAGGGAGGAGAAGATTGTAATTAATATCATTATGTTTAATATCTAGTTATAATTTTAAATAAATTAACGGAACAAGTATTTTATTTTAAAGTGAAATAATAGCATGTTGATTAGTAAACCTTTAGTTTTGAAAAGTTTAAATTGAACCCGTTAATTTCTAAATTTCTTCAAAAATCTCCTTGCTTTGAAAATAACTCAAAAACTAGAAAAGATACAGAAAAAAGTCTAAGATACAAAAAATAGCTTTTCGTTACTAAATTACAAATTTTTTTTATTTTATTTTTATAGACTAAAAATTAAACGAGATATGCTTGTTTAAAGCTTGTATTCGCATGCGTTTAGCACCATCATCGAGCCCTTTCAGCGCAACCCTTTTTAAAACGAAGAGCTTAAAAAAAATCGTATTATATACGTCATCTTATAGCTTTTAAAATAAGTTACTACCTTGTTTTACGGACTTCTTAGCTTAAAAACTAAAGGAGTTATGAATAAAAAACCAATCAAATTTTATTTTAGTTATAACTTATCTTAATTTTCATGCAAATCACATTTACTAGTAGTCGTTTAAACGAATTTTTCAAGATCTTTAAAAAAGTTCCTATAAGTTTTCTATGTAAAACTTATCGTTTTCCAGTTATTCAACGTCATGTTTGGATTTTTGTATTCGATGTATAAACGTCTACTTTCGAACAGTCATAACTTTGTTAAAATTAAGTTTGCGATAATTATAAAAAAACGAAACTTTTTTTTTATAAGCTTTATTTTATATTATTTCAGTTTTCCCAATAAAATGTAAATGTAAAAATCGTTTAAAAACATGCTTGTTTGCTGTTTAATTTTTGAACTTTCAGTTACCAAGAACTCCAAAAGTATTGACTTTTCGAAAAAACTCTAAAAAACATTTTTGTCTTAAAATTCACTATTCTAGCGACTACCACTCTCGAGTTGGGGTGGTAACAACAGAGAAAAAGCACATATTGCACACATCATTGCTAGCAGAAAACCAAGAGTCGCACTCGCACCTAGCGCGTGCTAAAAATCGTCAACTCTATAAGATCTATTTAATTTAAAAAGGTCCAAAAACGATAAAATCTTGATGATGAATTTGTTATAACTTTGTTGTAAACGATCAGAGAAATATTTTATCCAATTCACATGAAAGCTGGGTTTGTACCCTTTTAAATCAGCCCTTATATACCGTTTTAGCACCAATTTAAGTCGTCGGGAAGTGCAGTTTTATGCAACAATTTTGCCTAAAATTTACAATATCTCTGGTTCTAATAGTTGGATTTTATTTTTTTATTCTTTACTTTATTGGTTGTTTCATGAGAAATCGCAATAATTTGGAAAAAATGGTTTTAGAGTTGCAGTCATTTAAACAATTAAATAAGTAATAACAAACCATTCTGACCATTTGTCGTACGGTTATCCTCGAAATTCGTAATCAGGATATCAAAATACACATCTTATAATGTCAACGAAAACGTGCCTGGCGCCCGTATGGAAGAGGGCGGCAGATTTGAACAGTTTTTAAACTTTGTGTCATATCTTAAAATTCTCTAGTTCTTAATCCTTTTACTGTTTCACAATGCTTAGTCCGACCATTAAGGTACAAAATCACCGCATCATATGAAGAAGAATATAAGTTGTAGCCGCAACATCAATTTTAGTAGCAGTAGTCAAATGTTCAAAGCTACCCCGGTCCTGGGGTAGCTTTGAAGATATGGGGGGTAGTTTTGAACTTTCATTAAATTCGATGAAATTAAAAGGCTTATCATAGTTTTAAATAATTTATTAAAACCAAAACAAACAAAAAAGTAACTTCGTCTTCGTACAAATATTTCACATTATGATATCAATCATAGAATCTAAAATAATAACATAACATAAACCTTACATTTTCAAAATAAACAAATTAAAAAACATTTTTCTTTAATTAACAGCTTATAGCGTGACCTACCAGCAACTGAAATTGGGGGAGGCAGTCTACGTACGACTTCTATAAAACTAACGTAGCACTTGTCCTCCTTCTTAGGAAAAAAATTAATACAGGCTACATTTCCGTTTCAGAAATGTAACAGTTAAACCATCGCTATCCTTTTCTACAAATTTTCCTAAAAATAAAAATGACCTTTTACTATCCACAGGTGAAACATTCGCCAAAACGAAGTCTCCAATATTTATTACGCTGCAGTCCAATTCTTTTTCGGCGTCTTTATCAGCACTGCTATCAGTATCTTCAATCTCTTCATAGTCCATTGTCGCTTCCTCTTCTAAGTCCAAATGCATTTCTGAGTCAGTTTCATCATCCGAAGAAAAGCTCTATATACTTTTGGTTTTCTTTCGCGCACGCGTTTATGTCTCCAAACAATCAAGTTTAAAATTCCTTCTTTTCTTTTGAGCCTATGATTTTATTAGCAGTGCCTATAGCGTTCGAAGTAAGCTTTTTGCACCTCATCTTTTTCAGGGGTACCTATCCATTAATTTGCGGGATTTTCCCTTCTTTCTGCCTTTGCTTGAAGCTTTTCGAGGCAGTGCTTTAGGAAATGGCCTAATCTGTTATGGTGTTTATTGTAGATTTAACTGTGCACGAATTGCTCGTAGTGTTTTAAATAATTCCTATGATTGGTGAAGATAAAGATGCAGAAATAACAGAACATTCCTTTAAAATGGATAAACGCTTGTTTTTGCATGCTTTTTGGAGTATAAGTAACGTTATAAGCTGGAGTCACGATGCCTTTAAACTCGAGAGCCATGACTAAATAACAAAAAACAACGTTCAAGTAACAATAACAGTATTTAAGACTGCAGTTGGGGTAGTTTTGAACAATATTCAAAACTGTCCCCTTCATTTTGCTCAAAGCTGCCCCAATGCTATTTGAAAAATAACAAACGTAAAAGCTTAAAAATTGTATTAATCTTTAGTTTATTGCGTGATACATCAAACATTCTGACTAAAAGTTAAAAGAAAATACTTCACACACCTTCAATTGGATCCCTAAAATCCTGAAAAAGTTTAGAATGTAAACTCGAAAGTCAACACTCAAGTCAACACTCCTCGTAACTCAACTGCAAGCTGTGAAACGTAAGCGGTGACAAGTGACAGTTGTATAGGATAGTGTTGCCACTACGCCAAAGCTTTGTACACACATATTATTTTCAAAGGTGCCCCTGTTCAAAGCTGCCCCCCTCTCCCCTACTATACTAGTACATTTGTATCATTTCTATCAATTTTTATATCAATTAATAAGAGGTATTTCTGACAACTTACGTTTTACGATTTATGACCAAAAAACAAACACAGATAAGAAACCGATGACGGTACCTAATATAAATATAGAATAAATCATAGACAATAAGTCAAATACAACAAGTATAGGTGTTCATACATACATACATTTCTATAGCAGAAGAGAATATGAATTACAAAAGTTTGTTGCAATGGATAATCATTATTTGTTTATATCGGTGAGTAATTATAAACAACACTATCTAGTTATTTTTGCCATAACATACCTATAGATATTAAATTGATTGACATAACAGAAATATTTGAATGATTAGAAGATTGTCAGGTAATAGAGTAACTTATTTTTAATAATTTTTATTCATATAAATTTGAATAGATATACATTTTTCTATATAAAAGATATTTATTACAATATTATTATCTGTGATAGTACTAAGAAATTATATGTAGGTACTAGGATGAGATGAGATATTTCCGACCTAACCAGAAGCGACAAAATTAATTCATTTCATTTCTTTATACACTTTTAACAGCCGAAACCGAATTGAATCTGTAGTACCGAAATTCGGTACGAATTGCATGCAAAATGCCTATTGCGCCGAATCTTGAAAAGTACAAATATTATAACGCAGCTTTTTATTGTTTGTTGAATAATCTTAATTTCAAATGAATGAGAATGAAGAGCTATTAATTAATATTATTCGTGATTCTACATCTTTATTTGATGAGTGATAAAAATTATCACAACCAACAAATGAAGGAAAATGCATGGGAAGAAATTTCTACCATAATTAAAATAGTTGGTAAGTAATAATGCATTGTATTTCACCTTATTAATTATAATAATAAATCCATTACATTTTACTACTATTATTGAAATTGTCTTCGCCCTCTCTGAATTTTTTCATCTTGCCAAGGAACAAGTCCTTCAGGTGTAGTGAAATATTCTGCTAATTTTTCTCGAATATTGGTATATATCATTAGGTTGCCAAGAACATTTATCATTTCTTAAATAGTTATGCAAGCAAGTAGCTGCCATAACTATTGTATACAGATGTTCAGGGATAACGTTTAATTTTTTGAAAAATATCCTAAACTTTTTACAAAGTAGGCCAAATGCATTTTCACTACATCGTATCGCTATGCTATGCCAGTAGTTGTAATTTTTTTTATGTTATTATTTTTAAGTTGATAGATAGATGTTTATTGAGTTGGCTATTAGCCTGTATATCACTGCGATCTTTGCAGATCTATTATGAACACCCATTATCTCTAGAATAGGATTAGAGCACCTTGTCCAGCCCTGCCCTCTTAATGAGACTTAATATAGCATTGACAGTGGCCACTCCGCATAACTGTCTTCATCTGCTAAGTTCAGCTGACTTATGTGTTTTCTGAGCCTACAATGTTTTGTCAAGAGACTAATAATCATTCTGACATCGTTTCGTCTTTGTGATAGCAGCTCTGAAGACTTTGGCTTGTCGCTGGCCCGGTGTTTTTTTCCACCACTCCAGGGCGTTCTCTAGCCTCCATTTCTCAATGGCTGCTTTCTAAATGTGTCAGCAACTCCGCCGAATGGTTCATTACATTTGATGACACTACTGTTTTGTCACCTCACTCAGAGATATGCTTAACACCTAGCTCTTTAGTTACAACAATCGTCTGTAAACCAAAGCGCTTTCCAAAACAACCAATATTAAAAACAGCAGAAATATTACAGAACTTCTTAGAAAATAAAGAAATACAATTTAATTAATATATATTGGTACTTACTTTAAGGTTAACGCCAATTTTTCTTCTGTACTTATAGCTTTCCGAAATGTCATATCCTGTTTCTGTATGTCTATAATTTTCAACAAATCGTAAAATTTTTCGCTAAATATTCGAAAGTACTTATTTGAAAAATTGTTGCTCGTCTTCTAAAAGATCTGGGAATAGATGATGAAATTCCCCATATTTTTGTCTTTTCAAGTTTATTTCGTGGACCCATTTACGTTTTTTAATGTTTTCTCTTTCAAAGTCTTCTTCATTCAAAACTACACACAACGCCACAAATTCTTCGTCTGAAGAGTGCATTGCAACAAGACAGCACACAATAAATTCAAAACGCAAACACTCATCGAATTTTACCTGTTACTAAATTCCGCGCTAATGTGCGGAGGTTCATAAATTCCAATCCGTTCCGCTCCCTTCTATTCCATTCCGATCCATTTCGTTCCGCGATAACGTTCGGCCTGCTTTATGCGACCAAATCACGAAGCTCAACTGCAGGTATAACCCATGGTTTGATGGTTTGAATAGAAAAAAAATTTCAAATACAGTTTAATTATTTTTTTAATACAATTCAAATTGTTTTTAAATAGTTTTCTGTTCCTCTTCGTATCTTATTTCATTAAATCATTCAGTATATCCAATGTAATAAGATTAGTTAATCTCTTAAAAACATTAGAAGTTGAGGACATACACAGTATAACCCATTGAATAAAAATCTTGTTAAATTGTAAAAAGTGTATATAATTTACTGAAACTCAGTAATAAAGATTGCAATATAACTAATAATCCTTCTGATATTTTCATCATCTCTATATAGGTTTCTATATCCAAGTTACAGTTTAACCTTTTCTTTACATGTATTTATTAATTCATTCATAAAAATGATAAACAGGTATGGACTTAGAGCACATTCTTGTCTTAGTACCTACTTTGTTATAAATGGCTCAGATTTTCTATTTTTGCTTATAAGGTTGTTTACATTTCTCGTATACAGACTTTTAATTATTTGATTTAATTTTTGGTTAGCAGTTTTATTCTGAAGACTCTCCTAAACACTATCTCTTGGGACTCTATCAAAACCTTTTTCAAGGTCTATGAAGGCAAGCGCAGTTATTTTACTGAGAGGTCTTATCTATTATTTGTTTAATCGAAAAAATATGATCTTGTGTGCTTCTGCCTTTTTGGAAACCACTTTGCGCTTCGTTGATCCTTTGTTTTGTAATTAATTTTAGTTTTTTATCTAAGATCTTTTCATATAGCTTTATCATTGTTGTTGTTACCATCTCCTTTTTTATATAGGTAGCAACAAAGCTATTTTCCAGTTTCCATGTATTTTCCTCTTTATCCATGCTATTTTTTTGTAATCTCAGTAATAACAATGTACATTCTCTCCCATCATTTCTGCTGTAGCTTTTTACACTTTTAGCCACTTAATTGCTTCTGTCAGTTCTTCTATTTTTAAATCTTCTTATATATTTCTGTGTCTTTCTTCTGAAACTATTTGTTTGTTTGTCATTTCCCTTATCGTCCCTACCATTTTAGCAGTTTCATCTTTCCATCTTTTCACTATTTTTGTTTCCTATGTTATTATCACACCTGTTGTATCTTTGATTTGGTCTTCATCGATCTTTTTTCCACTTCTTAAAGTCTTTAGAATTTTATAGAAAGTTTTTGTTTACCTTGGCTATCTTTTTCGAACTTCTTCCCAAAATTTCTTTAGTGTTGCTTCTAACGGCACCATACTGTATTAGGGATCGCACCTCAAAATTTTCTATACTTGAACATTATAAAACTAGATATCCTTATAAAACTGTTGCATGCAATATGCAATGAATAAAATACAACTCTTTAAAAGTTTAAGATTATAGGCAGGTACTACAAAACACGACGTATGAAGAATACTACGACGTAACAGCGATATAAACTTTCATTTCTTGGTGATACCGGAAATATCTTATCTCACTCTGTGATATTAAATTTTAACAGAAATTATGCCAGATTGTTAATTTCCAAGGATTTCTTCAGAAGATATTTTTAATTAGTCTTATTTTATTAAATGCCTTTATTAAGTCCACGACTATCATATTTTATGGTGTTTCCCTATATGGTGAGATTAGTTTTGAAGCGAAACTTTTAATGTAGGTTGGGAAAAGGTATTGCGACAGAAAAATTATCACAAAAATCAGTAACGAAACCTATCCTGGCCTTCAACTTCTCGTTTTTCTAACTTTTAAGTAAGCCAACCCTTCTTCTCTTTTTGCTTCACTTATTCGTTATTCCCACTTTCCAATACATCATTTATGCATGCATGGTGGCATATAGAACTTATTTTTTATATATAATAAATTTCCGTTTATTTTGTATATCTCTTTTTTATACATTATAGAACACACAAGCATGCGCCAATTCTGTCAAATTTGTAATAACTTGCGTAAAACTTAAAAAATATTCTGCAATTTCCACACTTAAATTTTATATAAATACTAGCTGACCCGGCCACGCGTTGCTGTGGCGAAGATTTTTGTTATATTACATGGTAGTAATCTATTTAAGAGGAACAGTAGGAGAACATCAGTCATGGAGACCACCATGCTTGTTTACATAGATGCCATTTGTAAAAAATATGGCTACCTCCATGACAGATTTTCTACTACTGCAACCCCTTAATACAATGAAATTATTTACGAATGAAGACGGAAACGTTAAAGCTGGTATAAAAATTCTCTGGATTGATATTAAACAAAAATCAATGCAAAAGAATTTTAAAATTTATTATTATTTTTATAATCAAACAAATGAGTATATTACTGTCACGCCTGGAGAGATTTGGGAGAATGTGCCTTAGTGTTATAGGATAAGGGGTAGCTTACTAAAGGCACTCCTGGTTAGGTATCCTGCTGAAGGCAGAAAACTAACCAAGGAGAAGATGAGATAAACAACAGGAAACAAACAACAAATATATTAACCAATAATTAAGCAATAAGAATGTGTAATAAACATTATGAATAGGGAATAACTGAATACAATAATAATCTTTACTAATCTTACCAAATAAACTACATAGTGGCATGTCACACTTACTCACGAAAATACGTCAAGAGTCACAATGGCCCAGACCCAAGGGTCTGTTTTAGGAACACCTTGAAAGGTGATCCTTACAGACAACCTCAGACTACAAACTCCTGGTGTCTGATCTCAACAACCTGCTTTTATAGCCAATTCATATTCTACGTGAGAATAAAAACTAAACTATTTAAACACGTGCCAAGATCTAACGTAATGCCTTTTACCTGGTAAAATTTAATACATAACAATACAGTAAAATATAAACTAATAAATTAATATGTAGGGCAAAACTACCCTATCACCTATGTGACATTACAAAGTAAATAACATGTAACACTTTAACTTATGAATGAGGTGGTAGGGCAGATAGTCTTAAATCTGTAACAATAATATTTATTATTTTAAATATTATTTTTTATTTTCAATTTAAATTAGCACTAATCGGTGCACAATATTTTTGGTTAACCTGTCTTTAGCTAACACAAACAGATTCGACGGTTTCCCTGCACGTGAACATGCAACATATAGTTGCCCATGAGAAAAACATGGATTGTCCAAGTCTAAACCACAAATGGACATTGTTTGACCTTGTGACTTATTTATCGACATGGCAAAAGCCAAACGAATTGGAAACTGTAGCCTTCTAAAGGGTATAGTAAAATCTGACGGTATCATTGGAATACGTGGCAACAGGACCACTTTTCCTTTAAACTTTCCAGTTAAAATGCTTGCTTCAAGAATATTTCCGGTAATCTTTTTGATGACCAAACGCGTACCGTTGCATAATTGAGGTGGGTTCAAATTACGTAGGAGAATAATAGAGGAACCAATCTTTAATCGAAGATTATGTGGTGGCATTCCAGGTATATGTAGTGAATTTAAAAATTCAATTGGAAAATTTACACTTTGATTTTCATCAACAACAGTATCAATTGATTTAAAAGACATCAGATCGCCTGGTAACAACTGTTGTATTTGGAAATTAATTTCGTTAACATCAACATTTTTGGCTGCCAAAATCGCCCGATGACTGAGCCAGTCATGATTCAAGTAATTTTTCTGTATATCCGTAAAAATTCTCTGGATCAGTTCATTTTTTTTCCTGAAGAACAGTGCAGAAAATGTCTGGAGTTTAATGAATTGCGTATTTGGTTGCAGTTCTTTTTTACCGTTCGCAATATCTATATAGTAATTGTTCGGAAAATATTTGTGCTGATGGATCATTTTGGAATCGTAAGCGCATGTTTACAACTTTTTATGTTAAAACTTTCCAATAATTAAAACTGAATTTAAGTGTCATCTCAACAATGCACAGCATCCTTGATATTGCAAATATATTAAGTCATACAACGCTGTGATTGATAATAGGGAGGATTGTTTCCTTGTTAAAAAATCAAGGGTAGTTCGGTAGTTGTATCTAAAAACTTTCTAAATTAGTTTATTTTATTAACAGTTAAAATTAAAATAATAATTACTGTTTTCACATGTAAAAACAAAAAAAAAAAAAAAAAAATTCCCTCTGCCATAATCGATCCCATTACGACAACCCAGCGGAAATGTCATAATCAACCGCTAATCCAAATTAGCTACTAAGACCTTACATGAAAACTCTCAAAATGATAATATCATATTTAATATAATAACAATTCAATAAACAAATAATTTGCAATAAAATAATATTACGACTATAAATTAAAATGTAAGCTATCCTATTTTTCAAGTTGGATCAAACTGCACACGGTGTGCAAATTTGATTAAAATCGGTTAAGTAGTTTAGGAGTCCATTGCGGACAAACAACGTGACACGTAATTTATATATATTAAGATATGATTTATTATTTTAGGTATACATTAGCACAGCCATGTACTTACCTCCAATCAAAAATCAGTTGCCATAATATTAGTACCGAGGAGCTTGTATCAAATTTAACATTTTTAATAAGTCCTACTGATATATCAGAATTGACCGTTACTGATGCAGCAGTTCCTGTAATTAATAGAAATACTTTTATAAAATATACTTATGTACATACTTTAAATATGAAAAATGTAGGACTTGAATCTATAGAGGAAAAAACATTTATCGACATGCCAATACTCAGGAATTTAGATCTGTCTGATAACAAATTAAAATATTTCAATTCAAGTTATTTTACTGAGCATAACGTGATAAGTTCAATAGATATTTCTAATAATATTATTGAAAGTTTAGATGACTTTGATATTAATTTATTTCCGTCTTTATCCCTAATGAATATTTCAAGTAATAGACTTCAACAATTACCCAAACGTTTGCTGGAAAAATTGACTGTAGAAAATAGTTTTTATCTTATAATAACAGATAATCCGTGGAATTGTACTAACGGGAATCAACTGGATTCGTTTTGGGAAAAGGCATTTTGTACTGCATTTAACATTGATAAAATTAAACAGGAAGAGACTGATACGCAAGCTGAAACAAAACTAGCTCCCATTGGTATTGAAGAAGTTAAAATTGATAAAAACGATAAAAATAATATTATTTCATTATGTGGCTACGAAACTAGATGTTTTTCTTATTGTGTGTTTTGGTTTATTGGTGGAATTTGGCTCGGTATTATACTTGGAAATGTGTGTAAGATTAAAAATTTGATATTCTCATCGAATGTACCGTATATGCAAGAACAGGATACTCAGTACGGTAAGCAAGTTTTTTGTACTAAAGTATTCTTTATAGTATATTAAGTATGGAAAACGGTAAGGGTTTTATATCGATCGAAGAAAATTTTTGGAGGAGGAGCGGAGCGACGACTCCAATTATTGTCTGAGAACGGTTACCCTTAACGTTCGACATGCTTATAACGTTTTTTGCACGATTGATACCATTCTAAATTATAAAATTAAACATTTTCGTCATATAGTTTCATTCATTTTATCAAGATAGATACTTTGGTTGTTAGGTAGTAACTATGGTGCATAACAACAATGGAGAATTGAGTTTTTATTTAGTTGTCAATAATTTTAAGTACAATTTTGATTATTATAAATTAAAATATGAGCGAAAGTGAATTTGAAGAAATTGAACGGGCTTGGGAAGAAGGGTGTTCCGCAGTTATTCCCGAAAAATCCAAAATCTCTATTGGCATATTTCGTTTAAAGACATATATGCAGTTGAAAGCTCCTGGAAGCCTCTGGGCAGAATATTCAATGATTAAATCCACCGTTTTTCTTTATGATGGCATTGATATTTCCCAGTTTTCAACTTTGATCGCGTATTTGAAGAGAAAAAATGTTGGCTATAGGCCTAAGAAAGTGAGCATTTTTACACGGGAGCAATTTGAAAAATTTCTGATGGAAGCACCGGATGAAGAGTTTCTAATTCACAAGGTAATGTAAGCTAGTTTAGGTAAAAGAAATACTCTAATGAAGATTTTTTCATAATTTGTAGGTCCCAATGATATTGGGAATATCTGGTGCCTGTAGAAGAGAAGAATTATATAATATTACTATGAATGACATCCACCAAACCGATGGTTTAATGATTGTAAAAGTACCCAATACAAAAACGAACATAATTTTACAGTCGTTAATAAACCAGACGATAAAATTCCATATTTAGAAATTCTGCAAAAGTATATAAAACTTCGTCCATTACAAGTAAAATCAAATCATTTTTTCGTAAGATACGCCAAAGGAAAACGTTGTGCTCAAGTAATAGAAAAAGGGACAATCGGGGGCTGGCCTTCTCAAATTGCCAAATTCTTAAATTTGCCTAATCCCGAGAACTATACTGGCCATTCGTTCCGGAGGACATCAGCAACGCTTTTGGCTAATAAAGGTGTTGATTTCCTCGGATTAAAGCGTCATGGAGGTTTGCGTTCATCGACAGTGGCAGAAAGCTATATGTAGAAGATTCTCTTCAAAATAAAATAGATTTTGCCGAAAAAATATTGTGCAATACTAGTAATACTACTAATGTATGCGATTCTGCAGGAGTTTGTTAGAAAACCACAGCCCAAACAAGTGGGATTTCATTAAATAATTTAACAAATTGTACCATAAGTTTCAATATTAATAAATAATTCGTTAGTTTTCTTTATTCTTTCATAAAATAAATTAAAATTAAGAGATTTTTTAACTCGACGGTAAGTGAATTACTTACCGTCGAGTTGGAGTACCTACTTACCGTCGAGTTGGATTACTTACCGTCGAGTTGCTAGTAAATGTCACCTACTGACGTAAAATCTGTCACGGTAAACAGTCAAAAATGATCAGTCGTGCAAAAAATACAGTTTCAACAAGTTTTGTAAATAAAATAGTTATTTATGAAACAGTTCGTGAAGTATGCTTTTTGCGCACGCACGCGATGTTTAGAGCACGAGCGAAGCGAGTGCTATATATCGCGTAAGTGCGCAAAAAGCACTTCACGCACAGTTTCATACAATATTTTATCTACGATAAACAAATAAAAAATAATTACAAATTCAAATTTAAAAATTTAAACTACAGCACTGTCAGGATAACTTTTGTTGAAATTTAATGCTCTCATAGCAACACCATGACAACGCGAATGCTAAGGATATTTGATTATATGAAGGTGTGTCAAAAACAGTGCGAAAAAGTAAATCCCATTTAAAATACATTGTTACTTCACGCACACTTTCAATCCTTCACGCACTGCTGTCTATAATGACAGTTTTTACGAACTAAAAATTGATACATAATATGAGGTAGAGTAGATAAAAATATTTTTATCATTTAGGGGAAACCCGGGCAACGTGAACACCTTAAGCTTTTCTTGTAGGTATATTGTCGTTTAGTTATAACTGGAGAAATTGAAACAAATGTTTATAATCAATCTCCATTTAATAAACTTACATACTGCAATAACAGTTGTCCTTAATATTTATTAAACCATTAGATATATGACCAGTTTTCAAAGAAGGCATGAGAATCCACTTTACCCAACACCCCGGGTAAAGTGAATTCGGTAGTAGAGTAAAGCGAACAACACTACATTATTCTTGATTGTGTACTCAGGTGCAGGATACTATATGTGATTTTCGTGGTTGTCTATTAACAAGACCTTTTTGTCTGCTGTTGGCCACAATTGCTCTGCGAAAAATTGCATCCAATACAAGAAGACTTCGCAGGATATATAACCATAAGTTTCTGGCGGACTTCCATCAAGAGGTCTTGGTTGAATCTTATTTCTGGCAAAGCTACCAGCTGCATTACAACAGCCAATGACAGTTATCAATTGGTCGTGTTCTGTACTTCTAAGCATACCCTTTAGATACAGAGAGAACCTTTGGAGGCTTATTTGAGGCCGTAGCTATCCCGGTTCCATACATATTATATAGCCCGAAGGCTTCGATCTTATTTTTATTAACGGCAGATTCAAGGTTATCGTGAAAATGGGTTAGGTACTTCGTGGCGATTAAATCATTTGTCCTTGCCACAGACGTCGATTCTGGGGCTCTTAAACCCAATTTAGTATAACGTGTTAAAAATCTTTGCAGCCAATCTTTTCCTGCTTTTTTATGTTTATTTCAGCAGTCAGGTTACTGTAAATAGTTGCGATTGCATACTCAATTGCTAGACTCATAAATTTATTTTAAGTCAGGCCAAAAAACATTGTGTCCTATCTTGTAGATATGTCGTCATTTCATTTTCTTGGTCCTTCGCATGTATAGCTGTGGAGAAGCAAATCCACTTTTGACATGTCGATATAGTGTACCATACTCTAGTTCGTATTTTGCCCGTTCCTTTCTTTAATAAATTCTCTCGCCAAACACAAATTTATAGCAGCCTGCATGTTTCCTTTACTCCTAAATCCTTGTCTTTTTTTATATTTATACACCATCTACAATAAAAAAAGCTATAAAGAACATAATTCCATAAAACTATATAACTTGTCATGGCCGTGCTAAATGAATACGGTATTCACTTTACCTAATCTGCTTTTGCCCTTCAGGTACATTTTTGAAGTAATCCAAAATAATTAAAAAACCAGATCATCAAAAGTCTTCGTCTACGGATCGTTGAAAGCTACATCATCATGCATTAAATCCAACTCATAACAAAGAACATTTTACTAATAGTATTATCGTTATAAATGAAACACTCTATAAATTATTTTTTTCCAAAAACGCATTATCACTGTCGCCACGCGATTTGAACTCGCGGTTGGCGGCCAACAAAGTATTTGAGAGTGAGTTATAGGCAATATTCGCTTTGCCCCGGGTATCCACTATACCCGGGTTTCCCCTACTCTTTGATTGGTGATGCATATTTTTCTTACTTTTCACTATATATAAAAATCTTTACTTAGAACTCGTTACTTTTACCCTCAGATGTCCGGATGAAGCTTTTTCTTGACTACAATTTTTAGAGCTATGTTTCTTAGTCCAGTTATTATAGATTTTTATGGCAAGCCACTAGTGATATCTTTTACAAGGTGCTTAGTAAGATATGAATGTATCATGTATCCAAATGTCGGCAAATGTTAGCTTTACCGGCGGCGTAGGGTCGATAAAACTTTATTTTAAGCAGAAAATTATGGATCTGATCGCGATAATGTCTACAAAATGACGTTTTGTAAAACTCTCTTAATTTTCCACTGAGAAAATTAGGAAAACCCACTAAAATTTTATTAAAAAAAATTGTAAGTGGCGCAGTTGATATTCCATATATTTAAACAAAAAATTTTTACTAAAATTGCACTATATTTATTATATTTAATGGATAAATTACAAAATTCAACGAAAAAAATAGTAAAGACCAGGAAACTAACAAGAAAATATGATGAAAACGACAAAACAAAAAAAAAATGAAAACAATAAAGCAAAACGTAAAAGTAGAAAAAAAAACGGAAAATGCGAAAAATACAGTACGATGTCCACCGGTTCAGCTGGTATTATATAAAATTGTTCAAAACTTATAAATATTTTTTATGCTTAAATATTTTACCTTTGTACTTGTCCCTTATACGTACAATTTTGGTTTGTTATATTTAATGAGTATTGGCAAGTATCGATACTTCATTCAATTAACAAGAAAGGACTCAATACTTTCAATCGACACTTTATATGAATACCAGTATCGAATGGCCGTGTTATCAAATTAATCTTACTGCTATTAGATGATTTTGGAAACATAGCTTCCTCCGAAAAACTGAAAGAACAATCAAACGAACCGAACGATCAAACAGTTTATCATTTCCTTCAAAATATATTTAATGAATTATTAGAAAATATAATCAAAATTTTATGTTAAATATTATCATTTTTAAAACAAATTTTAATATTATTAACATGCTATTACGTAATCTTTTTCGCAATCTTCGGTTAAATAATACTTAAGAGCCTCCTAGTTAATTTCTCATTGTTATTTTTATTTATTTTATTTGCAGATCAGAAATTTGGAGCACCCCGTGTATTGACGTAATTAAAGAATAGTTGTGGATATAAATTTATATTTATTTTTTAGATAGAGCACATTTGCGAGCTAAAGAATAAAAGTGCAACGAAGATATCTCTAATATTAGTGCGAATTCATACGTTTATTGTCTCCTATTTTAAGATTTGGAAACATCGATGTCATTAACTTATTAAAATAATTGTTATAAGTTTTGTTATGCTAAGGTTTTTTTATAATTTTCAAGATAATAAAAATATTAAAAATATAGGCATATTTTATTTACTTTGAATTGTAACTGAATTCGGATATAAAACGTTATATGAGACAAATATTAATTGAATAGGTATATAAATATCTTCGACAGAACGACAGATATATGATCTGAATTACTCTTTATGATCTATTTTTTCACGTATCCCTATTATTCTTTTATCTCTGTTAATACCTGAAAACTAACCAGAAATGATGATGAAAAAGACAAAAACAAAAAAAATCAATCGTAAAAATGAAATAAAAACAGAAGATAAGAAAATGACATCAATGTTAGACGGTACAAAGTTCGCAGAGTCAGCTATTTTAAATAACTTTCCAATATTTTTTATAAAAACAAACTATGTGCTTAGTATACACTACCAGTTTTTATATGAAATTGTTTGCCTTTTACTTATACATAATACAGCCACCTGTCAACTTCTTGGGGAAAGTGAGGTTATGTTTATTAAAACAAAATGGAAAAAAGAAAGTTCCTTACTGTACTTTGACCTTATAATTTCTTTATATTAACTAATTATTAATTATTATTATGAATTCCGGTTTCTCTAAAACCACAAGCTTATTACACAAAATAAGTAAGTTCTTCAAATAATGATAAAAATGCATCTAAAATGTGAATTGTAGGTTCTGTTAAACAAATAGCTGCAATGTCTTCACAGTCTTTCAAATATTTAGCTGTAGAAGTACCAAATGAATATGTTTATCATGTGAAACTAAATAGACCAGACAAAAGAAATGCATTTAATAATACTTTGTGGCAGTAAGTATGATACAAAACAGTCGATACGTATAAATAAATAAACCAAAATTTACTTTTATTCTTAGTGAAATTAGAAGATGTTTCGAAGAGCTAAGTGATGACGAAAATTGTAGAGCTGTTGTTTTGTCAGGAGAAGGAAAATTATTTACTGCAGGTAAAGTGAGAATAGTTCAAACAAAAATCTTACAATGCCATCTCTAATGTAAAGATTTGTTAGTGTTATTTTTTGGGAATTAAACACTACTACATATATAATATTTATGTAGTTGTCAGTTAGACAATGTTTTTTTAACTAAGTGCATTATTGAGCGACTGTTAAAGCTGTTTTAGACTTCTCCGGATATTTCTGTAACAAAATTGATATAAAAAACTATTGCAAGTAAAATGATCATTTCATGTAATGGGTTTCAAGTCGAATCGCTAAACTGCATATAATTTTTTTTCTTCTGGAAGCCGTCTGACAATCACCGGTCGTACTGCAGGCTAATTAGATTTATTGTACTTCTATTGGTTCATTCCAAGATCTTGGTATTCTACTATGTACTTTTGTATATGCCTATAAGATCGGGGCATTATGCGTGCGGATTTACTGTAAATCCTGCGATAAAGTGCATCTCAATCGCACAGAATGTATTTGACTGTTTCCAAGTTCCCTATCTTATAATTAGCTGCTAGAGTCTCCATTAAACAGCCTAAGAGTGTATAGGTGTTTCTTTACCGGCGCAAGGTACGTAAGAAATCATGTAATGACTTTTAGCTAGGAATGTTGTAATACCATCGATATAATACTCGTAACCAAATTTTTGTTTTAATACCGAGTAAAATAGTATTCGATATCTTACTCATATCGGTATCTTGCGTTTAGATACTCGAATGAGCACCGAAAAAATGGAAGACATTTGGCTCATATTATGATTGGGTTGTTTCGTTGCTAGAAACAAGTCATGTGAATGCAGCTATTATTAAGTAGAATAATTGTCTGCTTGTTTCCCACTCTATCCTAAAAAAAGCAGGTTATTATTTTTGGAAAGACTTCTTGGTTCACGGGCAAAGAAAAATCAGAGGGAAACAGATTGATGAGATGACTATATAAGGAGGCGATAAAACATTTTTGTATAAGATTCATAAAAAAGTTTCACTTTTACTCCTAATAGAACAATCCACAATTTAATTAAGAAAAGTAAAAAAAGTAACGGTAAAACAGTAAAATGTTAATTCCAAAAATGATTATAAACCGTTATAAAAGTAATAAATTTAATAAAAAAAAAAGGTGAGAGGTGTCAAGGGAAACCCGGATGGAACGAAGTTCCTTTCGATTAATTAGTGAAGGAATTGTAATTTGTAAACACAATAGATTGTTTATACATACATAAGCCTTTATTATTGTCTGTATAAAATCTCCACTTACCTAACTCCATCAGCAATATCCAAAATTTGTGGGGAGCCACAAATGTCATGATATTTTATTGTTATTATTTTCTATTATTTTATTATCTACAAAAACCTGTATAAACTTAAAATTAAAAAAATAACATACTAAAGGAAACCCACAAACAAAAAAGCCAAAACATACAGTAATATATTGTCCTGTTTGTTTATAACATCTTTAAATATATATTATTTTATTTATAACATCGAAATATGTATATACTTGATAAGACTAATCCACTCCTTCCTTTCCACATCATTTCTGGGAAAAGTAAAAAAATTGCAGTTTTTCTGCTCGCTATAATGTTTGCAATTGGGGACAAAACACATCACCATTTTTACTGCAACAGAATACTATTTAATCTATACTAATATTATAAAGAGGAAAGGTTTGATTTTTTGTTTGTTTGTTTGTTTGAAATGAATAGGCTCCGAAACTACTGGACCGATTTCAAAAATTCTTTCACCGTTGGCAAGCTACACTATTCCCGAGTGACATAGGCTGTTTCATTTAAAAAAAAATGGAGATCCTTACTAAAATGCCATTAATGTAACCAAAAATGACCTTAAAACCCTTACATCGCGTGTGCTGAGAATACTAGCCTCAAGGTCAAACCTTCCAATTAGTAGGGATCGGTTTTTCTCATGGCCAACCGCCTAAGGCGGGTCGAGTTCCTGAAAATCAATTTATTTTGTTGCCAGAAAATAAAACAACATGTTATATTGTTTACAGGAAAGCGTTGACCCAATATATTTAGTGGCGAGGAAAGGTTTGTTTGTTTGTTTATTTGAAATGAATAGGCTCCGAAACTACTGGACCGATTACAAAAGTTCTTTTACCGTTGGCAAGCTACACTATTCCCAAATGACATAGGCTATGTTTTATTTTCAAAAAAAAGTAGGGATCGTTACTAAATTGCCATTAATGTAACCAAAAATGACCTTATAACCCTTACATCGCGTGCGCTAAGAATACTAGCCTCAAGGTCAAACCTTCCAATTAGTAGGGATCGGTTTTTCTCATGGCCAACCGCCTAAGGCGGGTCGAGCACCTGAAAATCAATTTATTTTGTTGCCAGAAAATAAAACAACATGTAATATTGTTTACAGGGAAGCGTTGACCCAATATATTTAGTGGCGAGGAAAGGTTTGTTTGTTTGTTTGAAATGAATAGGCTCCGAAACTACTGGACCGATTTCAAAAATTCTTTTACCGTTGGCAAGCTACACTATTCCCGAGTGACATAGGCTATGTTTTATTTTCAAAAAAATAGGGATCCTCACTAAAATGCCATTAATGTAACATGTAACCAAAAATGACCTTAAAACCCTTACATCGCGTGCGCTAAGAATACTAGCCTCAAGGTCAAACCTTCCAATTAGTAGGGATCGGTTTTTCTCATGGGCAACCGCCTAAGGTGGGTCGAGCACCTGAAAATCAATTTATTTTGTTGCCAGAAAATAAAACAACATGTAATATTGTTTACAGGGAAGCGTTGACCCAATATATTTAGTGGCTTTTGTTATTTTTCTTTAATCCCCGTGCAAAGCCGGGGCGGGCTGCTAGTAGTTAAAGAATATATAATTAATTACAAGATTACCATAATAAAATTTATAAACTTGTAAACAAAACATAACCTCAATTCCACTAAAATGCATATAAAATTTGAACACTTACACTAACTTTCAATGTTTATTCACTATCACAAATTGGATACAATAGGTCGTATGAAAAGTGTCCGGAAAACGCTAAGATTTTTGATTAGAAACCACTACAAGTAATAGAAAAATCTTTTATTGCTTTTTCAATGCAAATATGTTTTGTTTGGAAAAACTTTTAAGCTCCTCGCATAGCTGACGTCACACTTTTGTAGTCCATTGTAATATTTCTATCTATGAGAGAGAGGGAGAGAGAGTTATTTATTTTTTGGTCTGTGAGAGAGAGAAACATGCGTGTGTCGTGTCATAGTGTCGTGACAACTTTTGGTATGATTTTTTTTTGCTAGCTCCTAGCGTCAGTCGTAACTGTTCGTAACGCCCCAAAGGGAACTTCGTTCCAAAAATGTAAACTTTTTATTTAAATTTCGATTATTTTACTAATCATCGTGTTTAAATCAAACAAACTTTTTTAAAACGAAAATTTCATGGTGATTTTTATAATACATTATTTAATTTTATCAATAATTTAATTTAAAAATAAAGTAGGTGGGAAGATCATCTAAAACCTACGTAGTTTTGCATTTTATGGTGCTACAATGGCTGATAAAAATATAAATAAATTTCGATAAAAATGCTGTAAAAGTCAAACATTTATAAACTTTTTGAAGATGAAAGATATTCGTTTCAATAGGGTTTTAGCAAATGTTTTAACAATTTAGCACTGGCGTTGATAATAAATAATTCCAAAATGTTACCAATTATCAATTGCATTAATTACTAAAAAAAAACAAGAATATTAATAATCAAGATAAACAGAAGCCAGCTTATTCCACCTTGTGAAGATAACAACAATTGTAATTTTTATTCTTGTTATATTCTTATATGTCTCTTTAAAATGATAAAATTCAGCATTTTTCACATATATTTTAATTTTATTGAAAGAAACCTTGCATTTTAACATTTAAATAAAAACAATTAATGCCAATTTAGTATTCTCAAAAATAAAAATATTTGATATTTGAAGAAAAAATTAGTTTTTCAACATTTTTGTAAAAAAAAATTCACTCCTTTGGGTAGGTACACTATTGTATTTATTCTGTCAAATTGAAAGAAACATTTATTCTTTTAGGGATAGACTTGCATGATTTTATAAATAACGCAGGTAAAATCATAGAAAAGGAAGATGTTGCAAGGAAAGCAAAAATATTGTATAAACTTATAGAAGATTATCAAAATTCTATGAGTTCTCTGGAATTATGCAAAAAACCTGTGTTAGCAGCAGTTCATTCTGCTTGTGTAGGAGCAGGTGTAGATATAATCACAGCCGCTGATATCAGATATTGTACCAAGGATGCTTGGTTTCAAGTTAAAGAAGTAAGAATATAATTAAAACTTATTTTAAATATTTTTTGTGACAATTCCTATTTTTTTATATTTTTGGGGGCCACTTTTTCCACTGCAAATATAAAAATAATAAAATATTTGTTAAAAAGGACATTTGAGTGTATTGATCTAATTATTTTATCTATTATTATCCAAAGAAAGCGCTGACTACAGGAAAAAGTAATATTTTGTGATTTCTTTTAGATAAGCTTTTAGTACGACAATCGATTTGATTGTCAAAAGCTCAATAACTGAAACTAAGTATACAGGCAATTTAAGAAATTATAAATTTATGTGTTTAGAATCCAAAAATATGAAAAAAGTTTCCTATGTAATAATGTCCGTTAAATAGTTATGTCCTCCAAATTTGGGGTGTTAAAATAAGGTGCTGTTATCTTTTTCTCAGAACCAAAAACGGCTAAAAATGAATTATTGTAAATATTTTGTACTAGTTGAAACACTTCGAAAGGCTATTTAATAAATCCCCTATTATCAAAAAAAGGGGTAAGTAACAATCCTTACTCTGTGTTGTTACTACAACTGTTGTCCTGTTAAAATTTTACCACAAAAAATTCACTCTAAATAGACTGCTACATTTAGAATATGTTTTTACTTTTACATTTTTTGTAAAAAATAACTTTTTTTTAGCAAAAAAATAAAATATTCAGCTCTTCGGTTTTGAGAAAAAAAAACAAACCTAATTTTAGCCAACAAATTTAAAGAAGCATAACTATTTAGCTAAGCCAGTCCGGATATTACTCCATAGGAATCTTTTTCTTAGTTCTGGGTGCTGAACTGAAATTTTTAATTTGACCATTTACCTCTGAAGAACCCAACGGCATTTTTAAATATACTGTCACATATAATGATAGGGTAGTTTAGCTCTTAAAGTGTCGTTGAGGTCGGACACGAGGAGTCTGAGGTTGTCTGTAACATTCATCCTTTGAGGTGTCTTAACAGATCCTTAGATCCGGTGCCATTGTAAATATCTATATCTTTTTGTAAGTAAGTGTAACATGCCACGACACAGATTAGTTGGAAGATTAGTCCATGTTAGTGTATTTAATTTTTATTCGTTAATGTATTTGTTTATCTCACCTTTAGTGCCTTCAGCAGAATGCCAATAAAATGGTTAGATAACCACGACCTAGCTGGGAACTGCCTCTAGTAAAGCTACATCTTATTTTCCTTGCACATAATACGCAAGGATATTTTTTAATAAATATTTGCAGTGGCAAGAACTACTCAAAAAATGTAATTAAAACTTATTGACCTTAGAGTAACAGTTTTAATTTTGTTTTTAGGTAGACGTAGGCCTCGCTGCTGACGTAGGAACATTACAACGTTTGCCTAAAGTTATTGGATCAGATAGTTTAGCTAGGGAATTGTGCTATACCGCAAGAAAAATGTTTGCAGATGAGGCTCTATCTTGTGGTTTGGTATCAAGAGTATTTCCAGATCGTAATGAGTAAGAATTCACACATTAATAGAAATCATTTAAGGTTTAGAAGCATGTGTGTCTATATCTTGTAGTGTGGTATCAAAAGTATTATCCAGATCGTAATAATAAACATAAATTATATCATTAGTGATCTTAAGGTCTAGAAGGGCTACGGTTTGAAATAATCTGCTTCTCCATTACTGTCTGTTGATAAGATTTTCTTTCTTAATTCTCTAACTTTTCCAAGTCTTTCTATAGCTCGTGTATCTCGATCTTCATCTTTTTTTTTCTGTTGTGTCATTTTCAGGACGACGATGTTCGGCAGTCTTTTAAGTGCCCAACCACTTGTGTCTTTGTGCCTTAATTACACCTATTATGTTGAACAGTCATTTGTTGGTATTAACATATTTTTCTAAGGATTTTTCTTTATGTCCAATATGTTTTGTTCATGCTGCATTTATTTAGTATATATGAACTCGAGTTTATAAACAGTAAATTTGGGTTCATTTCAAAAGCGTTCGAACATATTACGACATACTGGAGATACTAACAGCTTGCAAGAGTAGTGAAGATAAATAGTTATACCAAAAGAAGTTTCATTTATGTTGGAACACTTAATATCTTTCTTGCTCTTTTTTTGTTACCATGTGAATTAGCATATTCTTTTCTTAGTGTTACTTAGTTTTCATTTTCTATTCTCAGTTGTGTCATTTTTTGTTCCTTCAAAATCTGTATTTGACCCTTATTTTCGTTATACACTTTTGCTGTTCTTTTTCTATTAGCACACGATCTGTTTGATTTGTAGTCCTTCCGTCTGTTATTTTGTGTATTTCTTGTAGGTGCTTATTAAAATAATATTTTTGTCTTTATTTGGTATAAATATTTCTTCTTTGTTCTACTTATAGTAAGAAATCTAGAATATTTGCATATATTTAAGAGTGAAACAAATTTTTAATATCCCCTACGAACAGTGTGTTTTACTCAAACAGTTGTAATTTGCGATATCATCGTCATCTAATGTAAAATGTACTTTTTAGAATGATAAATAATGTACTTGCAGTAGCCGCAGAGATCGCTAAGAAAACTCCAGTTGCCGTTCAAGCAACAAAAGCAAATCTTATATATTCTCGAGACCATTCCGTACAAGAAGGATTGAATCACGTGGTAAGACTTTTTTTACTAATTTAATTACTGTTATATTGTATTTTACAATTTGATACTACCAAAGCGACTTACCAAAACTAAATTAAACATCATCAACACAGTCTGGATCAAAACAAAAAGTAGCTTGTTGCATAAACCACTATATTTTTGTAAAACTAGCATCTTCTGAGTACACGTTTGATATCATTTTCAATAAAATTGACAATTTTAATATTAATGTCAATGATATAATTTGCAAAATATAAAACAACAAACCTTTGTGAATCTTCATGATGGTTTTTATTGATGTGCAGGTTGCTGAATTATTCAATCTGCAAATTGATAATTTAGAAATTAGTTTATTACTTTTATTTAAGTTTAATAATATTTTTTTTAGAAATTCCTAAATCAACTAAACCTTCAAAGTGAGGATATTACCCAAGCTGCAACAGCAGCTCTTACCAAGGATGAGAATGTGGTGTTTTCAAAGTTGTGATAACGTTTTCTGCATGTATATACATATTCAATTTTTGAAAAAAAAATTATATCATTTTTTATATTAAACACAATTTTAAAAAAATCCGAATTTTTTAACAGGCATCGCCGCTCGTTTTTCTTCTTCAATTCTATCAGCTATTTTATATACATTATACTTTCATTAGTCGGTTCAAACTAGAATAGAAAATGGTTCAGTTAAGTATAGTTTTGATTTGTCTTACCGCTCTGTAGAATTTATACATGGTTAGTGAATTGAACTGTTAATATGTTCAACTTGTTCTGATTATTTTAGATCATTATATATTTTACAAGGTACGAAAAGCCTTTGAGTATAAGATATTTATAAAAAAAGGTATTCAAAATATTATAATTGGCTGAAAAATCACAACCAGCCAAATGGATAAAATGTGTGTGTATTGTACTATAACTCGTAACAATGGTACTGGATAACATTGCCAAACGCTATAGTGGTGGACGAAAAAAAACCTACACGTCTCCTGAAATAATTTCGAAAATGAACAAGCGACTTGAGCAAAATCTACGTCGTAGTGGTAATCAAATGATCAAAGAGCTGAAAATATCGCAGAGATGCACACTGATCAATGAGCTTCATGTCAAACCAAACCAGTTCCAAATAGCGCATGATTCTTACAGCACAGCCATACAGCACAGAAAAAAAGTTTGGTTTGACGGATCAAAAGAGTTGTCTTCACTGATAAAACATTGATTGACCTATTGAGCAGTTCATAAACTCTCAAAAGTGCTGTGTTTACGAAAATTTAGGCTAACGAACTATGTTTCCTTAAGAAGGTATTTGTATTTTCATCGAGTATGGTGTCAAAATAAATGTGACTTATTTTCGTAAAAATATTTTGGAAGGTGTTTTATAGCCGTGGGAACGCAAATACTTCATGGACGTTTTAACAAGATTCGACACTATTACATAAAGCGAAAATTAAAAGAATTGTTAAAAAATTAAGTTCCATTCTCCATTTCATCTACACAGTGGCTTTCGTATTCACCATACACAAATCCGATGGACTTCTCTATCTGCTGTATCTTAGAGAGCAAGGTGTGGACAAAAAAATACAAATAAAGGTGCGATGACTATGACGCCACCGTAATTGGTGCAGTTCATATATTTATATGTGTTATATATTTAAACGAGCAACTACCGTAAGGTGGCGCAGTAGATATATATTTAAACGAACAATTCTTATTAAATTAAATAGTAACGTCGTTTATATTTAATCTATTTAATCGATAAATTGCAAAAAACAATGAAAAAAATAGTGCAAAACCTAAAAGGTAACCAGAAATTATAAAAGACAAAACCAAAAAAAATTGAAAACAAAAAAAAATCAATCGTAAAAATTAAATAAAAAAAAAATTGAAAAAGACATCAGTGTTAGACGCACGAAGTATAGATACCAACTTCGTGGTTAGACGGTACGAAGTTCGCCAGATTAGTGTTTTTAGATGGTTTTAAAATAAGTTTCCATCAATTTTTATAAAACATGACTATGTGCTTAGTATACACTTCCAGTTTGAGATTGTATGCCATTTACTTATACATAATACAGCCACCTATAAATTTATTATAACTTCTTATCTTAGGGAAAGTGAGGTTATGTTTATCAAAACAAAGTATCTCACTGTACTTTGACCTTATAAATTCTTTATAAAAAAAGTAATAAATTCTTATTATGAATTTAGTATTCTCTAAAACCACGAACTTATTATACAAAATAAGTAAGTTGTTCAAATAATAATAAATATGCATCTAAAAAGTGAATTGTAGGTTCTGTTAAACAAATAGCTGCAATGTCTTCACATTCTTTCAAATATTTAGCTGTAGAAGTACCAAATGAATACGTTTATCACGTGAAACTAAATAGACCAGACAAAAGAAATGCAATTAATAATACTTTGTGGCAGTAAGTGTGATACAAAACAGTAGGTACATATAAATACAAAAACCAAAATTTACTTTTCTTAGTGAAATTAGAAGATGTTTTGAAGAGTTAAGTGATAACGAAAATTGTAGAGCTGTTGTTTTGTCAGGAGAAGGAAAATTATTTACTGCAGGTAAAGTAAAAACAATTCAAACAGAAATTTACAAGACATCCCAAATGTAAAGGTTTGTTAGTGTTGATCGAATTTTCTGATACTTTAAGAATTAAACACTACATAAATATAATATTAAAGCATTTGTCAGACATGTTGTTTTAACTTTGAGCATTATTGAGCGACTATTAAAGCTATTTTAGACTCATCCGGGTATTTCTGTAACAATGTAACAAAATTGATCTAAAAATACTGCAAGTAAACTAAGCTTTCCATGTTATGGGTTAAGGTCGAATCGCTAAACTGCATGTATATATTTTTTTTCTTCTGGAAGCCGTCTGACAGTCATCAGTTATACTACAGGCTAATTAAACTTAGTGTACTCCTTGTATTGGTTCACAGTACCCAAGTCCAAGAACTTGATATTCTACTATTCATGGGCGAATGACCTGTTAATTTTTTTTTCTTGTAAAACTGGATGTAGTTATTGCAAAAAAACGATTATTCTGCATCATGATTTGTTCTCTTGTTTAGGATAACATCAATTGCATGATTTACTAAAAATACAAGAATTTTAATAACTCTCAACAGATGCCAGCTTATCCCATCTTGTGAAGATTACGGCGATATGTAATTTTTATTCTGGTTATATTAACATATTCTTTTAATTATAAATTATTTGCATCTCTCTTTAAAACAATAAAATTGAGCATTTTTCACACATTTTAATTTTATTAAGATACTAGTCATTTTAACATTTAAATGAAAAAAATTAATGCTAATTCAGTAGCATCATAAATAAAAATAACAACGTTGAAGAAAAAATTAAGTTATCCTAGTCTGTCTACATTTTGTAAGAAAAAATCCACCCTTTTGTCAAATTGAAAAAAAACATTTACTCTTTTAGGGGTAGATTTGCATGATTTCGTAAATAACACGGGTAAAATCAAAGAAAAGGATGATGTTGCAAGGAAAGCAAAAATATTGTATAAACTTATAGAAGATTATCAAAATTCTATGAGCTCTCTGGAATTATGCAAAAAACCTGTATTAGTAGCAGTACATTCTGCTTGTTTAGGAGCAGGTGTAGGTATGATTACAGCAGCTGATATTAGATATTGTACCAAGGATGCTTGGTTTCAAGTTAAAGAAGTAAGAGTATAATTAAAACTTATTTTAAAATATTTTTTGTGACAATTCTTATTTTTTTGTATTTTTGGAGGCCACTTTTTCAACTACAAATATAAAAGTAATAGAATATTCGTTAAAAAGGACCCTTGAGTGTATTGATATAATTATTTTATGAATCATTGTACAGAGAAATCGCTAAATACAGGAAAAAGTAATATTTTGTGATTTATTTTAGAAAAGCTTTTAGGACAACAAATGATTTGATTGTCAAAAGTTCAATAACTGAGACTAAGTATACAGGCCAAGAACGTATTTATACAGGCAATTAGAAATTTATGTGTTTAGAATCCAAAAATATGAAAAAATATGTCCGTCAAATAGTTATGTCCTCCAAATTTGGGGGCTGTTATCTTTTCCTCAGAACCAAAAACGGCTAAACATGAATTTTTGTAAATATTTTGTACTAGTTGAAACACTTCGAAAGGCTATGTGATAAATCAAAAGGTTAATTAGCAATAGTTACTCTGTGTTGTTACTAGAATTATTTTCCTGTTAAAATTTTACCACAAAAACTATACCTTTTCAACTTCAAATTGGGAATAATCAACTTCAAATTAAGAATAAACAATTTCAAATTGGGAATAAACAATATCAAATTGAGAATTAACAATTTCAAATTGGGAATAATCAATATCAAATTGAGAATAAACAATTTCAAATTGGGAATAAACAATTTTAAATTGAGAAATATTAAATTTAAACTTTTGACTTTATTAGAACACAAAACATAACTTATATAACAAATTAAATAATAAACTAAAATTGAACATCGACCATATTTAACGCATCCGGTATGGATCTTTGTATATGCGCAATGTATTTTGAACATTTAACAACTGACAAGTTAGCTAAATTATTTGTTATAATATTTTCCAATTTTTGAAGGCGGTACTCGGACTGACTAATAATTCCTCTCTCTTCGCCTGATAAAATTTATGGCATATCCACTGCTAAATTTCTTTTCACGTCCGCTTTTAGTGCTGACCATGCGTGTTCAATGGCATTAAACATTGACTATATGGTCCCAATCGAAGTAGTTTATTCCCCGAAAATTCGTCTTCTGCAAAGACGCTTTCAATTGAAGAGTGGCAAGGGGCATTATCAACTACAAGAACCACATTTTCTTGGTACAAATTTTGTGCATTTCGTAAACACTGTCTTACGAAGTTATTTGCTTCTGGTGTCTTAAAAGCACCTCTCCTAATTTCATGGTGGACCAACCCCATATTACTAATACAACCAATGACATGTACATTTGCACCTTTGGCTCCTGCTGAAACATATGTGCAACGATTTCCTTTTTTAGATCGTCCTTTCCTTCTGGACACATATAAATTAAAATTTGTTTCGTCCATGTATAAAATTGGCATGCTATCTGCCTGATATTCAAGCAGCTGTTGTGCGTAATTCCTTCTTTTTGTTTTATTTTCATGAGTGTTAGCCTTTTCTGGTTCTTTATGGCAATCTTTTAATGTAAACAATAATCCATCTAAATGTCTACGCAAACATTGTTTTGAAACGCTTACATTATGGTTTTGTTCAAATTTTTCTTTCAGTTCCCGTCATGTTATTCTAGGGTTCCTCTCGATATATTGCTCCATTAATACACGGTGCTCTGCCGAAATTTTGCTTCTCCTTTTTCCTCCACGGGGTTTTTCAGCTTCCTGGTGTATCCAGCGATAGGCAGTAGATTTTTTTACTCCTAAAGCATCTGCTAGAGCTCTCCACTCTCCATTATTGTTATATACAGTACGAATCTGTTGTCAGTATCACTTTGAGCTTTTTTAATGTAAGGCATTTTGAACTTAAAGAAAAGTGTGAAATAATCAGTTATTAATGACAGTTCTAAGTACAGACGCTCAATTGTTTTTCGTGGTCTACTATATTCTTTGATTAGATTTTAGTCCATAGATTTTAGGTAATTAATAGTTATTATCCTAACAAGTGCGGAAAGTTATACTTTCCCGCACGCGAACTGCAGATGCCCGAACGACGCGAAGCGGAGTTCGGGCAAGCAGTTTAAGTGCGGGAAAGTTAATTTTCGCAAGTGTTAGGATCAATACTTTATACAACTACTGCTCTGGAAGTAGAATTTAAGAGGAATATAACAAATAATTTTTTCTTTTGACACATCTGGCAATAAATTTGTTGTTGCATTTTTAGCTGATTCAACTAGTTCAGGTGGAGTTAAACATCTTGTTAAATCGACCATTATTTTAAATAGTACACTTTTTTTAATTACCTACACTTTCTTTTTGCGTTTAATACAGTTGCGTTGTGACAGTTGTGACATAAATTAAAAAGGGTTAGGACTGATCGAGTAGTCTCTCTAGTCAAATAAAAACGACAGATAGTTTAGGCGGAATCCGTGTAGTTATGTGGTCATAACCAAACATGTGCGTTTATGAAATACATATAGTCAAGTATGCGACTATTGTGTACTTCGGAGATGACATACTGCGCTCGAAAAGTCAACTTCCAGAGCAGGCGTTGTATAAATGTATTATAGCGTTAAATTTTGTCATCTGGTCAAAAATGTTCAGAAAATGTATCTTTTTTAGACGAAGTTCAGTTCAAATATTGTTTAAAGCGCTAAGGCAGAAGTTTAAAGTTTTTATTAATGCTTTGCATTCTAATAATGTGTATCAACCAAAAATTAATTCAATATTTCTCAATTTGAAATTGTTTATTCCCAATTTGAAATTGTTTATTCTCAATTTGATATTGATTATTCCCAATTTGAAATTGTTAATTCTCAATTTGATATTGTTTATTCTCAATTTGAAATTGTTTATTCTCAATTTGAAGTTGATTATTCCCAATTTGAAGTTGAAAAGGTATAGACATTTAGATGATTTTTTTACTTTTAGATTTTTTGTATAAAACTGAACGTCTTTTAGTAAATAAACAAAATATTCAAAACGCAGCAACATTTTAACAGGTAAAAAAACGGAGGTAGGGTTGCTAATTTCATCCTTTTTGGACATAGGGATTACTAAAAAATAACCTTACGAAATGTTTCAGCTAGTACTAAATATCTATCAAAGTTTTTATTTTTAGCTCTCTTCGGTTTTGAGAAAACAAACCTAATTTTAGCCAACAAGTTTGAAGGAGCATAACTATTTAGCAAAGCTCTTACTCCATGGGAATCTTTTTTCTTAATTTTGGATGCTTAACGGAAATTTTTAATTTGACCATTTACCTCTGAAAGACCAAGTATAAACGGCATTTTTAAATATACTGTCACATATAATGATATGGTAGTTTAGCTCTAAAGTGTCGTTGAGGTCGAAAACGAGGAGCCAAGGATGTGAATATTGACATCTTTTGATGAGTGTGACATATACAGTTTAGTTCGTAAGATTAGTCTATATTAGTGTATTTAATATTTATTTGTTGTTACTCCTCGTTAGCTGTTTATATATTTGTTTATCTCATCTTTAGTGCCTTGAGCAGAATGCCAATAAAATTGTTAGATAACCACGACCTGGCAGGCAACTGCCTCTAGTAAAGCTACATCTCATTTTCCGTGCACACTATACACAATAACAAATATTTGCAGTGACAAGAACTATTTACAAAATCAGAATAGACTTAAAACTTATTGACCTTAGAGTACCAGATTTTATTTTGTTTTTAGGTGGACGTAGGACTCGCTGCTGACGTAGGAATATTACAACGTTTGCCTAAGGTTATTGGATCAGATAGTTTAGCTAGGGAATTGTGCTATACCTCAAGAAAAATGTTTGCAGATGAGGCTCTATCTTGTGGGTTGATATCAAGAGTATTTCTAGATCGTAATGAGTAAGTATGTACTCATTGATAGAAATCATTTAAGGTATAGGAGGCATGTGTCTTTATCTTGTAGTATGGTATCAAAAGTATAGAGTAATTTCAGAAATAATATGCTTCTTCATTCCTGTCTGTTTATAAGATTTTCTTTCTTAATTCTCAAACTTTACCAAGTCTTTCTATATCTCGTGTTTTTCGATCTGCATCTTTTTTGTTTCTGTTGTGTGATTTTTTTGGGACGACGATGTTCGGCAGTCTTAAGTGCCCAACCACTTGTGTCTTTGAGCCTTATTCACGCCTATATGTTAAACTGTCTATACAACGCTTATTTGTTGGTATTAAGATGTCTTATATTTTTCTAAGGATTTTGCTTTCTTTATGTCCAATATGTTTTGTACATGCTGAAATTATTTAGTTACGGTATGTATATATAAACTCGAATTTATGGTTACTATATTGGGATTCATTTCAAAAGCGATCGAACACATTACGTCATGTTCACTTCTGTTGGCACTATCTAAATACTACCCACTTTTTTATGTTTTTGCTCTTTTTTTGTTAACAAGCCAATTAGAATATATTTTTTATGTCATACTAGTTCATTATTTTGTTTTTATTGCTTAGTTTCCAACTATCTAATGTCGTACTTTATGCCCGTGCGGGCATAAAGTTCACTTTATGGCCCGCACGGGCATAAAAAGAAAAAAATTTTTGTTTAACTTATTTAATAACCTTTACTAATTATAATTACAAACGGAATATAGTAATATATGTAAATATTCGATAAACATTATTTTGACGAATTAACATAAAATTGGCAGTTCTGAAAAGATCCGGAGATAGTTAAGTTACCTGCAGCAAACGATTCATGTTTCATTGTTTGAGTATCAAATTTCTGTACCGAAACGCCAGACCCGGAAGGTACACCTGCCAGCATTCTTGAAACTTCATTTTTTGAAGATAAACTATCCTCTAAATATCCTTCAGCAACCGACGTACTCTTCCATCCACCATGGCGCTTCAACGTGGTCATACTGGCTCCAACCTCTGCAAGAAGAGTTGCTGACGTTCGACGCATACAATGACCTGTATATTTCTCAGGATCACTTAAACCCAGATATTTCGCTATAATGGACGGGATTTTTCCAAACGTGTTTTTTCCTACAGGTTGTACAGTACATCGACCCTGTCTATAGGTCAGAAAAAGCCTGGCCGTAGTGACATATAATCTCTTATTAGCTTTAAACTGTTCATTTCACTCTCATCTATAATGGTAAAAATGCGTTTTTTATCGGTCTTTGTCTCTTGTACATTTACCACAAAAACCGATTTTCTATCTTCTACATGAGTAACTAACATGTTCACAAGTTCTTGCCGTCGACATCCACCAAATATTCCAAATATTAATGCAACTTTTTTCATTAAAAACGTCTCGTTTGGTGCCTTATAAATAAATTTTAAAACATCTTCTCTAGACAGAATTTTAGACTTCTTTGCTTTGTAGCCTTTTGAAGTTTGCTTCAAATATTCCATTAACTTATAGTAATTAGCAATGTTAATATTTTTATTTACTATTAAAGTTTTCTTTACCATGGAATATTTGGACCACAAAGAACTCTGAGCAAATGTTTTAGCGAGATCGCCGAAGTATCCAAGCAACACAGTTTCATTAAAATCTTTTACGTAGTTTTCTTGCATCCAATTTAATAATTTTTGGTATTCCATATCGTAAACTTCTTTAGACTTTTGTGGCAACAGATTTTCAGTTGCTTCCTTTGCTTTTTTAATAATTTCGTCAGGAATTCCAAAATCTTCGTCCATTTTGACTTCTTACTTTGACACATGTAACAATTATTGCGATTTTATGACATTTACGTTTGTCAACATTCACCTAGCAACGATATTGCCTACTATGAGAAAGTGGCAATGTTATTAATTCAAACCGGATTTTTAAAATACTGATTTGTATTGAGATTGGATTGCAATAACGAACTAGTATGACATAAAAGTTTGTATGTACCAATGGCATAAACAGATATGTATACCCTCGGTCGACTTACAAACCCTCGGGCCAGAGGCCCAAGGGTTCGTAAGACGTCGCCCTCAGGGCATAAACATCTATTTATACCCTTGATACATAACTATTCTTAGTGTTTTTTTTGCCTATGTTTGGTCTAAATATTTCTTCGTCTACAACTACTATAAGAGATTTAAAATTTCTGTATTTAAGAATGGAACAAATGTTTCTTTAATTTTCCTTACTTCCCGACGTACAGTGGATTTTACTCAAACAGTCATTTGCGATATCATCGTCATAGACTTTTAATTAATAGTTTAATTCTACGCGACTAGTAAAGTAATGTAAAATGTCACTTTTTAGAATGATAGATACTGCACTTGCAGTAGCCGCAGACATCGCTAAGAAAAGTCCAGTTGCCGTTCAAGCAACAAAAGCAAATCTTATATATTCTCGAGACCACTCCGTACAAGAAGGATTAGATCACGTGGTAAGACTTTTTTTACTATTTAATTACTGTTATATTGTATTTTACAAAAGCGACTTACCAAAACTAAATTAAACATCATTAACAAAGTCTGGATCAAAACAAAAAAGTAGCTTGTTGCATAAACAACTATATTTTTGTAAAACTAGAATCTTCTAAGTACACGTTTGTTATCATTTTCAATAAAATTGACAATTTTAAAAGTAATGTAAATGATATAATTTGCAAAATATAAAACAACAAACCTTTGTCAATCTTCATGATGGTTTTTATTGATGTGCAGGTTGCTGAATTATTCAATCTGCAAATTGATAATTTAAAAATTAGTTTATTACTTTTATTTAAGTTTACTAATAATTTTTTTTAGAAATCCCTTAATCAACTAAACCTTCAAAGTGAGGATATTACCCAAGCTGCAACAGCAGCTCTTACCAAGGATGATAATGTGGTGTTTTCAAAGTTGTGATAACGTTTTCTGCATGTATATACATATTCAATTTTTGAAAAAAAAATTATATCATTTGTTATATTAAACACAATTTTAAAAAAATCCGAATTTTTTAACTGGCATCGCCGCTCGTCTTTCTTCTTCGAGTCTATCAGCTATTTTATACACATTACTTTCATCAGGCGGTTCAAACTAGAATAGAAAATCATTGAGTTAAGTATAGTTTTGATTTATGTATTACCCCTCTGTCGAATTTATACAGGGTTAGTGAATTGAACTGTTAATATGTTCAACTTGTTCTGATCATACATCATTAAATATTATATATACTGTATAGCATTGCCAAACGCTATAGTGGTAAACGAAAAAAACCTACACGTCTCCTGAAACGATTTCGAAAGTGAACAAGCGACTTGAGCAAAATCTACGTCGTAGTGGTAATCAAATGATCAAAGAGCTGAAAATATCACAGCAATGCACACTGATCAATGAGCTCCATGTCAAACCAAAAAAGTTCCAAATAGCACATGATCCTTACAGCACAAAAAAAGTTCGGCTCGACGAAGAGTTGTGTTTTCTGATAAAAAAAGTGGCCTATTGAGCACTTCATAAACTCTCATTAGTATCGTGCTTACGAAAATTTAAGCCAAGGAACTATCTTTCCTTATGAAGGTATTTTCATTGAGTATGGTGTCAAAATAAATATGAATTATTGTCGTAAAAATATTTTTGAAGGTGCTTTAGAGCCGTGGACATTATCACATAAAGCGAAAATTAACAAAGAATGGTTAAAAAATTAAGTTCTATTCTTCATTTCGTCGACACAATGGCTTTTGAATTCACCAGACAAATCCGATGGACGTCTTTATCTTCTCCATCTTAGAGAGCAAGGTGCAGACAAAAAAAAAATACAAATATAGGTGCAATGAAGAAAGCCATTGTCGTGAATGAGTCAAACTAAAACAAGATCACATTCTCAGACAGCATGTATAAAGCAAAATATAACCATATCAAGCCAAAGTGAATGGATTCAGATTTTTTTTTACACATTTGAATCAATAAAATATTTCGCACTATAAAGTGATGGTCGGTTAAATATGTTATGGTTTGATCGCTTTTATATTGTACTAAATTGCAAATGTTGTGATCATTAGCACTAATTTTATGATTTCATTTAACACAAAGGAATAACTTAAAGCTGTATTTGTGCAGCTCTGGGTTACTCTTTTATAATTTTTTTCTGGATACTTCTCTTATACTATTTTGGCCGTTTTATCTCAAATTGTTTAATTTAACCATATATTTTTTTAAATTTACTTCTTACCATAATTTGATTAATATAGTATTCATACGGTACAGTCTGTGTGTGAGGGTCTATAGCTATTTCAAGCATTTCATCAATTTCATCTTGTGTAAAAGGTTCACCATCTTGTGTCATAAAAGTGGTAATTTGGTCCTTCGTTAAATAACCTATATTTAGAGTATCTAAGGTTCGAAATGCTTCTAGTAGGTCTTCAGGACTTGCTGCTTCGAACCTGAAATAACAGTGTTTAAAATAAAAACCAAGAACCTAGACATTAAAGATATGAGAATTATTATCTACCATTTTGAAACCTGATTGTCATTTTTTTGTCGGTTTTGGCATTAAATTAACAATTTTGGTCATTCCTTAATAAAACATTTGAATATAAGGTTCGCGTATAATGAACACAGAAATTTAGTGCTACTGGATTCAATTAGTGCTTTAACAGAACAATATGAAACAAGCTACAACTTAATGTTTTGTCAAAAATTATACGCTAAAAGTATAGTTTCAATATTTTAATTAATAATGGTAAGTAGTTTCCTGACAGATTTAATCGAAATGCTTTTTTTCCCATCCAGATCAAAAATTCGACTTCCCTCCGTACATACTTTGACACTTTTCTTGCTTGTAAGCCAATGTATTAATTCTTTGTTACTTAAATATTCATCACAAAGTGTCAGTATCAAAGTGTCTCTGTTCTAAATGTTAAATCCTATATACACAAATTTATTCTATCCTTATTCACAGTATGTACTGTTTGGGTAACTTACCTTATTGTTTGCACCCAAAGATCAAATAGTGAAACCGTAGATATCGTTTTGTGTGTTTGTCCGTCCGTCTGTCTGTAAACACATCTCATCCGTTAGTACAAAGACACAGATGAGATTTAAAATTAAAGCTCTTTGTCTGAAGATGTCATTAAAGGTGAGAATTTTTTTACCATTTCTGGTTCAAAAGTTATACCCAGAAGAAGTAGTGTAAAGTCGTTTGTGACGGAAACGATTATATATAAAAAATTTATTAAGAGGTATTTATTTTTACTTACTTATGTTCTGTAATTACGTTTACCATATATGGTAGAAATTTTCTAAGATGGACACTGCCAGGTATACGAGGATGTTCTACTTCTACAATAATTTCTTGGATTTCAGCTTCTGTTGGACACATACCTAAACCTCTTACTATAGTGGAAACCTCGCGTACATCTACCATTTTAGTATTTGAATGATCAAATACTTCAAATGCTTCTGCTATTCTTCTTTCCAAATCAGTGTTTATAGGAACTGAATATAATTTTTTTAGTCATTTTATGTACTTGAGGATTTTATTATGCTACAGATTAAACATTAAAAGTTATCTAAAGCGAAATATACTGAGATACTTCTACATTCAAAATCACACGGATTTCAGTTTATGGAATATTTATTTTTTAAGTACATTAAACTATATCTATAAATAAAAATTACTAGAAAATGGTGAATACTACAATTGTTATATCTCATTTCATTTTATTTACTTTGAAAAGGGAAAATAGAATTAGAATTTCATTACATTTCATACCTTCTTCATCATCCTCATCATCCATGTTGGTTAAAAATTATAACAAATAACGTATTTTCAATATCAGAAATATAATTTGGACATCGATTAAATTATTTGACATTTATTTTCTCCATAGCAACCAAGGATTTTTCAAACAGGGTGTATTCTTTCATCTATGGGCAATTTTTGTACTGTTATAACATGTTATTCTGGATTTAATTTCTTAATTAGATAGTATAGACATTATATTAGACAAGAATGAAATTTAAAAGATGTTATATCCAGCAAGACATGATCTATTTTTATATTATACAAGTATAGACACCGATCTTTTTTTTGTGTGTTTATTAGAAATTTACAATCTACTTTAGATCAAACAAATAATAAGTAAATTTAATGAGTGTATCGTCTTGAAAGCGGAATGTCCAACGACATTCCTGCTTATTGTATACAGAATTTAGTGATGCTGTGGAAGATCTTCAGGTTACTTTTTTTTCAGTCTTCGGATTTGATGACGTCAGTTACATAGGGTATATCTTCATGTAATCTTTGGTTGCTGACGTACCATGGAGCGTTTACTAGCTAGTGGTCGGAGTGTCTTAGACTGGAACCTTTGTATAACTTTTAGCCTCGTTGGTTTAGCAGAACCCCATAGTTGGACACCAGATGACCAGATGGATTTTAGAACTGTTTTTTATAAAGTTAATTTATTTTTTCCCCATCAGTCAATACATTTGCTTAAATTTTAAGTCTAATTGTCTTCTTTTTGTTTGGATGTGTTTGTCAAACACATAGACACCGATCGATAATACTGTTACAGCGAGGCTGTTTGTGTTAGGTTGGAAACAGGTGTTTCAACTGAAAAATCGTTACTAAAATAAGTAACGGTACTTCTTCTACAGATATCTATAAAAGTTATCATTTAGATCTCTTTAAAATGACTTACTCAAAAAGATAACTTTTCTGCTAAGTTAGAAAAATTGCATCTAAAACAGTAACTGAAGTATCAATGATACGAGTTGGTTCTCTTAGATGGTTTACATTATCTCATTCTGTAGAAAACATTTTTTTTTAATCAATGTTATTAGTAAGTGTATTTATATTTATACCATTATACCTCCACTAATAATATATAAATTATAGATTGTAAATATTTATTTATTTAAAAAGCATTTTGATTACAAAATATTAAAAATATACATTTTACTTACTAAAACTAAACACATTATAAAAACATTTTAAAACTACACGCATTTTTTTTTACTCTTGCCCGATGGTAAATCTTTGCGATGAACTCTTTCCAAGATTTTCTGCTGATAAGTCTTCATTAAAATCCTAATAGCAACATCGGTACCCTGTTGTCTATATAGAAATGATTTTTTCCGTGAAGTTCGGTAACATAATCTATTTCTCATATTTGCTGATATTATATCAGTAATGAACGTGGCCAATGTGTTTGTGTAAACATTTGAAAATATATCTCTACATTCAATATCAACAGCCGTTTGTAGAAGGTTGGCAGCAATTTTTGTTTCTACATTATTCGTGTTTTGATATTGAAGTAACAATTCATATTTTCTGTATGCTAATTGCTTTAAATAATATGGATAATCTTGAAATGATATGTTATACTTTCTTGTGGATTTCATTTCTTTAACAACACATTTAATTGATATTTAAATCCACACTAGTTATAATAATTTCCTTTAAATCCTAAAATATATACACTGCTACCTGAAATAATCCTTTCTATGGAAAAAAATATATAAACAATTTGTTTATGATTGTATAGATAAACAGTATTTAAAAAAGTTGATTATATCTTGCAAAAACACTTAGTTTAATTAGGTTTAATGTATTTTACTAAATATATTTATTGAGATTTAGAAATTACTTACTTGCATATTTTTTCCTATTAAGTAATACTTTGGTCTTAGATTTGAACGAATAAGAATGTAATTTAATTAAATAAGAAAAAAATATGGCAACAAAACAATAGAAGAAGGCAATGTACCATATCAAGAGGAAAAAAATATATAAATTAAAGAATTAATAGAAGGATTATCAAACAAAAAAATACACGAAAGGCAGATGGAGATGATGACATAGATGTAAATGGTAAAATACATGTGAGAAGAAGGTTTAAATTGTCCCATAGAGGCCCAAGAAAAGCAACATATTCCTAAAGAATGGCAATATAATATTGTGCCAATATACAAAAAATGAGAACGAGTAAAGTGTAACAACTATTCGAAAATAATAGAGAAAACACTAAAAAATGTGAAAGAAAGGGAATTGGGACAAGAACAAGCACCATTTCGACCAGGAAGATAGGCAAATTACAACATAATATACATTATAAGAAATTTAATAGAAAAAAGCACAGACACTGGGGCAAACTAGTATTGGCATTCATAGACCTCAGAACATTATTTAATAAGATAGAAAGACAAACTACAGGTAAATACTTGAGGAAATTAAAGTTACCAAATACGTTGATAAACATAATAGAAAGTACTTACAAAGATATAATAGAAAGAGTACAGATAGCAGGGGCAAAATCGGAAGAAGAAAAAGAGTTACTAAACAAGAAGATAGTCTCAGCCACGAAGTATAGATACCAGGAGTCTAAACGTAATGTTGAATGAATGGTCCCAATTAAGGGTATGGACACAACGGGGACCATCGACCCTAGACCATAGCATAATACCCTGGACCTTTGCTCTAACCCTCGCTTTGACCCACGTGCACCCGTGGTCACATCGAGGCTTGGATCACCGCACTTTTGTGCCAGTTAAAGCGTGAACGGTCCTATATAAACATGGATTTTTCTACATGCTCTTCTTCGTACGAGGCAGATATTATTTTGAATTCAAGTGCTAAAAAGTGGTACCTATATAAAGGATATCAAAAGACGAAAGTGCATCCCTTAAACAAAAAACGTATGTTGTATGGAGAATATCATCAGTATATCAAGATTTAAGAAAAGATCCGGATCGTTTTTTTGACTACATGAGAATAAAAAAAGAAACTTTTAATTATAATTTAAACGAGTAGCTTGGTCGAGGGTCAAAAAATTACTAAGCTCAGTTTTAACCCTGGCGACATGTATCCAACCTATGCGCGGAGCGATGGTCGGTGCTCCGACGTAACCACAAAGATCTAATATTATGTGTTTATTTTTTTGGTGAGTGAAGCTAGGGTGCGATGCTATGGTCGGAGCGATGGTCGGCGCTCCGTTGTGGCCGTACAGTTAGGGGACAGAACTATTGCCGGTAGAGTGCTCCATTGTTCAAGAAGTACTGGTTTAAATCCTTACGCGGTGAGTTTTGTTGCTATTGACAGCTCTGGAAAGTATCTTTTATTACAAGTAATTTTAAATAAATTAATATTATATATTTAATTTAATTTAACATTCGCGACATTCAAATATCATAATAATAATAACATCGGTACATCCTGAATCCTTGCGCAGCTAGTGGTAAAAATTAGAACTATGATCTGGGTTGATTATTGTGTACCAGAAATATTATGGAAAAGTCTATACCGTGTAGACTCCTGGTATCTATACTTCGTGGTCTCAGCCTTTAGTGATGAACGAATTGGTAAGAAATACCAACACAAGAACCAATCAACTAGAAACAATAATAGGATACCATATATTACAACCGATAACAATAGAGGCATTAATGTACAAGGACGACATAGTAGATTCAGAGAGATTAAAATGCAGAAAGAATAAAAAATGAAAATTAACGAAAAAAAAAAGTAAGATAATGATTATCAATGGTAAAGAAAATAAAGAAACAAAGAAAAAATTCAGATTTGGAAATATTACAACATACGAGTATCGGACAAGTATAAGTACCAACGATGGAATAATAGACTTGGAATTGACAAATAGAACAGACAAAATTTAACAAATTGTTATATGCAAAACTGCAATTCTAGGAAAAAGGAAACTGACCCGAGATACAAAGATTTAAATTAATAGCACTATAGTGAGACCGACTGTGCTCTATGTAAGTGAAAACTGGACACTCCTGGAAAACATAATAGTAGGATAAATGCAATGGAGATGAGACATCTAAGAATGATGGTTGGAAAGATAAAATTGATTAGAATAAACAACGGGACTATTATGGTCAGTCACGAACCAATAATGAAATAACAAAGACACACCTAAACTGGTATGGACACCTGATCAGAATGCATCCCAGCAGAATTAAAGAAAAAGTCCACGAAACAAAGAGCATCCTAAAAAGGAAAAAAATTAATCCAGGAAAAAATATGGATACAACAAGTTGTAGTGGCAGGAAAAGTTAAGCAAAAAATACTCGTGAAATCAAAATAATGGCACGAAATAGAAATAAATGCAAGAAATTGGTGAATAGAATTTCATACAGACCCAAATCCGACATTCTAAAAAGGTAATGCTTAAGGTTTATAGTTTTTATTATAGATGCTTAAGGTACCTACTTAAATTTTGCCAGATTTTTTCACATTCCGGGTACTAGTCTATTAGTTTCCATAGTAGGTTAAGGACTATTAAAATTAGAAAATGCTTTAGGTTCGTTAATGTGAAACACAACAATCTTTGTATAAAACTCCATGAATTTTTTCAAATAATTTTACCACACAGTTTCTCTTCTATGGGAGCGTATGTTTGTAGCTAAAAAAATCTGTTGTTTGTGATAATTTAAAAAAATGCATGTATAATCTTATTTTGATAAAAAATCGGGTGGGTCTGAGCTGGGGCACACAGCCGTTGGTTTTCACGTGAAACGTCTATGTTAGCGATATCGATTGTCTGTTCATTCGTTACGTCCATAAGTACAGGTATTCCTGTGGTAGAGGTGCTCGCGAGGTTGGCGGCAGCAGAAAAGTTCCTCGCGGCGTCGGCGTTTTCGTCGGCAGCGGCTTTGCGACGTTTCCGAAACCGTCTCGCTCGCTCGGCGCCGTACATTGGGGTACGTGTGTGTGTGGCCCATAGCCCCCTCTTTCCAACGATAGCCGTGATTTATATTTATGGCTGCTCTTGCACGAGCAACATAGCAAATGTTTATATATTTTTGGAACTAAGTTCCCTTTCGCGCGTTACGAACAGTTACGACTGACGCTAGGAGCTAGCCAAAAAAAATTCATACCAAAAGTTGTCACGACACTATGACACGACACACGCATGTTTCTCTCTCTCACAGACCAAAAAATAAATAACTCTCTCTCCCTCTCTCTCATAAATAGATAGATATATTAGAATGGATAGAAAAGTGTGACGTCAGCTATGGGAGGAGCTTACAAATCTTTCTAAACAAAACACAAAACTACAAAACATATTTGCATTGAAAATGCCATAATAGTATATTGTAATACAAGTGTTACAATGACAGAGGTTTCGTAGTACGAGTTCAGTTTGTGAAACGAACCGCGAAGCGGTGAGTTTCGCAAAGAACGAGTACTACAAACCGTCATTGTAATTCGAGTGTTACATACTATTTTTTATAATGAACTTTTAAAAGTATAAAAAAATAATGAGAGTTTTTCGAAATATTTATTTATGTTGGCAATCTTGACAGTTTTGACACTTGTCAGTTTTAATGATTTTAAATTAGAATGTTTGTCAAATATGTATAAAATATTCCGAATTTAGCAATAACGCTGATAATGTAGTTAATAATTTACTACAACATACTTCTTGACTTACTACCTGAACTCTTTCGTTGAAAATCAGTGCAGTACAACCAATTGTGTAAAACAAAAAGTTACTAAAAACAGTGTTACAATGAATCTATTTCGATACTGTTTTTAGTGTCGAAATAGAAACTTTGTGAACGTGAATTATAAAAAAGATTTTTCTATTACTTGTAGTGGTATCTAATCAAAAATCTTAACGTTTTCCGGACATTTTTCATACGACCTATTGTATCCAATTTGTGATAGTGAATAAACATTGAAAGTTAGTGTAAGTGTTTAAATTTTATATGCATTTTAGTGGAATTGAGGTTATGTATTGTTTCAAAGTTTATAAATTTTATTATGGTAATCTTGTAATTAATTATGTATTCTTTAACTATTAAATAGTATTCTGTTGCAGTAAAAATGGTGATGTGTTTCGTCCCCAATTGCAAACATTATAGCGAGCAGAAAAACTGCAATTTTTTTACTTTTTTTTCTATTTTGCTTTGAACAGTGTAGTAGTGTCGCAACTTTGTTAAGTTTATACAGGTTTTTTGTAGATAATAAATGTTAAAATAATAGAAAATAAAAACTATAATGTATCCTGACAATGTTTCTGCACAAGTTCCGGATATTGTTGATAGAGTTAGGTAAGTAGAGATTTTATACAGACGATAATAAATGCTTATGTATATACAAACTCTCTGTTGTGTTTACAAATTACAATTCCTTCACTAATTAATCGAAAGGAACTTCGTTCCATCCGGTTGTCCTTTGACACCTCTCACTTTTTTTATCACTTTCTGGTTATTTTTAATATAAATACTGTCCAAAATGCACTTATTTTTGTATGAATCAATCGGTTTCAATAATCTTGATAAACACACGATAGAATCACCGCGCTATCAAGTCGAAGTCACGAGTTACACTGAATAGAAACGAGTGAGAGCGCCGGTTTCGCACAGTTAACGCAGTACCCCTCCCCTGCCGCCCGCTCGACCCAGACCCGGACTCAAGGTCATAACAGCGAGCTGACTATATAAGTGAAATATTCAAACCACATTTTTGTTTCTAGGACTAATAGTTTTGTAATTATTAAGGTACGATGATATAGACCTTGTCGTTACTTTTTGAACCTGGTATTTCAGGTCAAAAATTGTGTATGCAATTCACGTAGTTAATTTTTATAGAGATTCTCTATAGTTCTGTTACATTCTAGGGGTTCAAAATAAAATCACTGCTGAACGAAAATGTCTAATTTATTTACACACACAATAAACTAAACGAATTATAACTAAATAACTAAACTAACTATAACACACTAATTTATGTACTACAATTAACTTCGATTTATATTCACTATTTATTTTCACTTCGTAGTTCGCTCGAATATTTAGACTACTCGCTATAAACTTTTTCAACTTCCCTTGTGGGTCGTGGCTCTCCGCTTATATACCAGTCCACAGCTTCCAGAACGTGCTTCGGTAACAGTTTCTAGAACGTCTGCATAGTGAAGGAAGTCTCTCGTTTGTTCTGTTCGAGAATAAGCGCGTTGTTTACCTGGAGAGCGACAGGGACGTACTAAGGGGTTCTCGCTCGTTACACTGCCCCCTCCTTAAGACGTTCGGTCCCCGAACACCTTGGTTGGTATGTCTGAACCTACAGGCATCTCCCATTCTGCAGCTCCCTTGCTTTTCGAAATAGCAATCCACAGTCTTCTCTTTCACTGTGTTTCCGCTCGGGTTGAAAATGCACACGAGTATCTCTATTCCTGTCTTATGGAAAAGCACCTCGAGCATGTTCCGGACGACTCTCCAGTTGAGTTGATCTAGACCACAACCCAACTTAGGCACAGCCAGCTTCTTCACTTCCAACCTGGTGAGTTCGTTTCTTAGGTTCAGCAAGGTATTCCACATACTTCTATAGCTAGGCTTGTAATCGGAAAACCTCTTAGTCACCATGTAGAAGAGGTGACGATGACCGTCAGTGAGACTTAGAATTTTTCCGGGATGGGGCTGTTGTCTGGAGAGCTCAGATACACGGCCAAACTTCTTCCTGAAGACTAATGCTATTCCCCTGGACATACGCAGATCTTCGGCGACACAATGGGCTAGGGAATAATCTCCAGGCACAGAGAAGAGGTCCTGCTGCTGCTCGGTGGTAACTCCGAATCGTGCCTTCCCAGTTCCACCATAGTTCTCCATGAACTGGTCGAAACTCATCTCAACATGCTCTGGGCTGGTCGTCCTTCTCAGATGGGTCTCGTCTTGTTCGTCGTATTCCGCCTCGTATTTCGCCAGCCGATTTACATGGACCACGCGCCTCTTGCCCCTTGGTAGTTTTTGTATACGGTACACTACATCATTGATCCTTTTTACCACTCTGTATGGACCCTCCCAATTCCTCTGTAGCTTAGGTGATAATCCTCTCTTCTTCTGGGGGTTGTACAGCCAGACCAAATCTCCAGCGTTAAAACCACCTTCTGTAGCTTTGCTGTCATAACGGGTCTTCATTCGGTCACTAGCAATTTGTATGTTTTGTCGGACCTTTTCATGAATGTAGTGTAGCCTGCCCCTCAATGTGCTCACGTAGTCCTCACCAGCTATCTCTGTTCCGGGCTTACAACCAAACTCTAGGTCACAGGGTAATCTTATTTCCCGGCCGAACATGACACAAGCTGGTGTCTCTCTAGTAGACTCCTGTACGGCTGATCTGTAGGCCATGGTGAACAGATGAAGGTACCGGTCCCAGTCTCTTTGATGGTCAGAGACCACTTTAGCCAAATATTTTCCCACAGTTTTGTTCATTCTTTCGACTAGGCCATCTGACTGTGGGTGAAGAGGCGTTGTCCTGGTCTTCTTGACTCCGAGTATTTCACAAATGCTCTGGAATAGGCCAGACTCGAAATTTCGTCCCTGATCAGAATGTAGCTCCAGTGGCACTCCAAACCGACTAAACATCTCTTTTATCAGCACGTCTGCCACTGTCGAGGCCTCTTGGTTTGGGATGGCATGTGCTTCAACCCATTTGGTAAAGTAATCCGACGCCACCAATATGTACTTGTTCCCATCGTCGGTCTCTGGGAATGGGCCTGCGATGTCTATAGCAACTCTTTCCATAGGACTGCCTACGTTATACTGATTCATTGGCGCTCGTCGTTTTCCTCTTGGGCCATTCGTTGAAGCACAAAGTGTACATTTTCGGCACCAGTCCTTGACGTCTTCTTTGCAGTTGATCCAGTAAAAACGTTCTCTGACCTTTTCCAACGTTTTCTTGATGCCGAAGTGTCCACCGGAGGTTCCATTATGAAGTTTCTCCAATACTTCTGTCGTCCGACTCCGGGGAATTATCAGCTGAGTCCTAGCTGCAGTACCCTCGTCATTCTCGACAGACCTCTTCAACAATCCATCCTCTACAATGATGGAGTCCCACTGCGCCCAGTAGGACTTGACCCTAGGACTCAGGTGACTCACTTCTTCCCATCTTGGTCTCTGTCCTTTTGCTTTCCAGTCAAGCAACATCTTTAGTTCGGTGTCACCTTCTTGGTCTCGCTTCAGGGATTCTGGCAGCCAATCCAGATCCACTACGGTTGTTCTTAAACAGAATTCCTTCTCTTCTGCTTTGCTGCAGTGTTTGCAGTCGGAAGGACAAGGTCTCCTAGATAATGCGTCAGCGTTGGCATGTGACTTTCCGGCCCGGCGTTCCACAGAAAAATGATATTCCTGTTCTTTGCGTTGTGGTTTAACCGGCTTCTTGCAGTTACGCTGAATGTGTCGTCTTTCGCCGCATTTCCAGCATCTTGGTCCACCATTACGTTTCTCCTGGAGAACTCGGCGAACTACGTCTTCAATACTTTCGTCGCAGACTGGCGAATCATCAAGCTGTCTCACTTTGCTCTGTCATCTGTGAGAAGCTTGTTTAGCAGCTTCAAATTCTAGGGCATGGGCCAGGGCGTCATCTAGAGTTTTGGGTCGAGCCAACCGCAACGTCTGCTGAGTCTCCGTGTCTCTCAACCCATCGACGAAGGTCTGGACAGCAAGTTGTTCTAGGAAGCTGTCCGGTGCTGAAGGATACGCCAGCCTTACCAACCTTGCTATGTCTGCTTCGAATTCCTGCAAGGTTTCTGCACTCTTCTGATGGCGACTCTTGATTTGTGCGTGATACACTTGTTGGAGATGTGCATCACCATATCTCATTTGCAGTCTACTTGTCAGAGTCTTATAATCACCTTGTTGACTTACAGGAATGGTCTGAAGGATATTCAGTGCGTCTCCTCTTAATGCAACAATTAAGGCAGTTGCTTTCTCTTCATCGTCCCAGCAATTGGCGTTGGCTGCTGCTTCAAATTGTTTCTGATAAGTACTCCAGGGTGTTTTGCCATCAAAAGTTGGAGGTTTGATCTTTGTTCGCCCTGGCTCACCCCGTTCTCCCAGCTTAACAGAACAATATTTGCTGAAGTTCTTGCTCAAACGCTCTTCCATGGTTTTCACCTGTTCTTCCAATTTTATTTGCATTTCTTCCTCCATATTAACCAATCTGCCTTCAATGTTTCCAACCCTGTCTTCAAATTTTCCAATTTCGTCTTTTACGCTTCCAATCTCATTTTCCAGTTTGGAGTAATTATTCTTCAACTCATTTTCAATGAATGTCAATTTATCTCCCAAATTATCTTCCATTTTCTTAGTGTTTTCTTCCATTTTCTGGGTATTCTCATCCATTATCTTTCTAGTATTTTCTTCCATTTTATTTGTGTTTTCGTCCATTTTATTTTCCATTTTCCTAATACTTTCCTCCATATTCAAGCTCATTTTTTCAAGGGCTTGCTTGAAAAATTCCATTGTCGCCTGATCCATTTTCTTCGTCTGTGATCTCGTAACTGGCATACAAAATATTCACTAATGAAGTCCACAATTTAAATTAACACAGCAGTTCAATTTACCCCACACCTGACACCAATTGTTACATTCTAGGGGTTCAAAATAAAATCACTGCTGAACGAAAATGTCTAATTTATTTACACACACAATAAACTAAACGAATTATAACTAAATAACTAAACTAACTATAACACTTCGATTTATATTCACTATTTATTTTCACTTCGTAGTTCGCTCGAATATTTAGACTACTCGCTATAAACTTTTTCAACTTCCCTTGTGGGTCGTGGCTCTCCGCTTATATACCAGTCCACAGCTTCCAGAACGTGCTTCGGTAACAGTTTCTAGAACGTCTGCATAGTGAAGGAAGTCTCTCGTTTGTTCTGTTCGAGAATAAGCGCGTTGTTTACCTGGAGAGCGACAGGGACGTACTAAGGGGTTCTCGCTCGTTACAGTTCGATAAGAACGACTAAGGGATATATCTTAAAGAAATTAAACAATTTTTTTTGAGGTATGTAATTTAATTTCTTCCTGTTTTGTACAGATTAGTTTCGAATTTCAATAAAAATTAATAATTAATTCGATTATAAATAAAGATTTTGTTAATATACAGCTATAAATATATCTAAAAAATAGGAATATACAGGTCTTTATTTACTGTAAAACTAGTAAAAATAAAGCAAATTTGATTTAGTTTCCTTAGAATATAATCTACACTTACTAAACAGGATTTACTATACCGAGATTTAAAAATAATATAATTGCTATTATTTAATTCTTAATTTGATATTGTTTGAATTTAAAATATAAGTTTTTTCATTAACATGATTAATTTTTACATTGTACAGTTCCTCAAATATCTAGTGGGTTTTGACGCCCAGACAGAGGAAATGCTAGTGTTAGAATTCGGTAGGGGAGAAAACCGCATTCGAATCGACTCAGTAGTTTTCATGTGATGCGCGCACAAACATACAGACAGACAAAAAATCTAACCACATTTTTGGGTTCTATATAGATTCACCCGCGACGTTGTTTGCAAATTTTTTTTTAAATTTAAAAATGTTTATTTATAAAGTTTACATGTTTTCTTAAGATTAAATAGAAATATTGATTGTGGTATAAAAATTTCTTCTCCCACCCCGTTAAAGGGGTAGGGGAAGAGATTTTTAGACACCAGATGTCAAGTTGAAAGAAGACAAATACATCTGTGAAAACCGCATTCGAATCGAATCAGTAGTGCGAGGCGCGCACAAACATACAGACAGACAAAAAAATCTAACCATTATTTTTAAAATATTTTTAATGTACAAAATTTTCATTTCTACAGTATTATTATATGTATAGATACAGATAAAAATACTCTCGTCCGCATTTCGAGAGAGAAAAAAAGATTTAGTAGCAGTGTAACATCGGAATCTTCTTCACCAGGAAAAACCATTAAAAAACCAAAAACAGTTAATAATATAGATAAAGTTAACAATGTCATTTTAAATAGAATTATTCTGTCCATGTTAATCGCGGAAAATATCGTTCCAACATTAAAAATAATTCTGACTAAATTTACAAAAGCTACAGGAAACAAAGAAAGCTACGAAAGTTTAAGAAAAATAATTACGTCGCTAGGATTTCGTTGGAGGAAAATAAAAACAAAACGAAAAATATTAATGGAAAGATTTGATATTCATAAGCTACGTTTAGAATACTCGATTCGCTTAAAGAGTTATCGAGCTGAGAGCCGTGCAATTTTCTACTTAGATGAAACATAAATTTATGCCATCCACATACACCAGAAAGCTTGGATTAAAGAGGGATTAAAGAGACCTGTTAATAAAGGTAATTATTGTTTATGCAGGAGGTGAAATGCCCAGTTAATTTTCAAATTTTAATAATTTTTCTAAATGGTTAAAAAACTGTTTCCGAACCTCCGTCCAAGAAGCGTCATTACCTATTGTTGATAATGTTCCGTACCATAATGTCCAGGTAAATAAAGTACTAACGTCAACTTCTTAAAAGGCTGACATGCAGGATTGGTTAAGGAATCATAATATTGCTTAACAAGAGGATATGCTCAAAACGCAATTACATATATAGTTTAGTGTTATTGTATAAAATACGATTTAAGAGCTATTCAATTGAAGAAATGATAAAGGAACATGGTTTTAGTTTTTACGTTTGCCCTCGTATTATTGTCACATACGATGATAAAAGGGTACTTTAATTGTTTTATATTTTATTGTATTATTTTGTATTGTAATCATCCAGGTCAAAGTCAGTACGTTAGATTTGAAGGCGACCTTATATAGTTTAATTCTTATTCTCACGTAGCGTATGAATTGGCTATAAAAGAGCGTCGTTGAGGTCGCACTCGAAGAGTTTGGAGTCTGAGGTTGTCTGTAAGGGTCACCCTTTCGGGTATCCCTAAAACAGACCCTTGGGTCTGGGCCGTTGTGACTCTTGACGTATTTTCGTGAGTAAGTGCGACATGTCACCATATAGTTTTATATGGTAAGATTAGATAAGATTATTGTATTTAGTTATCGTTATTTATTGTTTGTTTCTTGTTAATATATTTGTTGTTTGTTTCCTGTTGTTTATCTCATCTTCCCCTTGGTTAGTTTTCTGCCTTCAGCAGAATACCTAACCAGGGGGTAGATAAACACGACCTGGGTGGGAGGTACCTTCAGTAAGCTATCCCTAATCCAATAACACTATGGCACATCTCCAAATTTCCCCAAGCGTGACATTATCCCGATCTTAATCCATTCGAATTACTGTGGTAACAACACTACATTTAAAAGGCAAGACGTGCAAATGTTGTGTGAACACTTTTTTAATACATTTTGTAAAGAGGAGTGGCAATCTCGTTGTAATAATGCTAAAATTAGGGAATCTAAATTTTATGCCGAGTTTTGGAAGAGTTTTTCGTAAGGCGATTAAAATTATTTCTGCACCTCAAAGAAAAAGCTTGCTCTCGTTTTAGAATATGGTGTCATTCGTTGAGATAATTTATCGTTTTGTTTGATAGGTCAAGAAATGTAAGAAGTATTTATTTTTAACAAAATTATAAGAGGAATATTTTTTTATAAATAGCATATATAACTTATTTAGCGAGTGTAAATAGCTATCTTAGTCACACGCAGCGCGTTCTCTTTCTGGGCGTCGAAACTCACCTGATATTGGATGAACCGTAGACGCTTTTAGATTTTGGGATATACAAAACCTCAAAACTTTTCTCATTATTTCTAAAAACTTGGTTGAAATTGTGAATGTGAATATGAAATATAAATATGTTTAATAAAAAAGTATTTGGAAAGCAATTTTGCAAAGTTAGAAAAAAGAAACATAATTTAGATATAATAAAATTCCACACTGATTTATATTTATTGTGGTATCTAAAATCATTTAGTAAAAGTGCTTTTACAATTGTTTATCATTATTTTTCAAGCATGTCTTTGTCCCGTAAATATGCTTTCGACACACAATCTATTATTCGATTGCCGTGGGATGCTTGTAAAAAGTTTTTATGCACGACCGGGCGGTAAAGTACAGATTATTACATACATTTAGCGGGCGTAAAGTGCCACTTTAGCGCCCGTGGACTACTTTACCGCCCGCCGGGCGATAAAGTGTAAATGGCGGGCGGTAAAGTAATTTTTTGTCTTAAATATTGAAATACTTGCAATCATCCAAACTGACAATGAGTCTAAATAAAAATGGCCACCACCTATTTTGACTTTGTTGTTAGGGTAACGACAACATAGGTATATAGATTATTGTTTTAAAATATTATCTCTAGCCTCTGTGCATATTACTTTCAATCAAATTATTTATTTTTATCGTTGACATTGACAGTTGATATTTGACAGCTGACAGATAATATTTTACATGTGACAGTAGAGATTTGACATTTCAAATTTAGCATTTGACAGTTGAAACTTGACAGTTGACGTTTGATCTTTGACAGTTGACATTTGATAGTTGCCATTTGACAGTAGACTTTTGTCAATTGACAGTTGACTTTTTTTAATTGACAGTTGACTTTTTTCAATTGACAGTGCAATTTTTTTTATAAATGATTATTAAATCGGTCGTGCATAAAAGTTTGTATGTATTTCGGGCGTAAACAGCATTTATGGACCTTACGTGTTAATAGCCCTCGCCTGCGGCTCGGGCTCTTATTTACACGTTGCGGTCCATAAACGCCTGTTTTACGCCCTTGATACATAAATAACTATTATGATTGTATGGAAAAAGATTAAAAAAGTAAGTGAAGTGTAAATTGTGCCAGATATCAAAAATATCAAGGGCCCTTTTATGAAACTAAATACAATTTCAACAAGTGGATTTGAAAAAAGATGTTCAACACTCGTGTAGATTACTTTATCAGCTGATGAGAATTTGGAAACAGTTGTTATTAAATCATCCCAAAAATATTAGTGACTTGTTTTTGTAGAGAACGAGATTATAGGTATATAGAATACGAAAAACTAAGAATAGAAGTAGAGTAGTAGAGAAAGAAAGCTTTATCTATGTAGAAGAAGTACCTATTTACAGGTATACAGAACATCAAGCAGGAGAAACAATAGAAAATACTGACAGGAAACCTGTTTATACAGGCGTTTAATACAATCTTAAAACCCAAGCAAATATCAAAAATAACAAAAATATACCTTTATTAAACAGCACTTTAACCCGAAGTAACTTATTAAGTAAAACATTAATGTTACAAAAAATGTAACAAAATATATTAGAAATATTGAAAAGAAAAATCTTGAAAATATATATGCAGGAAATAAAAAATAGATGATAAAATATGCATTAGAACACCAAATAAAGAATTAATAAAATTGTACAGACAACACAGTGTAATTAAGCGTAATTAAGCCACAAAGACTAAGGTGGTTTGGACACTTAAAAAGTATGTCAAACGAGGTCTCAAAAACAGTTCTAAATATCACAGAGTGGGAAAGACTTGAAACGATGGAAAGAAAAGGTGACCAACAAGAAATGAAGAAGAATAACGTATACAGCCATGGACCTCTTGGGGTTCTTCGGGCATATGCCTTCTAAGTCAATCACCCTTAAGAAAAACGGTTGCTAGTTTTAAAATATAATGAGATTGAAAAAAATTTAAATTAATTATATGAAATGTATACAAAGAATTAATCAAAAGAAATAATTAAAACACAAAAACCAGTAGCGAATAGAAAAAGAAGCCTCAGCTAGAAAGTAGAAAAGCAGGGAGAAGAATACAGTAAGTTAAAGAGTAGAGAGAAGGAGTTAATAAATAGAGAAGCAGAAACTGGTCATAAAAGAAAAAAGAATAAAAAATTGTTTTAATGGTGATCGATTTTCTTGAGTGCAGAATCCGCAACCCCGGAGTTTTTTGATTGGAAGAGATTGGAAGGTTTCCCAGAGGAAGAGTTTCATATGAATATACAATCAGACAATAATTAATAATTTTGTGAGGTAATTAGTAATTTGTAATGAATAATGGAAAATAGTAATTTTAATTGATTACTTTTGGAAGAAATTGATCTAATCATTAAATATCAGGGGGTACAATTTTTTGAAAATGAAGTATTCTTCATTAAAACATGAAGAAATGTGTACTTAAAATATTTTCAATAGATTAAAAACTAACAATGTTTCTCGGTATAGCGATTAACAAAAAAATCAAAATAAATTATACAGGAACTCCGAAATAAATAAAACACTTTAAAATAAAATGCTTCCATATAATTTATTTTGATTATTATTTTTACATCAAAGGGAGTTTTTAGTTATAAGATACACACTTTTAAGGGAATTCGGTATATTTTTTATACATATATTTAGCAATAGGTTTGTTTGACTAGGTTAGTTAATATATATGTTTTTTCTTAGATTTCTAATATATATTTCTCTATATAAATAATTTAATTTGTCAATTTATATCACTTCCTAGAACACTTCAACTGATGATAAAATTTGAAATATAATATTATAATTTAAATAATAATAATAGTAGTAATGATATTCTGGTCAGTTTACTTTTTTTCTTCGCTGGTTTTAGTTGCAGGAGTTTGTGCCGGAGTTGGATCGTCTTGAAATAGTGGATTTTTAACTTCCATTTCACCAGTCTAAAATAAAAAAACATATTTTCCTTAAACTACCTACAATAAACATTTTTGCATGAAATTACTTTAAACTAACTCCTTTTTTCTATTTCTGTATAAAATAATAACTATACTTAAATGAGGGCTTATTCTACTTTCCATGCTCCTTTTTCTTTAAAGATGGAAGCCGTCTGATATACAGTTACCGGTCGTCCTGCAGCCTAATTGGTTTATTGAACTTCGTCTATTGGTTCAGGTTACCCAGTCTTGGGCTCTTTGGTACCATCTATTAGTTTGTACAGGTCTAAAGTATGGGTGCAATATAATTGACGGTGTGCTTCAAAATAGTCCCTTATAATGGTACACTAGGTGCTCAACAGTTTTATGTTCCCTCCAGCATAATCTTCAGCTTGCAGGTGTCCTTTGACTGGTAAAGAATCCTGCAATCTCTCCTTCTGGTTTTGCGCAGTGTTGTAGATCTTCTGGCACACGTCTGTTTAATGCAAATTCTAAAGTGTTGTCTTAATTGTAGTTGTTTTCTCAACGAATCGGCTTTCATTCGGACCGGGCCGTACTCTTTGGTACCCCTAAAGCTGGTTCTGGACCGTAGACGCTGATCCTTTCTTTAAAGGTTTATCGTTGCCTTGTATACCTCTAAATGGCGTAATAACAGTAAAGTAGACTTAAAGACCATGGGGATAAAATGCGACTCAGCTCTGATGAAGAGAAATATTGCAGTCGCCCAGACCCACCTTAAGTTCGTTCCATGGCTCTATTACTTAAAAAGAAGAAAAAGAAGGAATAAAAAAGGGGATTGATCTTCAGAAACGTATTTTCGAGCCAGATCTGCTCCACCCGTTTACAGTTGTTTGGATCGTCAAATTCAAAATTCAGTACCATTGAGAAATAAAAAATTCAAATTCGGCATAGTAGCTTAATTAATTTTTAAGTTTGTTATAATTTTTTAATGCTCTTTACTAGTTGTTTAAACGGAAAAAACTTTTAAAAGGACGTCTTTTTGTTTATTCTAAAAGTAAAATTAAACCAAAATATCCACTTTTTATTAAAGCTGGAATTAGGTTACATCTTTCGACATTTTCAAGCATTCTTTGCTTGGTCTATAATAATGAGTTGTGTATTCATCTGCTAAGTTTGAATTTAGCGTCTTCTGAATTTGCCACACGAGGCATAAATTTATGCATATTTGCATATTTTCAAGATATTATGTATAGATTACGCGCAATTCATTGTTTATTCTTTAAACATAACTGTTTTCTAGACAGATTAACAAAGCAATTGTATTAGTGCGTGGGAAAAAATCTATTAACGTAAAAATTTTAGTTGGAAAAATTGTAGGTATTATTAGATCGCTTGTAGAAAAATTATATATTAAACCTTACCGGAGCTAACCCTGGGCACTCATAAACTGTATAATCACCCTCTTCGTTTTCTTCATCACTTTCAGCTTCCGAAATAGATCCATGTCGTTCCCCTGGGGGAGCTCTAAAAATGCATATATTTTTATTCACTAAATTTTGTCGGAAAACTTATTTCTAAATCAATAATTTTGAAAATGTGTACATGATATATATAAATTAATATGGATTTTTCTTCGGGTACCTACACATTTTTCTCAATAGATTTTTGGGAATTTGATTCGCCCTCAGAAAATGGGTTGCTAGTTTTTAGTTTTGGTTTAGAGTTTTGTTTTGTATTGTATGGATTGTTAATCGAGATTGAAGATTAAATTGTCATTAGAAATGATGTCAGATGAAAGATAATTAAAAGTTTAATTACGGAATTTGATTTTTAAATTAAAATAAAAATAAACAAAAAAGATATAATTAAAAATAAAGATAGGAGCAAATAGTAGCAGAAGCGACAAGAGCTATAAAGTGGAAGAGAAGAGAGGCAAGAGACAGAAAATAGAACAGCAGAGAAAGGAGTTCGAAAGTAGGGGAGGGGAAAGAAGACCAGCCACACGAAGAAGAAAGAAATGAACAAAGGTAACGACGGTCAGTTGTTACGTACATAGGTACCTACGTATATTACTTACAGATCTTGTAATGTTTTATACATACAAACGGTTAATAACTTTTTAAATATGTACTTTGTTGTACCCTGATAATTTTAAAAGAAAGTTTGCTACAATTTTTTAATAAAGAACAAATATCCTAACTACCTTTCCATTGCGATAATCTGTTGTTTCTGATGTTGATAATGGTACATTTGGGCAGATTGTGCAAGACGTCTATCTCCAGAAGGAGAGATATCTTTATTTGGTCCTGTTACACCATACGCTGGATATTCAACATCGGAGGCATTTTTTACATGTTTCTGTAAACTAAAAATATACTATTAATATAAAATTAACATAATTATTCATAATTATGAAATTCCAAATGTTTTTAAACCAAACCGCAACTTGATATGATGGGAATTTCATGTCTGATTCATTTTGTAAGAAAAACTGTTAAAAAATGGAAACGCCAAACAGTAGACGTAATTTTATGTAGATTTAACCAAATTAGATTGGTTCAAATATTTATCTTACAGTTCTTCATGGCTGACGCTTAGTGTTGGCAAAGTACTCGCATCCAGTCTTGCCATACTCGATAAATACTATAAACACTAACACCAAGATAAATGCAGCACCTGCTATGATAGCCTGAAGACAAAGAGTTGACAGTATTTAGTATTTACCCTTTGTAATGGGTTATGGCAGTTTACTCTTCTTCCATTTGGTTTATGTAATGCCTCAGCCATCTTCGAGCGACATGTGGAGGGACTGGTTCTGGAAAATCTGCTTCGTTTATTTACCTGGGTAGAATCTTGGATGAGCATCTATTAAACCATGAAGAAATTTTTGAAATATTACAAGCTAACCTCACGTTAAACATCAAGAAATGTCATCTATTTCAGAAAAAAAGTTAATTATCTAGGACATATAGTTGGCAGAGAAGGTGTCATGTTAGATCCAAAAAAGGTACGCGTAACATAATAGTGGACAATTCCTCACAAGCATTATTTTCGAAGTTTTTGCTGTTACTAACAGGATTTTTAGAGATATTGCTAACTTATAAAATTGGTTAACGGAAAACGGCAAAGGCTTTAGCTGGAATAAAAAATTCAGGCTTCGCTTGGCACATTGAAAAAGCAGCTGACATCAACTTCAATCATGTACTATCCACTAACTGAAGTCACAATCGAGAAATCGGTTATTTCAGCAAAACCCTATCAAAACCAAAGCGCAATTAATGGGTCACTAGGTGGATCAAATAATGGGTGTTTACAATAGATCTGTAAAGGTCGCAGTGATACAGGCTAACAGCCAACCCAATGAATATCTATCTATCATCCTAAATCTAATAGAATGGGTGAAAGAATGAACCAAACACTGGTCAACTAAGTATCAAAGTTTATTTCTGAACATTAGCTAGACTGGAACCAGCACATTCCATTATTTCTAATGGAATGGCAAACCGATCAGCTGTCGATAAATTTCAAGACAAACTCCTGTTCAGTAGAGAGATAAGACTGCAGTTTGATTTTGTGTTTGGATCCCAACGTGGTAAAGACTACGAATCCAAATCTATGGAGCACGTTCATAAGCCAGTTCGCAACAATCCTCCGTTAGCAAGTAATTAAATAAACCACTACAACGTTAGAGAGAGGGTAATTCATCTGGTTGTACAACCCTAAAAAAAAGGGAGCCTGTGTCCAAAGTTGCAGAAGAATTGGGAGGCACCCATATATGTAATACTCCTATATTGCTAGCGGCCGTAAGTGGAAGTATCATGCCGCGAGTGAGACAGCAAATGACTGTTTCTGTCTCCGTCGAAAGATCCAGTTCATTATGCGCAAGCGTCGCGACTCTTGTGAGGAAGCTAGCAAGCTTGGTGGGGAAAGCCACCTCTGCTCGAAGTATAGTATAAATGTTCATATATACGAATGGGCGCTATGGAGCTGTTGCCGTGTGAATGCTCCATTTTCAGACATGCGCATAAGACTCAACGTCTTGCGAGAGAGACAGAGATATATGTCTGTACCGTAGACTTTTCGTTAGGCTTTAGTTTAGACCCCCGCTAGCAATATAGGAGTATTACATATATGGAGGCACCGTATGTCGTGAAGACGAAGATTAATGATGTGATCTATCGATTATCGAATGCCCAAGACTATTAAAGGAAAACCAATTGTCCATTTCGATATTCAAAGTAGACGACCGCAATCGATATCCAAGAGAGAGAATCCTGGAGAAATGCATCTAAAACGTAACGATAGCGTAATCAAGATTGAGGCCATCAGTCTGACAACTCAACTCACCTATCGACTGATCCAAGAATTGTCAGAATATTCCACAAATATTTACAAACTTATAATAGATTAGATTATAGCCTCTAGAACAACTAACAAGCATTTATTTTCAAGGGCAATCGATGGAGATATTTAAGTTTTGTTTTGGCTGTTTGGAGATTGTTAAATTTACGTGCCCAGAATAAACTTACCAGTGCTAGTTATTTGGTTGAATAAAATGTTAAACTCACTCTAGTATTACAATATTTTAGTAAATTTCCAATAAAAAAGTCATCTTTAAACTTTAAATTTTACATGTTTTCATTTGTTTCTCTGCGTTACTTACGCATCTACTGATCAATAAAAATGTTAAATTAATTTTATTCATTATATCATTATTTTTCTGGTGGTATTAGGTAAGTGCGTTAATGCGGTCCTGTTTATATAATCAGCTGTCGAGTTTTATCAATTTATCAAATACTGGTGCTCGAGTAAGTGAAGTAGTTGCAAATTAGACTCAGAAAAACACGATACACACACATGGCAAGCGAGTTTTAAACGATAGGTAGTGATTATAAACAGTTTAATAAAATGTCTTTCAGCCCCGAAGGTAAGAGTTATTTAGGGAACTATTATATTTGATCGTGACATTTATATGACATTGATTATTTAGTTGTTAATGTTTATAAAGATAAGCATTTTTATAAATTTTAAATACATTTTAGATTTTCTACTATCTTAGTTGGCAACACAAATTACAGGGTCGTTCAAGGATATTATATGATTGTGGTTACTATAGTTCAAAATATTTAAATACTTTTTATCTAATGCCAGTCATAGATAAAACTAAATTTAAAAAAAGTCTTTATAAAATTAATAATATTTCTTAAGCTGCATATTGCTAGAACGGAAAGATTTTAATATCTCGTCGAAAAGCAGCTTAAATAATTGGTCATAAATGGTCAAGTGATTATAATAATTGGTCAGCTTTTGGATTCTAAAAATTTCAAATTTTAATTTTCAAGGACATTCAAAAACTTTTAGTGCGCCAAATTCAAAATTTTTTTCCAATTTATTATTTTTTTCCAAAACCAATGCTGACCAAATGTTGAGAGATACTGACCAATTAATTTTAGATTGTTTCGAATGAAATTTTCTGTTTCACAGACCTATATTTCTAAATTGACGTGCTAAAAGTTTTTGAATGGCCTTGAAAATTAAAATTTAAAATTTTTAGATGCCAAAAGGTGACCAATTATTATAATCACTTGACCATGTATGACCAATTAATGACCAATTATTTAATCTGTTTTTCGAAGCGACATTAAAATCTTTCCGTGCTAGCAACATGTAGCTCTAAATGAACTTAATATTCCAATATCCTGTAAGTTGATCTGATCCTTGATTTCAATACTTTAATTGTACATACATAAATTAACGACAATTTTTCAAATCTATTACAAATGGCATTTTTTGTGTTCGAGAGGAGACTACGAAAATCTAGAAGGACCAGTCCTATTTTCAAAAAAAATTATGGTCTTGGTCCGTCTCGATTTCATAACAGGTCGAGATTTCACGAAAACAAGAATTTTCTCGAAGTCTAGAGCAGCAGTAAAAATAGTAGCACATTTAAAAAGAAATTTGGACTTGAGCCACATGATCTACAGGTATATTTATATATACAAGGTGCCATTAAAAAGTATTGACACTTTTGTTGCACCACGATTTAAAGGCGCAGTTTGCTACTGGTCTTGCGTGTGAAGGCTTTTTTGGTTCTTGGTTAGGTTTTCAGATATGCAAAAATGAAACGATCGTTAAAGCAGCGATATGCAATCAAATTTTATGTTAAACTCGACGTAACTTTCACTGAGCAAGCTTATGGAGATTCACTTTTGGCACAAGTCGTTCAAGGATGGCCGTAAGAAAGTCGAAAACGAAGAACACTCGGGGACGTCAAAAAAGGACACAGACGTAAACATATTGCATGAATTGGTATTAACTGGGACAACTATAAACTCGTCTTTTTACAAAGAAGTACCATTGTTGGCAAATGATTGCTTCATCATGAAAACGCACCCGACCACACAGCTGCATCTCTTACCTGGCCAACAATAGCATCGCAGTGTTCCTCCACCCCGCTTACAGCCCAGACTTGTCTCCCCCGGATTTCTTTTTGTTTCCGCTCATCATAAAAAAAGAGCTAAAACAAAGGCGATTCCAGTCTATTGAGGATATTACCAAAGAACTAAAAGCTGTACCGGAAGATGCGTATAAAAAGTGCTTTGAGCAGTGGAACGACCGCTACCACCGGTGTTTTGAAGCCCAAGGAACCTACTTCGAAAAATATGAAGTGTATTTGCAAAAAGATTTAATAAAATTGTTGTTACAACACTTACAACAAGAGTCTCGATACTTTTTAATTGCACCCTATAGGGAAAGAAATACGTGTTCTAATAGAATACATTACTTTCAAATAAGCTACGTTTCTATTTAAATCGCATAGTGACTAAAAAATTCATTTAAGTATTGCCCAATAAGGTTCTTTAAAAATATACCTGTTAACAATATAGTGCCAGTTTTTCCAAACTGTCGTGAAAATCTTCGTTAATTTAGTTTCTTGGTTAATTTTAAGCCAAAAAAGCATTTAGTAAAAATTTTTCTCGAATCTTAAAAGTACTCATACTTTGATTAGATCAAATAAAAAAGTCAGACCGGGCCGGGATTGACCCCGTAGCTTCAAATCGAGAGGCAAGTATTTACCGATAACCCACGATAATACGTGTCAAACTTAAGGACAAAATAATTATTTCAGTGCAATATACAGATAAAAAAATACAAATCAAAGTCACAAGTAGTACAAGAAAAAGTAAAAGTAAAGTCTATGACTTCGACTCTCGTCGAATAATCCATATTCGTTATATCGAACCTATAATGGATGGTTTTTATTTCAAAACATTGTATCTTTAATTTCATTTGATTTAAAGCTGTCTATTGATAAACATTTCGAAATCAATGCTATTTACTTCACCTATACTTGTTTAAAATAATTAAGCTCTCTTCTGAAATTGACATATCAAAATACGAGGTTTTGGGTTTAAGTCTCGTAATACAAATTATTTTAATAAAAATATTGCAAATAAGTTAATTGCTTAAAATGCTAAATTCGTTTGAATATAATGGTTGTTTTTTTAGAACATCAGCATCTGCGATTCAATCCATTAAAAAACGAATGGATCTTGGTATCACCACACAGAGCAAAGCGACCATGGAGCGGTCAAATCGAAGATCCACAACCGGAAATCCGCCCTGAATTCGATCCGAACAATCCTTTATGTCCAGGGGTAACAAGAACATCAGGAATAGTTACTCCAAACTACACTTCAACGTATGTGTTCACTAACGATTTTCCTGCTTTGTTGGAAGAGGGTCCAGAACCACCAGCAGCTTCCGATGATATTTTTCAAACAAAGGCTGCTAAAGGAACTTGTAAGGTTATTTGTTATCATCCTAAATCGAATGTTTACCTTACGAACTTAACCGTTGCAGAAGTGGTTGCTATTATTGATGAATGGATTAATCAAATGAATGAACTTGGATCAAAATACACATGGGTGCAAATATTTGAAAATCGAGGTCAAATGATGGGTTGTTCAAATCCTCACCCTCATGGTCAAATCTGGGCATCAACATTTTTACCAAATGAAGCCAAAGTGAAAGATGTAAATCTTAGAGAGTACTATGATAAACATAAACGACCTCTGTTAATGGATTATGTAGAAAAAGAATTAGAAAAGAAAGAGAGAATTGTTTACCAAAATTGCGAATGGGTTGTAGTTGTCCCTTATTGGGCTGTATGGCCATTTGAAACTATGATTTTACCAAAAAAGCAAATCACAAGATTCACCGAGGTGAATGACGATCAAAAAAGTGCTCTTGCTGAAACTTTACAAGCATTAGTAGCAAAGTATGATAATCTTTTTAAATGCAATTTTCCTTATTCAATGGGTTGGCATGGAGCACCAACGGGTGAAGACCTGAACAACTGTTTTCCACATTGGACATTTCACGGAGTTTATTATCCACCTTTACTACGATCATCTACTGTTAAGAAATTTATGGTTGGTTATGAACTTACGGCACAACCACAAAGGGATATTACACCGGAAAAAGCTGCTGCTTTTTTGAACGAGCAGTCAACAACTCGATTTGCCTAAAAGTTATGTTTTATAACAATATTTGTAACAATAACAGTAACTAAATAAAACTATATCTGTATATTGTTTATCACAAAAGAACAAGTTGTTTTTTCTCTTACCCAAGTTTTTTATGTAGGTATAATAAAAAAATCATCCAGATTTAATTACATTATGAAGTTTTCTTTATCAAAGCTGTATTTATTTATTTTTTGTAGATAGCCGAAAGTGAATAGCTAATCAATTAAAATTCTAATAATCACGTTAATTACTTACTTATACCATCCTATTCCAACAGCTATAAGTCCAACAGTAGCTGCAGCACTAATTCCAGCAACAATAGCGATGATATAGACACCTGCAGAATCTACATCTGTTAAGTTTGGTTGCACAGGTACCACTTCGATGTTGTTGTCTTTAGGAGGTACTTCTGCTCGTATGATATCACTTCTAGGATTTACTAATAACTTATCAAACTTATCCGGACTGTTTTCCAATGTATTTAATTTAGTGTTTTCCCTCTTTATGGTTGTCCCTATTGCAAAATAAGTTTAAAATAAGTCTTTTGCTTTAATATTACACTACCTGTTATTGTTTCCGTTGTGCCTTCAACTTTTCTATAGAACCTTGGATCATTGGGCGTATAAGCAAATTCCGAAGGGTTTTCAGCAAGCTGAACATTTTTAAACCGATTAGTAGTGAATTCTACAGTATCAGGACCATTTGAATGTTCTTCATGGTGACCATGAGGATTATCGTCTTCGATTTCTTCAACTTTATTTGCAATCAAATCTTCCCGATTCTCATAGTTATTTTCAAATATTGGGTCGTCAAGAATATCTCTAATGCCTTCTACTTTCCTTTCATTAAATCTGAAAGCTGTTATATACTAGATTAGAATAAATTTGATTTCAACATATTAGCAACTTTCAGAATAATTAATTTTAAATTCAGATTTTGAAATCATTAGCGTCAACCTAATCTAAACACGGCACTATGTTTATAGTTAAAAAAATCTAGCTGCCAAATTCATAAGACTTTAGAGTAATTTACAAATGTGTTGTATATGTAAATAATAACAAAAAATATTAATATTACCTAGATCATCATCTGGCTGAAAAAACCTGCGATCTTCTACTCGTGATATACCAGGAATTTTTAAATGAAATCTTTCCGGTTTACTGAGCTTTTCCAAATAGTATTTTAATTCAGGAGCGAGATGATGTGGACGGTGCTTATGTAATTGAGATCGTTCCCAATCAATTACTTCTTGAAATTGCCTAATTTTATCTGGAATTTTTTCATACTCGGTAAGTTTGGGTTCCTCGTAATCTTCAGGTAAGATGTTGTCAAATGGATATCTGGATTTCGGATAGTAGCTATCACGATCGTAGTTGGATATTCTTGATTGTTCTTTAGGTTTGTTAAAATCAAAGTTAAGTCCTAAAATAAATAAAAGTATATTGCATAATTGCAAAGTTGTTAATTAAACAAAGAAAGAAAGATTTAAAAATGTCTTTTCTTTTTCGGTACTATTTGCTCTATCAGGCTTGAGTTTTCAGTTTTGAGGCCAACAATCAGTGTTAAAAAAATTATAAACGCTACATAGTGTCGCCATCTAAAGATTTTAAAGTAATTGATTCAAAGACAATGAAAATAAAGTATATTGAAATGCAACACATTTTCAACTTAATACTTCAGAAGAAGATTTCTCTTCAGTTCGGAAGGTCTGCTCCATGGACGAGGTCTCTGATAGAACCCTGGAAGCTGCCAATTCCAAGGTCTACTATAGACTTGGAATCGTGACTTTCAGAATTATCATAGCCCTCTATACCACTAATAAGGGTAAAGAAGATGATTCTCGGGTCGGTGCTTTCCTTATAATGCCTCCGAACAAGTCCTAACAAGGAAGAAGAAAAAACTAGTAAAAAACTGTAGAGAAAACAGATCGCAGCTGATCATTGGTTGCGAAGCGAATGCACACCATCTAACCTTAGGCATATAACTTATTATGGAATATAATTTGGACATACTAAATGTAAATGTAGGAAACACTAACTTTCGTTACACATAATAGGAAGAAATTAATCGATATAACAGTAGCTATAAATAGATCACTAGCTAGATCACATGTAAGAAATTGGAATGTGTCTAAAAGGTGTTTTGCTCTGATAATCAACACATTTGCTTTAAAATAACAAGCAAAACGTTTGTGAAGAAAATTATCGGAACCGTAAAATTGACTGGTAAGCATATTATGCAGACATTACGATTAGTTTGAGTAAGAATAAAATTATAATAAGACACACGATGGACCTAGACATTGCTCCCGAACAATTTCAATAAGCAGTACTGACAGGGTACCAAAAGAATTTAGAATTGAAATGCTCTAACAGGAAAGTACCTTGTTAGAGTAATCACTTAGCAAGACAGGGGACGGAATTTAATTTAATAAAAAGATCAGGCGTCTCAAACGAATCTAGCAAAATTTTGACTGAATACAAATAATCACTAAGAAATGCCAAATGAGTTTTGTTAAGAATACACTTCGAGAAGATCCAACAGACTGCAGGAATTTCCAGGCTCTAAACGGCTGTAAATAAAAAATCTTCAGACCAGTATACCAGCACTCCAAAAGAAATCTAGAAAATATACATCAGAATGGTAAAGAAATTTTAAAGGAGCTCTTTAGAGTTGATTTTCCAGAGTCAGAAACCTGACTACGCTACCTACACAGCAAAATAAATGACTACAAACCATAAGTTATAGCAATAGGGTTAGGTGGTATTTGACAAAAACGATGGTTGATCAGAATAATGTAGCATGGGCAATAAACTTGTTCCAGCCGTTTAAATCATACTTTTGCAGAAGAGCACATAATTGCTGCACAAGAAACTAGGTATGTTATTAAGGGTAAGTCTGGGATTTGGATACATACCAAAATCGTTAAGATCAATTTGGGTACCATTCATACCTAGACCTGGAAGAATTAGACAGGAAAAGACCAATAAGTCTGATTTTATTTGTACTAAAGACATTTGAAAAACTGCTCAATAGGCATCGTCTATTGTCCCATATACAGCTGACTAACTATCTTTGTCTTATTAACGCGCAATAGAAAGAGATATTTTTAAGAAAGATGTCAACACTGGACAACTTTATTAAGTGCGCTAGTGCCGCTTCACATTTTTCTATAAGTATCTCTTTCTACTGGGAGTTAATAAGACAAAGATAGTGAGTCTTTCTAAGTTAAACAAGGCAACTAGCATTCATTTGAACCTCGCATTGCATTTACGTCAAAATGACGTCACTGACAGACAATAGTAAGTACACTGAATGTAGTACGTTAAGCTGAAATACGCCCTCATGATGATTCTTCATTTTTTAACCTTCCTATTATATATTTTTGTTAGAAATGTTATTTATATGGATGATTAAGTATTATTATTAATTAATAGATTAGTCAGAAGATTTAGACTGTACATAATTATTAAATAGATAATTTTGGCTACCTAATCCATATACTATTGTTTATCATTTATTTTATACGTAACGTCACTTTCAATTCATGTATTATTCATTCTTTAATAAAGTGTTCGAGTATTTATGAATATTATTAGTTTTTATCAAACATATATTTCTATGCGGTTTTTAAATTTATATAAGTTATCTCATCCTGTGATATTGACATAAATTATTTCTAATTTAGTAAAGAGATACAGATAGCTGTAGAATGATGTAAATTATAGACATATAAAAGATAAAAAAACTAGTGTGGCAGTCAGTGGGTCTGCCGGCAGAAGTTATACTTCTATGCACGCGCATGGATTCATAAATTTGTATGCGAATGATTTACCAAACTCATTATATGATATCCGTGGTAAGCGACCCCAAAAACCTTCTGGTACCGTGTGCACACTCTTTTTGTATCGAATTTGCACCAGGTGTTTCGAACACCCTCGCCATTATTATAATCGTATTTAGCGACTCAAAAAACCACCGAGTACCAAGTGTGCACTGATTTCGTACAGAATTTACATAAAACCCCAGGAGAAGAGGTAAATACCCTAGACACCAAGTTCCGCGGAGACTTTCGGAATAGTGATATTCGTGTTCAGCGACTCCAAAAACCCCGAGTATATAAATTGAACTCATTTTCAGCAATACTTACCGAGTTGTAAGTATTCTCTCTATTGTCTGTTCGGAATGTACTTTTCGAATGCAGAAATGCAATTTCCATTTTTACATTATAAAATATAGCGACAAATTTCCTGATACTTTAACGAATCCAATGCAAAAAACGCATTCCGATCCATCTTACGTTACAAAATTCGTAGGTTTTGGAGCTCCGCGATCATAGCACCTCATATGTAAAATTTTGATTGACCAATTATACCATCTGAAAGGTCAGAAAATTGTCATAAAAGGTCAATCGGTTTGATTAATTGGTCAGTGATAGAATTTTTTTTATTAAGCATCAAACTTTTTTAAGGTCAATTAATAATTTTAGCACCTCCTTTCTCACAAATACCAAAAATGACGACTTTATTCGATAGAGAATGATCTATTAATGATTGGTCAGCCAAAATAAATTATTGGTCAGATCAATTTTATTTTATAAAAATTAATTAAGTCGCGTAGACAGTTGTGTTACGTAAGTTTTCTCTCTATTGTCTGAATGTACTTTTCGAATGCAGAAATGCAATTTCCATTTTTACATTATAAAATAATAGCGACTTTCCTGATACTTCAACGAATCCAATGCAAAAAAACGCATTCCGATCCATCTTACGTTACAAAATTCGTAGGTTTTGGTGCTTTATTTCCTCGACTATTCGTAAAAACTCTGTTTATGTAGCCAACAACCTCAAAAGCATAGTGCAGGATATACTGCAACCATGTGACGGTATTTTAGACTACAATAGCTATTTTCGCGGAGCGAATCCTGAACGTATTCGGAGGGAATTCGCATGCGCACATTAAAATTTAAGTGTTCGCGGAGTAAATGTATTCTGTTCAGGATATAAAATTCTGTGTTCATGGAGGACTTAGGTGACATTCCGAATATGCCCATAACGTGTTCGATGTGTTCCAGGTTGTAACGAGGGATATTTGTTTTCCGAAGGGATTTTAACCTAAAATTTTGGGTTTATATTTTCAAATTACTTTGTTTCAAGTTTTGTGTAATTGTAAAAGGTAAGATTTTTAAAAATTTAATTAGTTTTCATAATTCTTAGATAAAGCGATGAAGATTTGGAAGAGATGTTAGAAGTTTTAAGTGTTCCTAAAAATAAAAATTTTTAGCTACATATATTTCTAGGATTTGTAGGTACACTTTAGCGTTCGCGCTGGGTTAAAAATTCAGGATATGTCTGTAAAGAGACTTGCACATTAAGGAAATCCAGTACATGCTCGGTTCTTCCTCTGAATACGTCCAGGATTCGCTCCGCGACAATAGCTAATAAAATACTCATTACTGAATATTATTATTAATATTATTAATATAAAATACTAAACTTAATATGTTAACTTACGTGACAGAATTATAAAATAATCTGTCAAATAATCATGTGGTCGGTCACTATGATATTCATACATTAGTTCAGACTGTTTTTTGTATATCTATCCCTTTTCAATGTACTGAATGTTGAAACGGTATTCAAACGACTTATATTTATGACTAATAACATGTGATCTTTGTTTTTACCGACCAATATACCTTATAGGTGTGTCTGTCTCTCTCTTGCTCACACCATTACATATGTAATGATTTTTCCCATTTAACTGTACAAAAATATTTTCCACCGAGTGCATGAATAGAAGTATAACTTTAAAAATGTTAAAAAATTCTGTATGCAAAATCTATATGAAAAGAAACATCTACCTACGCTTCGAAGTTCAAGAGGGCACGAGATCATTAGAATGTTGAAATGAGATTCTCAAAGATAATTTTTTTGCCAACAGTATATTTATGTATTAAAAGATTTATTTTTATCTAAAATCTTGTAAAATTGATAGAATCTAAAAGGATCTAAAAGTAGTCATCATTTCTATAGAATGTATCGCTTAACTAAATTAAATATACTAAGTCAATTTCGAACACCCAGTAAACATACTTTTATTTTAGTAATACTTTGAATAATTATTTAGGAAGCCCTATTTAGCAAATATCAATCCAATCCATTTAATATTAAACCGGGTTTAATTAGTTTTACCTGTAATAAAGGTTTGATACACATTCATTAATGCTTCTAGGCATGGATCTAATAAAGTGATTAATATCCTCCTGGGGTACCTCATTTCATGCCATCAGCACCTCATGCCGAAGTACTGCCAAAATTTGAGGAGGTTGTTATAAATGTAGTAGTCTTCCACCGTAAAATCGCATGTGACCTCTAAAGAATACTAGAGGTCTAGGTCGACCTAAAAGAGATTTCATCCCTTACCATCTTTCCAACAGTGTGATGAACATACCGTTTAACAAAAAATTAAGGATCTCCGTGTTCACCACTCCGCCTATCACCCTTGCCCGTACAACATGCATGCCTAGACAAATCAACACTCGTTACTATGGTGTTCCATTTCTGGTCTCACAATAACCGTTCTCTACACCACTCAAGTCGATTTCATCGATGTTGTGGAGTCAGAGGTAGCACCCAATGTGGACAGTATAAAAAAAGTCCAAAATTTCTAAAACGACGATAAACACTTCAAATTCCAATATGTTTCTGATGTTCTCCGAACCACTGATTGCTCGGGTAGTGGAAAAGCAAACTATTAAAGCCAGCAACCTTAGTCTGAGATCTTCAGTTCTGTTGTTCTGCGTCTTCGTCCTATAGGTACCCATTGTTCTTTATGTTTGGCCTTTTTGATGCCAGTGTGACAACATCTAACCACATTGTCTAGACTTCTGTGCACTATATCTCTAATTTCCCGGAATGAAAAACCAGCCTATCGTGGTCGGACAAACCGACCCATTTCAAATTCGGTTAGTTGCGGAAAATTCGGATTTCTTCGTATACTGGGCATGTTTAAGCTTTATAAAGAAATCTACCAAACGCATTAAATACACGTGACTAATAGCAGCTTTAAATAAATCAATAAAAAATCGCAAAAAAACAAAAACGTTTAACTGATAAGGCTGAAAATTTAATCAGATATGGGTTTTGCCTTGATTACTATGTAAACAAAATATTGCTAAAATAAATTATCATTTATTGAGTGTTTGAATTTCTATGTCACTAAGTATACTATAAAGTAACAATAGGCGATTAAAATATAAGGCAGGGACAGCAAAAAATAAAGTTTACTTTTATATAATTCCTCGATCTTTGTACGGGATTATATTTTTTCCAATTGAGATGTCCATATTTTGTTTGCTCCATATACCTTAAAAAAAGTTTTACTCAGCTCTCTCAAATTCAAAAATTATTTTTAAACGATAAAATGGGGTTTAGGAACTTTTAACCTCAATTAACTGAAAATAAAAAACATATGCGACTATTCCTTGACATAGATAGCAAGTGTTTTGTAAATTTGGGAGCTGTAAATACAATAATAATTAAACAATAGTTAGGTATTTTCATCACTCCGTGCGGAAAGCACTGCTTTTGACCATGCAGGACCGTGCGGAAAGCAATGCTTCCTTCAACGTTATGAAATATAAAACTCATCATCACTCCGTGCGGAAAGCACTGCTTTCGACCATGCAGGACCGAGCGGAAAGCAATCAATAACCGAAACAGAGTTGATAAGTGTTTCCCAATCAAAACTAAATGAGATAGAAAGTGAATTAAGAAAAATTGAGGATGAATTTGCTAATAGTTTTGCTTTTGATAACACGGTAGTAGATGCACCACGATATAATCAATCAAACGTTTCATTACTAAATAAAGATTTTGTTGATGTTCAATTATTATCTAATATACTTAAGTTGAATAAAAAAAATATGTCTATAGAATTAAGCAACTGTTCAAATATTACATTCAACGTAATTAACAAAGATTCATATTGTAACGGGATAACCGTAACGGAAGGGACCTTAATTTAAAAGATTGTTGTTGACAGTTGATTTTTAGAAGTTTGTAAAAAAAAAAAAAAAAATCAACTGACCATTTTAAATAATGTTTCTAGAAAATTCTAGAAGCTTCTAAACACACTAACTAGATTAAATAATGTTGTATATAAGGGGATGCACGGACAGTTAACGTCAGTTCGAGTCAAATGTTCAGAAGAGTTCATTGTATTGTCAAGTAGTTAGACGTTATCCAGCAGAGTTCAGTGTATCTTAACAATTTTGTAAATAAATTGTGTAAAAAGCCCCCATACGTGTTTCAAATTGGTGTCAGGTGTGGGGTGAAGATATAAGAATGCCTGGAAAAAAGATAAATGAACTATTGGTGGCTGAGCTCAGAAGAGAGCTTGAAGAATTAGAGTTGGAAACTACTGGAAGCAAATCCGTATTGTTGAGAAGGCTCCGTGAATACTATGTAAATAATAATTTGGACCCTGACGCAGTGGAGTTCGAAGACCCAGTTCAAAAAGCAAATTCTGAACTAACTCAACAACTTTCCCGGTTGCAAGAAGAACAAACTCAACAACTTTCCCGGCTGCAAGAAGAACAAGCTCAACAACTTTCCCGGCTGCAAGAGGAGCTATCAGGACGCATGACGAGCCAGCAAGAGGAGCTATCCAGTCAGATGAAAAGCCAGCGCGAAGACATGTCCCAGCTGTCCCAACGAATGACGAGCCAACAAGAAGAACAAGCTCAACAACTTTCCCGGCAACATGAGGAGCTATCCAGTCAGATGAAGAGCCAGCGCGAAGATATGTCCCAGCTGAAAGAGGAGCTATCACAGCGAATGACGAACCAACAAGAGGAGCTATCCAGTCAGATAAGAAGCCAGCGCGAAGAGGTGTCCCAGCTATCACAACGGATGTCTACCCTACCAGAAGAGTTATCCAGTTCCTTCTCCCAGCAAATATCACACCTTCGTGACGAGCAAAATCAGCAAGTTGCCAACTTGAATCAGCAGGTAGACAACTTGAATCAGCAAGTGGACAACATGAATCAGCAAGTGACCAACATGCGAGACGAGCAAAATCAGCAGGTGGCCAACTTCAGAGACGAGATCAACCAGCAAGTGCAGTCCGAGATAGAAAAGCTTAAACATGAACTGGAAGCTTGTCTACAAAACCAAACCATCCACCACGGCGACGGAGATGCAGGAAGGATGGAAACCTGCCACGCAGACGTCGAACGACGAAGAAACGAGGAGACGACCCAGGTGCGAACGACAATGAAACCCCCGACCTTCGACGGGAAGACTTCCTGGCCAAATTACCTGAAACAATTTGACGCAGCGGCCAGAGCTAATGGATGGTCATCCCAGGAGAAAGCATTGTCCCTAACCGTAGCTCTGCGAGGCGAAGCTTTAGACGTCTTGCAATCATTGACACCGGATGAAGCTGACAACTTCGAGTTATTGGTGAATCGTCTAGAGATGCGTTATGGTCAAACTCATCTACAACCTGTGTACCGAATGCAGTTAAAGAGCCGAAAACAGAAAAATGGAGAAACTATCCAGGAATTTGAAGCAGATGTAGCAAGAATGGTACGACTTGCGTATTCAAATGCAGCGGAGGATTTCCTGGAGTGCCTAGCAGTCCAAACCTTCACCGATGGTCTTCGAGACGACGAGTTGCAGCGCGCTGTACGGCTGGCGCGGCCGAAGACCCTTGTGGACGCCTTGACCATTGCCCTGGAGTTTGAGGCGGCGACGGAGGCCTCACGTGGAGTTGCTCGACTGAGGGAAATCACCGGTAACTACGACCATGCCGTTCATTCCGTTAGCGACGTTGAAGCGGTAGTAGAGAGGTTTATGAAGTTATCTCCAAAAAGAAGGCACCCAGTGAGATGCTGGAACTGCGGAGAACTAGGCCATATAAGAAATACTTGCCCCCATAAAGAAAAATATCCTGCTGAAGTACCCCTGCAGCAGGAAAACTTTAAACGGGTCGACTCCTGGAGGGCGCCTTCGACCCCAAACATTCCCGTAGTCCCTCACACCATTAAATTGGCAACTCTGCGACATCACGTGGACAGCTTATATGTAGATGGCCTCCTTGATGGAAAGAATATTAGCATGCTGGTAGACACTGGAGCTACAAAAACTATCGTCCGACCAACCATCATTATGCGAAATAAGATGTTGCCTACCAGTTGGAGACTGCGTACCGCTACCGGAGATTCTGCTAGAGTCTACGGTGAGATACAGGTGACGCTACAGTTTGGTTCAACCTCTCTTGTTCACTCAGTGCTGGTGGCTGACGTTGATGAAGATGTTGTTCTGGGCATGGATGTTATGCTCCACTGTGGTTTTCATTTGGATCTTCGCCAACGTATCCTTCGTACTGGTGATGAAGAAATATTCCTGCACCGAAAACAAGTTGACAATGCCTCGATTAAGCTAATCGATGATATCGAACTTCCGGCAAGCTGCGAATGTGTCGTCACAGCGCGGTTGGATGGACTGGAGCCAGATGGTGCCCCAGCCATGATAGAGCCGAAGAACCATGATCATGAATTGGGAAAAGGACTCCTTGTGGGTAAGACTCTTGTTAGATTCGCCAAAGAGGTACCCATCCGAGTTATCAACTTGAACGATCATCCAGTTCTTCTCCGAAAGGACACGGAAATGGGAAGTTTAGAACCAGTAACGGCCATAATTCACAAGGTAAACGTTACGGAAACAGATGAGACCAACGGAATTGAACCATTAATGACAAAATTAGACCCCTCTTTGTCAAAATTAGAAAAGAAACAGGTAAGAGATCTACTTTACCGTTATAAACCTGTATTTGGTTCTAAAAGTAAACTGGGAAGAACTGATGTTGTACAACATAGAATTGACACTGGTGATGCACGTCCAATTCGTCAGGTACCCCGAAGGATGCTTAAGTTAAAAAGGAAGAAGCAGACAGAGCCCTTAAAGAAATGATTCAAAATGGCATAGTCGAACCATCCAGTAGTCCGTGGGCTTCTCCTGTGGTATTAGTGAGAAAGAAAGACGGATCAATGCGGTTTTGTGTCGACTATCGAAAGCTAAATGATGTCACTAAGAAGGACAGTTATCCTCTGCCAAGGATTGATGATGCCCTCGACGCTTTGGCGGGTTCTACTCTGTTTTCTACCTTGGACCTTAAAAGTGGATACTGGCAAGTTAAAATGAATCCTGCAGACAAAGAAAAGACTGCCTTTACCAGTGGATCAGGGTTATGGCAATTCACGGTCCTTCCATTTGGCCTCTGTAATGCTCCTGCGACGTTTGAACGACTAATGGAGAACATCCTGCGGGGTTTGTCATGGGAAACTTGTCTAGTTTATCTAGACGACATCATCATAATGGGTAAGACCTTTAAGGAACATTTATCTAACCTGGAAGAAGTTTTTAAAAGATTACAGAACGCTAATCTAACATTGAATGTTAAGAAATGCCACTTGTTCCAGAGACAGGTCAACTATTTAGGACATAACGTAAGCAAGGATGGCGTTGCTGTTGACCCCGCTAAGATACAAGCCGTTCAGGAATGGCCAATCCCTATCGACAAACATCAGCTCCGGAGTTTCTTGGGTCTTTGTTCCTATTACCGACGATAAGTCAAGAATTTTGGAGACATCGCCAAACCCTTGACACGTTTGACAGAACAAGATAAGTCCTTCTGTTGGGATCACGAATGTCAAAAGGCGTTTGAAATATTGAAGAAACAGCTTACGTCAGCACCTGTTCTTGCTTATCCACTTCCTGATGGTAAGCTTATTCTGGACACCGACGCCAGCAATGTGGGAATTGGAGCCGTCTTGTCACAGCTACAAGACGGTAAGGAAAGAGTGGTTGGTTACTTTAGCAAAACTTTATCGAAAGCTGAAAAGAATTACTGTGTAACTCGGAGGGAACTGTTAGCAGTTGTAAAATCCGTCGAACACTTTTATAAATATCTGTATGGCAGAAAATTCCTGATCAGAACAGACCATGCTAGTTTAAAGTGGCTACTTAGCTTTAGGAACCCAGAAAGACAGATAGCAAGATGGCTAGAAAAACTGCAGGAATATGATGTTGAAATTGAGCACAGACCTGGAACCAGACATCGTAATGCTGATGCACTTTCCAGAAGACCATGTCGACCTGATTGCCCCCATTGTACCCGTATGGAGCAGAACGAGGAAAAACTTGCCTTAGTTAAGGTTGTGCCAGAAGACGAGAGCTCTTTGCTGGAGGAGCAACAAGAAAACGATCCCGTTCTGAGAAAGATTCGGGAGTGGAAGAGAATGGACCGTCGTCCGTTGTGGAGAGAGATATCCTCATCCTCTCCTGCTTTAAAAGCAAGCTGTTTCAAGAAGTTTGCCAAAGATTAGGCATCCGCAAAACGAGAACCACAGCGATGCATCCTCAGTCTGATGGAATGGTGGAACGAATGAACCGGTTAGGTTAGGTTAGGTTTATGGTGAGTGGGTCTATAAGGCCCTCCACTGCGACTCGCAAGAGAACCGGACTATAACCAACTATCTGTCAAAAGTGGTGTCAGATTGTCAGAGGGATTGGGATCGACATATTCCACTATTTCTAATGGCAATTCGATCGGCCATCAACGAATCAACTGGCCAAACGCCTGCGAAGGTCCTGTTCGGTAGAGAAATGAGGCTACCATGTGACTTGGTGTTTGGTTGTAAGCCTGGTGAAGCAATGGCACGCGAACAATATGTCGCCGACCTTCAGAATCGAATGGAGAATATACACAACCTGGTGCGTGGAAAACTACAATTATCTAGTGATCGGATGAAGAGGTACTATGACACACGGACAATGGAAAAGAGTTACCAAGTTGGAGATTTAGTCTGGCTCTATAACCCCCGACGGCGTCGAGGTATTTGTCCCAAATTACAAAAGAACTGGGAAGGTCCTTACACCATCAAGAAGAGGATTAACGATGTCATTTATCGGATCGTGAAAATTCCCAGAGGGAAACCCGTCGTGGTCCATCACGATCGTTTGGCGCCTTACCAGGGAAACCACAGTGGAGATGCGCAGCAACTCCAAGAAGATGGTTTGGCTGGCTCAGGGAGTGTGCGGGATTCCGATGTAGAAAATAACATTCCAGGAGGAATGAATCTAAGGAGGGGGCAGTGTAACGGGATAACCGTAACGGAAGGGACCTTAATTTAAAAGATTGTTGTTGACAGTTGATTTTTAGAAGTTTGTAAAAAAAAAAAAAAAAAATCAACTGACCATTTTAAATAATGTTTCTAGAAAATTCTAGAAGCTTCTAAACACACTAACTAGATTAAATAATGTTGTATATAAGGGGATGCACGGACAGTTAACGTCAGTTCGAGTCAAATGTTCAGAAGAGTTCATTGTATTGTCAAGTAGTTAGACGTTATCCAGCAGAGTTCAGTGTATCTTAACAATTTTGTAAATAAATTGTGTAAAAAGCCCCCATACGTGTTTCAATATTAAAAAAAGTTTTTTTTAATAAAAATGTTAAAATTTCTTAACTCTAAAAATTTTTGTTTTAATGGGGGGTATCCGCCTCCCCTAACCCCCCTTCAGCGCCTTCGCTGTGCAGGCGGATCAGACCTAATAACTACTTTTATTACCTTCTTTCCTTTTATTTTAGACAAATTCAAGAGTTTTCCTCACAAAGTGATGAAAAATAGAATACGTAACGAGTACGGAAAGCAGGTGATCCTATCACGAGTGCGTTTGTCGCGTGAGCCGAAGGCGAACGCGATAAAAAGCATAACAAGTGCGGAAAGTTATACTTTCCCGCACGTGAACTGCGGGCAGTTAAGTGCGGGAAAGTTAATTTTCGCAAGTGTTAGGATCAATATTTTTTCTACAAGCATAAAAAAGATACTTTATACATTTTTTCAATTTTACTTTAAACTCCTAACATTGTAACAAAATTTTAATTTGTGACAATTAAATCTTTCATAGTGTCAATAAATACACGACTGTAGCTATAGCAACCCTACTTAAACAGGTGAGTTTGTTGTTGCTTTAAGTAAGGTTTACAGATGTGTTTTAATAAATTATGATTTTATTAAGAACAAACATTTTAAAAATCCCTATTTTAATGTAAAATAATCTTGATTTTTTTTTACTATTTGTATGTAGTACAACAAGATAAAGGTAATAATACCATAATTTGTCAAAAAGGCTATCGGAGGACATATTAATTTAATAAAAAAAAATGCTTGCGGGAAAGTGTTGTTTTACGCATGCTTTTAGAAAAAAAAGTATCAATTAGAGTTTTGTGTAGAAGATGAATCGTTGCTTTTATAAATAGCAAGCTATCTTCAACGAGGCAAGCTATGGTTGTAGTGAGGTTTAGAAAAGTGAAAATTCACAAATTTACAATTTGCAAACACCTTTTGAAGTGAGGAAGAAAAGTTGTTAGAAATTAAAACTGCTTCTGTTGCAACAAAAGATTTGGACAGAACACTACAGAAATGTGTTTTCAGATAAGACACATTTTTTTTGTACGTAAGTAGGTAGGTACATATCGATGTTTGTGTTAAGAGGTGTTGATGAAAAGTTGAATTCAGCTTAAAACAGTGAAACATCCAGTTTAAAGGATATTTTGAGGAGGTTTTTCAATTCAGGGAGCACAAAAATGGAAACCGATCGAAGACCTAAAAAACATTGAAAAATATAAAGAGATATAAGAAACGTGATTGTCAAGAGAACTCGAAAAAGTTGAAGTTGTTTCCACCTTCGTATTATGTTACAAGTAAATGGTGAAAAATATCTAAGATAAAAAGTACCCTTCGAGACTAGCCTGGAAATTTCCCATTTCCTATTAAAAAATGGTATGCTATCTGTAAATCCAAATCGTTAAAAACTGATTATACAAGAAAAAATAAGATTATTCAAGCTGTTATTAAAGTAAGGTTTTCAAGTTTGCAAAAAAAGAAAAATGAGTTGAAGCTTTAACATAAACTAAAGGAGCACATATTATTTGTTCACAGGATATTTAAGTAATGAAAGATTTATTTTTATCTAAAATCGAGTAAAATTTATAGAACCTGAAAGGATATCAAAGTAGTTGTTCTCACGTGTTTAGAATTGATTTATCGTTTAATTAAATTAAATACTATAAACTGTCAATATGCGATTAAAATATCTTCGTACGAGATTATATTACTGTTATATTCTATAAAATTGATATGTTCATATTTTTTTTATTACTTTATATGTCCTTAAAAAGTTTTGCGCTGCGCTCTAAAATTCAGAAATCTTTTTAAGTTGATGAAATGAGATTTAGGAACTTTTAACTTGAAATAACTGAATAAGTGAACTGAATATAAAAAAGTTTCGCGATTATTCTTTGACCTAGCTAGCAAGAGTTTTGTAAATTTGGGAGCTGTAAATACAATAATTAAATAAAAAGCGGAGACTGGACCAATTAAAGTACAGGAAAATGTAGGAGATGATTCGTTTCTTTTGTAAATTTACAGCGAGACAAGTTGTGACTTTAGTGAGATTTAGAAAAGATTAAAGCAGAAATTCACAAATTACAATTTTCAAACACATTTTGTAGTGAGGAAGGAAAGTTGTTAGACCTTAAAACTGTTAAAAAAATGATTTGGACAGAAGAACACTGGAGAAACGTCTTGTGTCCAGATAAGACACATTTTTTTCTTGACCTTAGCCTAAAACAGGGAAAGATTTAGTCAATAAGATATTTTGGAGCGGTTTTTAATTTCAGAGAAAACAAAAATTTACACCCATCGAAGACATGAAAAACAGTGAAAACTATAAAGAGATGTCAGAAACGTGTTTGTCCAGAGAACTTGAAAAATTTGAACTATTTAGCGAATTCAGCTTTGTGCCATGTTTCGAAGACCAGTGAAACATTTCAAAAATAAAAGGTAAAAGATTGTTGAAAACGCATTATACAATAAAAAATAAGATTCTTAAAGCTGTTACTAAGGTGCGGTTTAAAACATATTTATTAACTAGTAGTGTCTCTTTTTCTTTTTACAAAAATCTGTAATATATCAGAATCCTTTTTTACTTTCTTTTTTCTCTCCCTTTTAGAGTGGTGTATTTGGGTCTATATTAACTTCCACTCACTTGCTGTATACCTCTTTTTCTTGCTCTGATTTTTTTCTTTTTAGGATGTTCTTTGTCTCGTGAACTTTTTTTGTAATTCTTCTGGGTTACATTCTCATCAGTTCATTTGTCTATTTGTTATTTTATTCATTACTGGTTTCTGATTGGCCATTCTCCAAAAGTCTAGTTGTTTATTCTATCCCATTTTGTCTTTCCAACTATCCTTTTTAGATGTGAGAAAACCAGTCATGGATTTTGCAACATGATAATGTACTGGTACATTTATCACTGCTTGTTCGTGAGATTTTGGCCAAAAACTATACTGTTATCATACCTTAACCACCGTATTCTCCGTACTTGGCCAGTTGCGACTTTTTCCTATTCTCAAAACTAAAGAGAATGATTAAAGGACGACGTTTTGCCATAATTAAGGAAATAAAGGACGCGTCGAAGATAGAGCTGATGGTCATATCCAAAATCGTGTTCCAGAAGTTCTTCGAAGATTGAAAGAAGCGCTGGCACAAGTGAGTTATATTTGAGGGGGGACAAAATAGATATTGATGAATAAATAAAGAATTAAAGAGTTATTCAAAAATTCTCGTTTTTTCTGTACATGCCTTGTATATTTCCTTATCTAATCATACTAGAATTACATATTTATATCTGTCTTTTATCTTATTGCAATCTTGTTTCCTATAAAGTACAAATAAAATATAATATAAAGTACAATCTAAAGGCAAACAAAGACATCACTATATTGAAAGCAGACAAGGGAAATGTCACAGTGGTGATGAATACGGAAGAATATAGAACAAAAATGGCAGACATACTCCAAGACGACACATATAAAAAAGTCACAAGAGACCCAACAACATACCTTGAGAAGACAACAAAAGATAAAATCAAAGCCGCCAAGCTTGGGGCAGAAATCGAGGCTCGCATAATTCCTCGGGAAAAAGCTAGCAGATGCCCTAAACTATACGGGTTGCCAAAAATTCACAAGGAGGGAGTGCCATTAAGACCAATCGTTAGCGCTATAGACTCACCAACTCAACAACTCGAGAAATATCTTGCAGAGATCATGCAGCCAACCAGCGAAGAAGCAGATTCCTACGTCAAGAACTCAGAACACCTGACAAATATAATTAAAAACCTTAAACTGCACAAAGATGACCTCCTAGCTAGCCTAGATATAAAGTCACTTTACCCAAGCGTACCAATTGACGAGGCTCTAGACCAAATAGCTACAAATGAAGATTTCCCAAGACACATTATCGAACTTGCAAGACACTGTCTGAAGAATACGTATTTCTCGTATGAGAACAACTTGTATAGACAAACAGAAGGCGCCCCCATGGGATCCTCACTATCACCAGTAATTGCCAATCTCTACATGAAGTATTTCGAAACCAATGCACTAAGTAAAGCTAAAATGAAGCCGACTTTTTGGAAACGCTACGTGGACGACATCTTTATCATATGGCCTCATGGAAGACCCAATCTTGACAATTTCCTTGATGAACTAAACAACATCCACCACCGAATACAGTTCACGTTAGAAGTTGAAGAGAATGGCCAATTGCCTTTTCTTGACCTACTTATTACAAGAAACAATGACCTCACAATTGATTACACGGTATACAGGAAACCTACACACACTAATAGATATCTGAATGCTAGATCTCATCACCACCCTTCCCAATTGCAATCGGTAGCCAGTACACTGATATCCAGATCTATACGCCTAACAAAAACAACGAACCGACAAGAAGAACTTCATAACATCACAACCGCCCTAAGACAAAACGGATACCATGAACACACAATCAAAAAAGCACAAAAACAAGCCACGAGACCAACAACAAATAAGGAAGAATACGACATGTCCAAACCAAAAACTAAACTGCCATATATAAAAGGCGTAACAGACGTGATTGGAAGGATTCTAAGAAGGCATGACATTTCCACAATCTACAAGCCGCAGACTACCTTACACAAAATAATAGGCAATCCAAAAGACAAAATACCTTTAGAAAACCAAGGCGTATACAGCATCCCGTGCAGTAACTGCGACAAAGAATACATCGGACAAACAAATAGAAGAATCTCAGCCAGAGTACAGGAACACCAGAACAACATCAGAAATAAGCAAACGACATCAGCCCTTTTTCAACACCACCAGGAAACGGGCCACACAATAAACTTCCCAGAAACAAAACAGATTGCACCTATCAAACACTACAGAACCCGCATAGTTAGAGAAGCCCTCGAAATAGAGAGAACCAACAGCCTCAACAAAAGAGACGATGCACAAAACATCTCCAACACTTGGAAAAGTCTCCTTAAAAGACAATCCAATCCAATTACCCAAGAAGAACAAAAATCCTTGGAGAATACTCAGACACGGGCAGAACCAATAAGAAACACAAACGCAACAAGGACAGCCGTACCCATCCAGGCCCAAATACAGTCAGGAAATAATCGGCGCGGTCAACGACCTCGGGTGGAGGAAACGTCAACACCTGAACCGCACCGCCCACCAATCACAGAACAGCGATATAACCTGCGCCGCCGCCGACGCGTATAAAAGCAGCAACACAGGACCACGCAGCTCATTCCAAGTTGAGCAGCCGCAAAGGAAGCATCACTTGAAAATGCCAGCTGAGATGTTGGCGAAACGTCGTGAAGACACAAACAACCAACGGATTGAAACCCGGAACACCACTACTGTTCATATATATATATATATATATATATATAAATTTATAACATGTATGAATAATAATAATAATATGTTTTAATAATATCAATCACTATGTTATAAAATATTCCTTACCTTTAATTAATTCTAAATTTTAAATATAAATAGTGAATAGGTAAGAATTAACTCCGTGTAATTATTTTCCAATATGATTAATTAAATATGCTACCGGCTATTCCCTTATGTCAAGGTCAGAGTTCAAATATTCAACCAAACTAGATTCAAAATCAATTAATACACAAATTTGCAATAAAATGACTGTATAACCGCACTATCCTAGACCATCAATATTTTCCAGGCATGAATTGCATATAAATTTCTAACCTTTCTAATTCAAAATGTGTCAAACTTCAAAGATACCGTTGATAAACCAAAACATGCATCAAATATATAAAATGAAGTATTCTGACTTGAGTTACTGAGCAATTTAGATTAAACTTAACAAAAAAAAATGAATAATAATAATAATAATTTAGTTAAATACATAAAACAGTGAAATAAAAATGTTCATCAAAATTTCATAAATCAAACACATATAAAACTCTTTATTATAACGAGTGCAAAGTTGTTACCATTTGTGTGAAGCTTCTCTCCTCTTCTGGAATCAGGATTCAGTTCTTAGGACAATCTATTTTCTTCCTCCAATACAGCACAGATTTCAGGAAACTTTATGAAGATCAAATAATCTATTCCTCTTCAAAACCAAGCGATGGATGGCTACTATTTTCTTCTGGTAAGTGTAATTAAGACTTTCTTTCTTGTTAAATATTAATTTAATCTTCTTTAACTCAATTAAAATACAGTTATACCATAAAGTGCTCAGCCCCATAAATTGAAATATCTATTTCTTCATAAAATCATATAAATTTCTCTTACCAATTGCTCTCTCTGGTTACCTTGGGATAATCTTGATACTTTAAACTGTTTTAATACTTTCTATTCTCAATACTTTCAAAAAAAACTCAAAATTTCTACGGAGCAAATTTTTAATACAACTTCTCTTTCAACAACCAGAAAACAAGAGAGACATATCTTCTACAAACTTCTTAACTAATTATTTATAATATAAATCTTACTAATCTCCTTTTAACTTTCTTTTAACATCATAATTTTTACAAAATTCTTCATCAAAACTTTTTACATCCTTCCTCTTCAGAAGGTCCAAAACAAGAGAGATTCTATCAGAATCAACAAAAAAAACAAATGACAAATTCAACAAACTTAAATCTATACATCTTTTCCATCTAATCGCCTACTAATTTCTTCTTCAAATAAAATTTTTAACAAAATCTAATTCTTGATTCAATATTACAATTTAAAACAATGATCATTCTTTTTTTTATATTCTTATGAAATTTACTAGCACTACAAACTAATAATTTTCTCTTTTTCAGAATATTTCATTTGGCATTTGAACTATTAATAAATTAGAATATGGTTGGTAAATACGTATAATTTAAAAGTAAGTAGAAGTTTTTTAACATGTATTTTAACTATTTGTGATGTCTTTTTTTTATAATTTAATTTTCTCATTTACTTACACCCCTAATTCATTTAAAATTAATGTTTGATTACTAACGTATTGGCAATTTTATAAACTTTTAATTATCTACTTTACCCATTTATCAATTTCATAATTATCAAAACTTTATATAATGTAGATTAATCATTTTTGAATCTTTAAATAAAAATCTTTGAAATGTATTTGTATTTTTTTTTTTTATTATTCTATTTTCTTTTTTCTTTTTTAGGAATTATGAAGAAGATGATGATAATCAATCCCAATGTTACTAAATTTGCGCTCTGACTCGAAATAAGAAAATCTCCTTTCTCTACTTTCCATTAGATTTTCCTTCTACATTCTTATTTAATATAACATAGTAACTAATATCATCTCAATATATATATATATATATATATATATATACTGTTTTGATATTGTTATTTATGAATTTGATAATTATTAAGGTCAGTATTTTCCTTTTGAAGATAATAATGTTGTGTACAATATTAACACTGTTTATATTGGCAAATAATTTAAATTCAAAATAGTTGGTAACACTTTTTAGGGTTCCGTAACCAAACGGCAAAAAACGGAACCCTTATTGATTCGTCATGTCTGTCTGTCCGTCTGTATGTTACAGCCACTTTTATTCCGATATTTTAAGAACTATACAGTTAAAACTTGGTAAGTAGATGTATTCTGTGAACCGCATTAAATTTTTACACAAAAATAGAAAAAAAAATTGGGGTTCCCCATACTTAGAATTAAAACATGATTTTTTCATCAAACCCATACGTGTGGGGTATCTACGGATAGGATATGCATGCTTCAAATTAAATAAATAATAGTTAAAAAAATAAAAAACACGCTTTTGTGAAAAATGAATTACAAATTAAAAAATATTTTTTAAAAAGCCCAAACAGATCCGAACCAACAGAACCTGAATTTAAAAGCATATGTGTCTTAGTGTTTAGAGCGTTACCGCTTAAAGGTAAAGGTTGCAGGTTCTAGTCCTGCCAGGTGCAACATTTTTTCAATTTCTTATTAATGTCATTTAATTCTTGTTTGTATACCTACTTTCTAAATTTTAAAAAATCACATAAGAAATATGTCCTAATAATAGTATACTACTATATTCATTATTAAAAATAATCGACTAAGAATAGTGTATTATTAATATTAATGATTATTAAATGCACTAAAATAGAAATTCTGTTTTTATTAATTAATGTTTGTCAGGATAATGAAGGAATAATAATTTATTATATTTCTAGAATCTATTTTATATTTGTTAATACTTATATTTTTTCACAAATTTAATTTTAATTGCATAAGCAAGTCAAATAATACGTAAAAATTTATAGTAGCTATTTGTCTTATTAAAATAAAACAAAATATATTCAGTTTCTTGAACCATGAAATAAGCCGTATGTACAAATTAGTATTAATTACTAAAAAATTAGCATTTTTCGTTGTTTGTTGATATTTAAACAATAACAATTAAGCTATTTTTAATACAATTAAATGCATAAACTGAAATTAAATCATTATTTTAGATTTTTGGCGGACTTTCTTTATGAGCTTTATAAATGTATTTACTACGCAACAAATAAATAACTACTTACCAGAATAAATGTCCGGATTGTAAGAATCACAAACACTACATGATAATACGATGACAATGCATATGAAGGTGAATTTCATGTTGTAACGTTGGATTCGGTTTTCTCCATATGTTTTCACAGATCAGCCATTTTTCCGAATGATCAATACCGGAGCACGCACAACTGTGGACGCTTTAGCATTGACGTCACTCAATTTTCGACGCTTTTCCAGCTACACTTTAGGAGAAAATTTCAGTGACTGAACAGCGAAGGAGTTTGAAAACTATAACAGTCTTGTAAGCACATGCGCTTGTTTTTAGCATTATCGCTAATGTAATTGATAAGGGCATCCGCTTAAAATTTTAAAGCTTACGTATGTTAGTCTGGAGGTTTATTTAATACCACTTTATTTATATTTTTGGATTTACTTTAATTGACTGGATTAAAGACAATATAAAAACTTACAAATAACAAAAATGAATTTTTAGTAAACAATTATTTAAGATATCTCTCATGGGATTTTGAAATTTTAATAGACATTAAGGAGAAATTGAGAAATTGTCAACCTTTGCCTTTATGCGGCATTGGTCTAACAACTAAGTTACGAATACTTAGTAATTATTTCGCTTTTTGGTCGTTAAAATCACCTCATGTCACATGTAATACTTTCACCTCAGCATCAGATAAAGACATGTCAAGAATATACCAAACAAACGCAACCTGTAATCCTTTGAGCAAAGTAAACAAAGACAAATTATAACTATATGCTATATCTTTCGGTTTAGGGACTGGGGTATACCCATATATGCGAAAGAGATATCATATAGTTTTATCTCTTCGCTGATAGTCTCCTCGCGCTTAGAGTATTGAAGACCACTTCTACTTGAATATACTCAACTGAAGTCAATATAGTGTTACTTTATTGCTTTTCAAAATATATCCCACCAAGATCAATACACTTTTGCATACACTTTAGTGGAACAATTACATCCAGTTGAAACCTGCAAAAACGCTGTTTTAAAGGCATAGATGGCTTCTTCTGGAGACAGGAATCGCTGCCCATACATTCAAATTCAAATTTATTGTTCTTCATTTACAATGTTCATTGAGTTTTTGATCTTTGTTAACCTAATGAAGTCAGTGGGACTTAGGTCGGGACTATTAATTCGATGTCTTGAAGCTCAAAAAACTCGTTTTTCTTTTGAACAGTGTGAGCACTTGCATTTTACTGATGTAGGATAATTCGCCGTTATGGGTTGCTTTGTCGGAGTTTCGCTATAACTTTTGATAAACAAACGTTTATATACCAATCGAAGGTAACCGTTCTTCGATCTTCTAAAGCAATTGTTGCCACATAACCAGATTTTGACACAAAAGTTGCAACGCACTTGTTGGTTTTTCTCCATCATGAATAACCCAAACAGCAAATTGACGTTTATTTTTTGGTTCGTAGAAGTTAATCCAAGATTTATCGTCACTAACAATACTATAAACGTTTTTTTGAGGTCTATTATAATGGTTTTCGACACCAATTGACGCGTCCCGCTTTTTGCTCTTCTGTGAGCAAATGTGGGATTCAACGAAAAACCAACTTCGGAACATCCAGTTCTTCATGTAGGAGCTTTTGGATTGAGGTCTTTAAAATGCCCAAAAATATCTTTATCACCCAATGTGTTACATAGCGGTCATCCTTAATTAGCTACCGCATCAATGTTTTGCAGTGCGACGACTGCTGTTTTGAGTGGACCTAACCTGGATTCGTCGCTGAGACTGGAATGACCACGTTGAAAGTTGCAATACCAGCGTCAAATAGTTGACTGCTGTGGTGCTTCATTTCCAAACACAAAAACGATTTCAGCAAGACATTGCTGTTGGGATAATCTTCTTCGCAAATTGTAAAAAAATATTGTTCTAAAATTCTCGGCTGAGAGCCATTTTTTGACCAACTTGAGCTATATCTAAAGGTTCTATTGGTGGCGGATTCTAAGCAACTATATGCAAAACTAAAAAGACAACCCTCGTATATTTCTTAAACAAAATTCAGCAACGGTAACGTAAGAAAAAAATTCGAAAAGAGGTTGACCTTAAAGGCCATCCTTGCAACTTCCCGCTAGTTTTAACCGCAAAGCTATGGTAACGTGACGTATTTTGACGTTTTTGACTTTTTTTGAAATGTTTAAAGAGCCATAAGTTTTTAACGCCTTATTCGATTTTGATGTTCAAGATGGCATTCGACGCAGTTTTTTGAGACCTAAAAACGTTACCGGGAGTGCAAAATCGGTTAGTCAAAAAATCTCTAAGTTATTGAAAAAAAAACACTTTTTTTGAAATTTTTCGACAACGATATCTCACGAACCAATCAATCGATTTTAATTTGCAAAACGGCATTCGACGTGGCTTTTTAAGCTTGAGAGCTGATTAGGTTATGAAATTGATCGATGCAATAGCCAAAAAGATATGCCCAAAAAACATCATTTTTACCAATTGTTTTTTTCGGTTATTTTGAAATTTCTCGAAATCTACCGGCTCGAATCGGTTCAAACTTACAGGTAATCTAAGTTAGATGGAACTCTTTGGAATGCTTTTTATTTCATTCCGATCGGTCAGGCCGTTCAAAAGTTATAAGAGGTTTACATACATCCACACACACACACACACACATCCACACGTACATACAGACATACAGACACCCTCGTAAAAATAGTCAGGGGAGGTTCCTAAGACCTCAAAACGTTAAGATCCGATGAAAACTCGATTTTCGAAAAACGGGGTGAAACCAATAACTTCCCGATTTTAAAAAAAAATTTAATTTTTTTTTAGCGGGAAGTTAAAAAAGTTGACATTAATCAAGTTCTCTAGTATTGCTTAAAATAAAACACTTTCCACATAAAAATTATTTATTTTCTTTAACATTAAAATTCCTGACTCAATTGTAAATAGATCATAAATTGTATCATATGAACTAGTATCTCTACATATTTTAATTTATTCTATATCAGCATTCCTGAGTAGGTATTTTTCTCATGCCATTTACTATGTAAATGTTCATCTCAAGTACATAAAGTGGAATCTATTTTAAGTTTCAAGAGGGAGAGAATTCAATTAAATGTTACCATTATAAATACTAATATTTTTTAAAACAACTTAAAAACTATGTTAGTTATCAATTTTTTATTTCTTTATAAGTTTCTTATAAAAAATTATGTTTAGTTACTGAAAATGAGCTTAAACAAATCGAGAATGTAAACTACTTTAGTGAGCGAAGCGAAGTGCGGATTCTGAAATAAATGACGGTCAAAGAACACACAGCGGAAAATTACGTAACTTGTTGTTTTAATTCCAAATTTTTCATTCTTTTTGTATACTAAAGTTGGTAGTTTTTTTTATTCAAACTAGTAAGTTTAATGTTTTTGGTTTTATAATCATTATATCCGTCAATCCATAATGGTTGATTAAGCACCGATTGGCATCTCGAGAACTGCAGTGATGTTCGGTCTTAAAGTGTTGTTGCCAATATGTTTGCTAAATTAACATTGATGATCATACAATGTTACACGGAGGTAAACTAGAGAAGTCGACAAATATAATCAACCACGGCCGTTTATGAAACAATATACAAATAAAACAAAACAGCGGACAAATATCAATTCAATGAATAAATTGAGGGAAGGAACTTAACAAAATTTTAATTTAACTTTACCATTTATATTATTTTCGAGGAGACTCAATTATTGTAAACTCAATTATGGCAATTATGATTATAAACAGAGGTAATTGATGTATTGATGTCACAACTTTAAATGTTTATAGGTATAATTGGTGGTAATTATATTTATTATATATTGATATGGATCTTCCTGCCACCCTCCTTCAACGTAATTATCGGTCGTGGATTCAGATATTTCCAAATTGATTGTCCTAATAAATAAAAAAAATTATTTTCTTCCTCTTCTTCCTACTCCATTTCCTTTTTTCTGTTGCTCAACCCTTTCTCTATACCTTCCAAGTTCTGGTTTCTTTCTATTTACCTACTCCTTCTTCCTGCTACTATACTTTCTATCTCTTGCCTCTTTATTCCTACTACTTTCCAGCTCTGACCTCTCTGCTTTTCTATACCTTTTATCTCGTTCTTTCTGCTCCAATACTTGTTCCCTTAACTATTTTTTTCAGCTCCTCCACCTTCAATGTTCTGGTTCCTATTTCTATTTGCTATTTTTAAAATAAGATTTCTTTGATTAAGTTTTATAACTTTTTATTAATGACAACTCTTTTTTTAACAACTTAGTGACAATCTAATCAATAACAACCTTGTTATAAACATCTCCATAAAAGCCAAACAAAAATTAACAAAAACATATCAATCATAAAACAATACTTAATCTAGACAAACAATTTACAAATAATGGATCACGTTCCAACATTCCATTGAAAAAACGTGCACCACTGTACCACGAAGAAAAATCAAATCAATATATATTAAGATGTGTAATCATAACCGATCTATCAATCTATTAAAGTAAGGAACTTTATTGGGTAACCACCGGTTAATAGAAAAAAAAACCAAGAGTACTCTTTTCTACGTAATTCCTATATTTCGTCAGTAGTTACTGACATTACCAGGGTAAGCTACAAAATTATGGTCCAAAACCATGATTAAACTAGCTAAAAAAGTAAATTTTTAATAAATTAAAGAAAACTATGATTTTAACAACCTTCTTAGGCAGGAGCTTATGTCAGAAGCTAATGTATAGAGGTACACCAAAACTTTCTGCTTCATTATGAGATCAATGTCAACCATAAAAATATTAAAAGATTAAAGACCTAACTGGATAAATTAAACTTTCTAAAAGCAATGAACTTTGCTAAATTTTCAAGTAGACATTTACGAATATATAACAACCAGGGTGGCTAAGAAATTTAAGTGATATAGAAATCCCAATCGATATACAAATTTTTGTCATTAGGTACTAATTTTAGTATAGAACCTAAAATTAACCATAATATATCCATCAAAAAATTATTAGCAGAACTAGAATAATTAGCAACCTCTTATATTAGCTAGGATATTAATAAAAATATTGCATTTTCTAGAAACACTACAATTATTACAGAACTAGCGGCCGCCCGCGACTTCATCCGCGTGGACTTAAGTTTTTTGCCACCGAGTTTCATACAAATTTGCAATCCCTATTTTAAATCCTTAGGGGTGGAATTTAAAAAAGTCATTTCTTAGGACACCACTACGTAATCAAACAAATTTATTCTCGAATTTTCAAGACTCTACGCATCTATCGACAGTGTCATCTCGGCCAGCAGCAACGTGTTACCGCCTCACCGCTCCACACACCCCGCACATTAAAGCGCGAGTGGTATTAGACTATTATTATTTTAAAACTATAAAAACTTGCATGCTATATGCATGCAAAATCTTAGCCCGATCGGTTTGAAATTGACAAAGTTTCATACAAACTTTCATCCCCTATTTTATCCCTTACGGGTGGAATTTATTAAAATTCTTTCTTAGGGCATGCCTACGCCATAGTAGCTATATGCATGCAAAATCTCAGCCCGATCGGTTTAAAATTGACAAAGTTTCATACAAACTTTCATCCCCTATTTTATCCCCTTAGAGGAGGAATTTATCAAAATCCTTTCTTAAGGGATGCCTGCATCATAGTAGCTATATGCATGCAAAATCTCAGCCCGATCGGTTTGAAATTGACAAAGTTTCATACAAACTTTCATCATCTCCTTTTTTATTCCCTTAGGGGTGGTAATTATCAAAATCCTTTTTTTAAAGAAGGCGTCAGTCATAATAGCTATATGCATGCAAAATCTCAGCCCGATCGGTTTAAAATTGACAAAGTTTCATACAAACTTTCATCCACTATTTTATCCCCTTAGAGGTGGATTTTATCAAAATCCTTTTTAAGGGGATGCCTTCGTCATAGTAGCTATATGCATGCAAAATCTCAGCCCGATCAGTTTAAAATTGACAAACTTTCATACGGCACAAACGCACTAATATAAACAAAATCAACTAGTGGAAGAATTCATAGATACTTGCCCTGAAAGCGGTAGGGGAAACAATTTCTCTTGGGTCCAGCTTGTAGTCGTTAAGGGGTTAAGTGGGAATAGCAATAGGTATATGCATGCTGTGTTATACAAAGAATAGAAGAAAAATATATAATGAGTAAAAGTTTATAAATAAGTATAAGAGAAAAACATAAAAAAAAATAATTGGACGTGAACCATAGGAGACAGGTATTGAGCATTAGAAGGAAGGAGTTAATAGATACAGAGTAGCAGAAAAAAAACTAGAACCCAAAGGAAATAAATTTGCATTTATTTTATTTATAATTTCGTTTTGGCTTGGAATAACACCAAACTACAACTCTTAAAATAACATTTCATGTATGTTGTACTATCCTAAAAAAGTGATCATATGGGAGGGAAATAACTGTAAAAAGTAAAGTACATCTTCCATTTTTAGATTGATTAGAATTTAGAAAATACATTCAACAATAATGCAAAACTCAGTAGACTACTTTTTCTATTTCATTTTTTATAATTATAATATTTTATTTTTTTGGTCATATTCTCCAGAATAAATACTGTAAAGGCATAAATATAACCAAATAGTAGTATAATAAAAGCTCCTTTTAAATCATCAAGTTTAAACGGTGTAGCTGTAGTATCAACATATTTATTTCGTGCATCTGCTTGCTCAATAATCCAATAATATTTTTTCCAAAAAAAATTTGTTATACCTCCTTTGTGTAGTCTCTGGATTATCAAATCTATTTTATGTATTAGTGGATGTCCTTTTCGAAGTTTTAAGATTATTGGATAACTACTAAGGTGTTGTTGGAAAATAAAAATTTTAGAAACACCATTCGCATCTACAATTAATTCAGGCTTCGTGGCTCTGATATAATTTATAAACGACCAGCTTGAAACGGTAACGTATTTTTCGGTATCTACAATCAATTTAAGCCAAGGTTCAACGGTGTTATCATCCCCAATTTCAAATGCTTCAAGTATCTTTAAAGCTTGTTTATTGTCCTTAGTGGTGTTAAATAGTTCTATGTATTTAGATATACCACCTACTTTAAATTTTAAATTATTTGATTTATCAAATAGATCTGCTTCAGTAGTAGCTTGTTGTTCCATCATTGGATGTTTTAAATGAAATATAAGTAACGATGAATACGCTAAAGATAATATTATACATAATATACAAAGAGTAATAAAAAATATTTTGTAAACTTGTTTATGTGGTACGTTGTTTATTGGCTGATATAAAACTAATTGAAAAGCTGTTAAATATGGACTTGGATCCCCTTTACCTGGTTCATATTTATTAGAAAGATAAAAAACACTTCCAAACGCAATTATGGTTAAACCAAATACTCCCCATATTTGTATTGAAAAAAGTGCAAAAAATATTCGCCATTAAGGAATTTCGTGAGCCTTTGGAACTACTAATACAATTTTTTCTATATGATATGGCTGAGAACCTGCTAAATCAGTTTTTCTATTATTCATCATCAAATCAATATTACCAACTCCTAGATAACCATTGTAATAAATTAGCCCATCCAACAAAGTCCATGTTCCATTAATATTTTCACCCCAATGTTCTCTTGTAGCAGTAATATTACAATTAATATTTAAGTGACTACATATTGTTTTCACTACGTCGATATCAAAACCAATATTTTTGGAAACAACAAATGGTTCATATATTCTTGCGATTACATTGACAGTGCAATCTATTACGTGTTCGTTGTCTGAATTGTATTGTTTAAAACGATCCATCATGATTCCTAATAATAAAAATAAAGTTAATAGGTAAACTAAAAAAATGTATGTGGATTACATGTATGGTAAACAATTGATAAAAAAATTAGGACAACTCTTAAAGGAGTTACCTCACAGGTAGGCGACTGGTAACCTCATTTCAGGGAATGGTCTCAGAAGAAAGAACTATGAGTTATGGAGTTCCCCAGAGTTCAGTCCTGGGACCTCTGCTTTTTCTTGTATATGTTAATGATCTGATATCATCATTACAACAGAGTGAGGTGACATTGTACGCGGATGATACAAGTATTCTGTTGAGATCTAAAGAGTGTGATGTGCTGAAAGAGCGGATGCACCATGGTACTGAAAGTGTTAGGTACTGACTCGTTTAAAAATTGGAACCAACTAGGTATCTGATTTCGATTTCCTTAAAATCGGCTTCAATGGCAAATTATCATCTATTTTAATCTTATCTATTAAATCTAGATTTCGAATGTTTACAAATCATTTACAAAGATAGTAACCATTGGAGCAGACTTCAAGGAAATATAGAAGTATTCGATGCTCTGCTGAAACGATCTAATCATACTTTTGGAACAAACCTTCTATCATAATAGAGAACCAATTTTTTGTTTCCCTTTATTAGCGACACTCTCCCTATACTCTGTTGATAGATATATATGTGTGAATCTCTTATTTAAACTTATTATGAACCTAAATTGTAAACTTACCATTTACACACTGATCTATCACAGACAACGTAGGAGATTCATAACAAATCTTACTAGGTTTCTTTGTATAATCTAATTGATATAAATTAAACATATCCTCAGCTTCATGTATAAGTATACTTGTATACAATATGTAATATTCTTTCATTTTATACAAACTATCCTTAGCAATTAAAGAGCCATTCATTTTGTTATTATTAATATATAAGATCAAAAATGCTTCTGGGTGGAAACTTTGTAATAATTGTATTTTTTTTAAGAGATTCTCAAAATATTCTGTATCATCTAATATAGTAATAAAATATGTAGATTTGTAGTAATTATTTATTTCAAAATCTATTATTGACTTTTCTACATCAACTACATTAATTACAAACCATTCTGAACTACGGGTTATAAGTTGAGGTATCTTATTTTGAATTTCCCAGGATTGAGAACTTAGATTACTACAAATAAGTACTGTAAACAATATGCATTGATTTTTCATAATTTTTAAATGATTTTTTATAATATCCCCCAAACATGATGATGCTAAGTTTCCATCCAATAATTTTTTATTGTTTGTATCAGAATTATTAACTGTTAATAACAAGAAAAGTATGTAGCGTAACATTCTTCAATGTCTATGACTGTATATACATTAAATTAAGTAAATAATAAATTCTATCCAGTTTTACTGTATAAATCTTTTAAATTGTTTTTACAACTACTTATATATACCTAGATATATTTTGTCACAACAATATAATTTTAACTGATCAAAAATCTATACGTATATACACTCAGAAAACAAACAATGCATGCATATTATCAATATTAATTAGTAATATCGTTATAGCATGCAGTGTATAACTGTCATCAAAAGGGTTTTTCTAATGTATTTCTAATTTTGTCATTAAATAGAAAAATTAAATATTTTTTACTATGTTAAATTCAATATGATATAAATATCTACGGATTATATATTCTGTTTGATATTCTTGTCGTAATAAATACTTTTTTCTCCTACCACTTTGTAAAATAGCGTTTTACATGATACTTTTGAGGAGTGTAAGTGATCATAAACATTCATCGGGATTGTAAAATACAATTCTGTCCAATCAGAAACATGTAAAACAAACTCCCATGGGACTTTTACTTTACACGATTTTGATTGGTTACAACTCGCCTGCAAAGAATAAGTTATGTTCGTAGGGTAAACTACGAATTGTCTCAAAATTAAATGTCAAATACAAATTATAAATTTATAATTGTATTACTATTTTTTAATTATTTATTAATATGTATAACAGCAATGATTTTTCAGTAAATTATACCTATACAAATTTATATTTTTTAGATTTAGAATCATTACTACCAACAAAGCTATTCTGTTTGACAGCTGTCAAATTTAAATTAACTATTAAATTCGTTGTTATTTTTATAGTACGTATTTTTAAATGGTTGTTTTAAAATTATTGATTTCGAGAGCAGTAGACAGCAAATGAAACTAAAAGAAACTTCTTCCCAATAATCTGAGTTTCGTTGTAAGAAAGAATATTCAAGTTTTATGGAATGGCTGAAATCTAAACCTACTTCTTCACAGAGAAAGCAAAAACCTAAAAAGCGTCGTTCATATGGTCTATAGGTACACAGCATGATAAAAGCTACGATAGAAGTAAATCATAATATTATAAGTAGGTACATTTGCAAAACTAATAATGTTTCTAAAAACACAAAATGTTGAATACGTTCCAAAGTAATCGAAAGTATAAGATAAGAATATTAGATAAGGTATTTTTTTAAAAGATATTTTTAGGTGGCTCTAATAATGGGAATATCTGGAGCATGTTGGCAAAGTGAGCTTACACAGATGACGGTAGATCACATTAACAAAGACAGTATTTTAATTGTAAAGGTGCCTGCCACCAAAACAAATGTTTCTCGAACATGACTTATGCGCGTGGTAGTAGAAAAAATATTGTACGCAACACGGGAAGTAAGTAATTTGCAGTCTCGAAGTGTTACCGCTCTCGGCTAACGCCTCGAGCGTTAATATCCCTTCTCGACTGCAAACGTCTACTTACTTCCCTTGGTACGTAAATAACTATTAGGTTGTACATTATGTACATGCTTAGATTTCTGCTCGGTTTCCTAGAGGAAGCCATGCAGTAATCAGATCGTAGCATTAAAAAAACAATTTATCTACTCTACCTCATATTAGGTATGTATCAATTTTTAGTTCGTGAAAACTGTCATTATAGACAGCAGTGCGTGAAGGATTGAAAGTGTGCGTGAAGTAACAATGTATTTTTTGTAATTCACGTTCACAAAGTTTCTATTTCGACACTAAAAACAGTATCGAAATAGATTCATTGTAACACTGTTTTTGGTAACTTTTTGTTTTACACAATTGGTTGCACTGCACTGATTTTCAACGCAAGAGTTCAGGTAGTAAATCAAAAAGTATGTTGTAGTAAATTATTAACTACATTATCAGCGTTATTGCTAAATTCGGAATATTTTATACAAATTTGACAAACATTCTAATTTAAAATCATTAAAACTGACAAGTGTCAAAACTGTCAAGATTGCCAACATAAATAAATATTTCGAAAAACTCTCATTTTATTTTTTTTTATACTTTTAAAAGTTCATTATAAAAAAATAGTATGTAACACTCGAATTACAATGACGGTTTGTAGTACTCGTTCTTTGCGAAACTCACCGCTTCGCGGTTCGTTTCACAAACTGAACTCGTACTACGAAACCTCTGTCATTGTAACACTTGTATTACAATATACTATTAAATGGCATTTACTTTTTCGCACTGTTTTTGACACACCTTCATATAATCAAATATCCTTAGCATTCGCGTTGCCATGGTGTTGCTATGAGAGCATTAAGGCGGAAACATACTATCAAAACGTAACACGACGCCACGCCACCCGACGCATGTTAGTACCTCTCAATTCTATATATTTAATACAGTTAGAAGCACATGGACAACACGCTATGTGACCACACGCCGCAACATAAATATATGGACTAACATGCGTGGCGTCGTGTCACGTTTTGATAGTATGTTTCCGCCTTTAGTTTTGTTAGTATCTTGTAAATGAAATGAAAATAAATTGCTTTCTTTTAATTATTTTTTATTTGATTATCGTAGATAAAATATTGTATGAAACTGTGCGTGAAGTGCTTTTTGCGCACTTACGCGATATATAGCACTCGCTTCGCTCGTGCTCTAAACATCGCGTGCGTGCGCAAAAAGCATACTTTACGAACTGTTTCATAAATAACTTTTATATGTTTAGTTAACGTAAATTTAAAGTTTTATTGCAACAGTGTTGTAGTTGCAGGGGACTGTTAAAGTTAAGAAGCTAGTTTGTAGCATTATTATTTGCCACATTTTCATAACTAATTAATTATAATAATTACGTTACGAATTTATTTTTTTAACATATGCTAAACTTGAAGTTCCCACAACGTGTATATATCCTCTCGGGATATCTGGATCTGGGAAATTGGAGAGTGGAGAGTAAGCACTGCCGGTACTAAGGCCACATATGGCCCATTGTACATCCTTTCGTGTGTAGGGATATAACTCGTTCAATACAGATCTTCTGATTTCAGAAAAAGCAGAGCAGTCATACTGTGTCCTCTACTTGTTCGCAACCTCTGCATAGAGGCGATTCTGGTAATTTCATCCTAAAGAGATGTTGTCGGAATTGGCGTGACCTGTTAAGATTCCCACCGCAGTTCGGAGATTTTGTCAGGTCAATGCCTTATATTTTCTTGTTAATTGCGTGCCAGGAGGTAGTAATAACTATTTGGTCAGTCTACAGTTTGTTGTTTTATCCCAGCACTATAGAAAGTTTTGGTGAGAGTGTTGTTTGATAAAGTCCAGGACAGCGTTCATTTTTAGCGTGGTAGATGGGTAAGGGCTAACAGATTTATAGCCCGCAGCCCTTTCTGCTAATTTGTCAGCAATGCGGTTGCTTGTAGAGTTCCCATGTCCAGTTAAAATGCTTAAACCCATGATTCTGGTTTTCCCTATCCAGTGTTCTTGATTAATGAAATTGTGTCCTGTTGCACAGCAAGATGGCGAGTTGCAACGGGCTGTAAGGTTGGCGCAGCCCAGGTCTCTTGTGGACGCCTTGACCATTGCCCTGGAGTTCGATGCGGCGACGGAGACCTCACGTGGAGTTGTTCAACTAAGGGAAGTCACCGTAACTACGACCATGCTGTTCATTCCACCAGCAACGTCGAGTCAGTATTGGAGAAATTAATGAAGTTATCCCCCAAAAAAAGCCCAGTGAAGGGTTGGAAC